>VDFB02271358.1:1227553191-1228153191 GCA_007258455.2 Sequoia sempervirens | reverse complement strand
CCATCTCCTATAAAGTTCGGTTCTTTATTTTAGAAATTCTATTTTACTGTAGTGTGCTAGGAGTAGAAAATATCCTCAAGATTTCATGCTCTTCACATAATATCTCATACTTCTCCACTGTAAATTCTCCACCTCTATCTAATCTTAGGACTTTTATTCTTCTTTGGGTTTCATTCTCTACCATCACCTTGAATGCTTTGAACTTCTCAATCACTTCCAATTTTTCTTTTAGATATGTAATCCAAGTCATTCTAGAATAATCATCAATCAACATCATGAAATACCTATCTCCTCATGGAATATTAGTCCTCATTGGTCTGTACAAATCAGTTTGTATCAAATCTAATAGATTTAATGTAGAATACTCCTTAGCTAGATATTTTTTGCTTGTCTACTTTCCTTCATGGGATGACTTGCAAGTAATTGAATGAGGTTTCCTAATTCTTGGCATGTCTCAAACATAACCTTTTGAACTAACTTTGAAAATATCATCAAAATTCATATTCCCTAACCTTTTGTGCCAAAGCCAACTCTCATCCTTCTATGCAGTGAGACACCTTTTTCCATTCAACTCACTGAGATGATAAATATCACTAGCTATCCTGCTTCCTTCCACAATCAGCTCATCGATACTTGATTTTCTGATTTCACAACCATTAGCACTAAAGGATAACTTGTATCCCTTATTAGACATCTAACTGACACTCAACAAATTATGTTTTAAACATTCAACATACAAAACATAATGTGCCTTTATTTTACCACCATCAAGACTTAATGTACCCTTACTAATTTTTTTAGCAAAATAATTATTTCCAAGGTTAATTGAACAAACTTCAAATTCTTCGAAATTCATGAAATTACTTTTATCTCTAGTCATGTGGCTAGAACAATGGTTGTCAATAATCCATAGGTTCTTCCTTTTCTTCTAAGCATATAATGTTGTTTTTGCAATCAAATATTTCTTATACTTCTTCTCTTTCAGAACCTTCTTCCAAACCTTCTCCAAAACATCATTTTTTCTTTCTTCGGTAATCGGGAACACACAAGATTGATTCTACAATTCCTTGCAATGTGTTCAAAATTGTTGCACTTGAAACATATGATATTGAAATTGAACAAGGGTGTAAATGCATTATTGCTGACAAAATTATTCCTTCTCAGTAGAACCCTTCTATAATCCACAACCTTATGTCCATACTCATTACAACTAAAAAACTAACTAGTAAAAAAAAACTTGACCTAGCATTGAATCCTTGTCCTCAAGATCTTCTCCTATTCTTCCATACTTAAAACAAATTCATCATTCTAAGTCATGCTTCTATTACTTGTCAATTTCCTCTTTGATCTAGAACTTCCAGATCTAGTCACTTTCATACTTGTCTTAGTAGACTTCTCTAATTGTTTTGTCACCTTTTTCTTTTGATCACCAAAATCGACACCAATTTTTTCATGCAAAAATTTCTAACCTTCAATATTTGATATAGGATTTTAGTATTTTTATTGAACTTCAATTACAACTATTAATTTCTCTCTCAAGTTCTTTTCTGGCTACAACAATTTTTTCCTCAATCTTTTCATAGTCTTTGTTTTTTTCTGATAACTTTTATGTCAATAATTCATCAACTCTTTTTGCTTCTTCTAATTGAATCTTCAAATCAACGATCATATTTTTCACAACCTTCAAATATTTTACTCATTTCTCTTTGGCTCTTACTTCTACAGTTTTGATCTTTAGATTCTTAATTTCTTTTCTAACCCATAATAGATTATCCATAAGATTTACATCTTGTTCACCCTTTTCTCTGAAACTCGTTTCAACATCACCATCAGTATTTTCAAAAGTCATGAATACAACTTTTCCATTTTCAACACCAAATGAATCTTCATCTTCTTCTTCAATTGTACATAAACTTTTGTGCTTTCTCTATCCTTTGAATCTTCTCTAAAAGGACTTGTTTCCATTATTTTGATCAACATTATTAGTATTCTTATGAGGACACTTAGCCATAAAATTTCCAATATCTCCATAATTAAAATATTTGAAAGGTAATTTACGTTTGTACTTACCGAAACCTCTTTGTAGCTTTTTGAAAAAAAATGTTGCGTTTGGATCTTGTTGAGGGTGATTTTGGTCACACACAATGTGCTAAGCAATAAGGGTTTATTTCTTATCTTGAAAATTAGTGAGAACTACTCCAATGTTATTTTTTGTTAGATCACGACTACATGAGTAGCATAGTTGTAAGATCAATGAAGCTTCATGAGGGGATCTGGAATCTAGATAACTAGAAAATTATATGCAATCATGAAAGATAATCTTAATAATTCAAAATAGTAGATTGCATTTCAAAATATAGCAAATTATAAAGTAGTTTATTGCTCTTTCAATTTAATGTATCAACCATTTATAAAATAAAGTGAAAAATAAGTAGGGTAAGGAGGAATAAGGTAAATCTATTCTAATTGGACAACAACATAAAGCATCCAATCAATCCCATCTGCATGTTTAAAAAAGATCTCATGAAACAACCATTAATAGAAATAACATTCACACATTTATTATTAATTGAGTGCAATCTTCAAAGAAAACACAAAACACATAATATTTTTGAATTTTATTTAATCAAAATATCATCAATCACGCATAGATTTAGGATGAGATCCTACTTAATTCCACATATTAAACTCATAACTCATTAATTTAGCAATTGTGATTAAAACAAAATTATCATACCATCATCATGGCACTAAATCTAAATGCATGCAACACAAGCACAATCCTTAGATAAATAAATAAAAACTTTGCACCAAATTTAGCAAATCAAAACTCCACACCAAGATTGTATTATTTATATTTGCAAAAATTACACCAGAATTCTTGACCTTTAGAATGATCCAAAATTAAACATAAATAGAAAATAAGGTTCCCACAATTTTGGATCTAATTAAAAAAGTGATTGGAAGCAACACCATCATTTTGATTTTTTAACTAAAATTAAATTAAATTTTTAAAATAACACTGTATTGGGCACCCCAGCTATAGTTGAGTCTTTTGCTAAACTCAGGGAAACCATAAGGTAACTAAAAATAAAACTAAAATTTGACTAAAATCAACTGGGAGTTCCACCACTCCCATGTCCTTGTGTTTAGGCACGTAAGGTATATGTATCAACCTTCATTACAACATTCATTGCAACCTTCACACACATCTTTTACCTCCTTGATCTAGGTGTTGATCTGAGAAAAACATGTCATCCTCAGCAACATCAAAAAATTTCCAAAATATTTGGTCCAGGAAGAGCAGCAACCTCCACCTTGTCTTCAATTATTTATCAAAATTCTCAGTCCATGTCGCCACTACTTCATTCATCTTCTCCATGGATGACCCCAGGTGAAACTGAATTTTGATCTTTTGATCAAAGGTGGTCTTCTCCATTTGCTATTGTATCTTAGTGAAGGATTCCAAATATTCTTGAAAATATTGGAGTTTCACTTTCTTGCTGACCATGTTGTTTATGCCTTCTTGGATGACCTATACACGCATCAAATTCTATAATTCTTTAATCATTTTCTCATGTTATCTTACTAACATAGGACTATCCCAGAATGTGCACCCTAGGTCTTCAATTAATCGATGGATGTCATTCGTTTCCTTCTCTTTTTGGCTCTCATTGTTTAATTTATTTTTACATTTATTTAAAATTTTAGATTAGAATTTTACTGCCCTTATTCAAATAGGAATTAATTCATGTTCCCCTTCTTCAATCACCACAACTTTAAGGAGTTCTTTGGTTTAATTCATTTCTTGGAGGATTGGGATTTACTCCTCCAATACTAATAATTCTTCATCAATGCTCAAAGTAATTTTTTGAGCATGACTATCTTCATCACTGATTACATGGTATGTTTTCACTAATTGCTTCAAAAAAATTTCCTTCCAGTGCTACACAGATGGAATCCATTTGTTAGGATCAGGAGGCCTAATTTCACATTTCAAGGCAACTTGAAGTGAAAACTTAGGATCTTTATCGTCTACAAGCTTAATGAGATTGTTGATGGAAGTAGTCAATTGTTTAATTTGAGCTTTAAGCTCCTCTTTTGTGTTCTCATCCTTTTTCATTCTTCTTGAAATGGTAGAGTCTGACATCTGCAAATACTACTACTCACCATCCCTCGTTGTACACCCAAATCCACCCGATAGATTTGGTAATCACCAGCTATCATCTTAGAATCCATGTTTCCTACTAGATGGATTGTTATCTCTACTATTTTCTTACCTTTCTCATCCATTGAGATGGTATAAATCCTTTTAGCCTTCTTCCTTCTTCTTCTAGGAGATTGGAAGGCCTCTGATAACACAGTTGATCTTGGATCAAGAGTTTCTACATGTGTCCTCTACCTTTTATTAATGGTTTAGTTAAACCATACTATGATAGCAAAAGTTGTGTCTCTTAGAGGAGTGTAGATTATTCTTGTATCCTGAGAAGTACCAATGTTCACCTTTGGTTCCTTTTGACTAGATTCTTGAGTTTTCTTCTCCTCTTCATGAACCTTTTCATGGTGTACTTCTTCACTTTGAGGCCTCTCCTCAACAACTTTCTCTTCTTGGTTGGCTTCTTGCTCAACCTCTTATTTTTTCAATGTCTCATCTTGAGAAATATGCTCATCTATGTGAGGTCCTTCTTTATTCACTTCTTCTTCAAACACTTCTTCTACATTCACATTCAATGGAACATATTTAAACACATCACCCATTTCTTTTTGTGCTTCCTCTTCCTTGGGAGGCTCCTTTTCAATTTCCTTTTCCCTAAAAACATCTTCAGCAGGAATTTCTCATTCAAGAGGTTGTTCACCTATTGGTAGAGGAGAAATTGGAAATGGTGGTTGAGGTGGTGGTACAAGTTCTCTATCATTTGTTTATGGAGGGGGACTTGGCAATGGTGAATTGTGAGGAGTTGAGGAGTATACCTCTTTTGTTTCTTGTTGAGCTACTATTTCTCTAGTTGCTATCCTTGTTCTCCTTTTCGGATATATCCTTTCACCCCTCTAGCTCTGACTCTTCTTCTTCTTCAAAAGCAATTTTTATTGGCCTCATTTCTTATTCTTTTCTTCCCCACTTCCTTAGCAAGGTCTCCCTTGTCTTTCTTCTTGGTTGTAAGGAAACTAGAAGAAGGTTTATCATGGTCTTTCTTCATAGTCACTTTAGCTGAAGTTCTTCCTTCTTCTTAACCTCTTTTGGCTTCTCTGGTGGTTTGGCCATGGAAAAGGGTGTACTCAACTAGTGTTGAGAGCATGATACTACTTGTTTAATTCTATCTTTAATTTTATCATTCTCCTTCACTAAAAAATCCACATTGAAAATAGGAATATCATATATCTTCTTGGCAACATAGGACAGATCCAAAACCCTTCCATATTCTACTTGTTCTTTGGGAATCCTACCCTTTAAACAATTTCTTATAAAAAATATTGTTAATCAACAATAATATTTCAATCTAAAACTTCAAACTCTTCTTCAAAATTCACCTAATGATCTTCAAGTTTGGTCTCATGGATGAAGTATGCTCTCATTACTTTGTTGACATTTCTAGTGGGGTTGAATTACCCTCGAGCATAATTATATAAGTGAAAAATATACCTAGACATTTCAATATTTTCATTTTTAGCATTTGTGTATTCACACAAGAATACACTCCTATTTATATTAGAAATCCATACCAATGCTTATGTTTTCCTATAATGAGTTATACTTGAATAACCTGCCTACAAACCTCCAATAAAAGCATCTTATTTGATGGATACCTAGGAAGCTTATATGGAATCTTGTGGAAACTTTTCACTCTAGTGTAGGAAAATGTTTTGTACTGAATGAACTAGCACCCAATTTCTTCAATCACTTTCATATCTTTAAGGGAGATCCTCCTGGAAATGTCTCCCTACAAGCCCTCAATTATTATATAAATGAAATTAGCATTCACAATGCTGAAATGGTAGAAAATTTCCTCCAAATCCACCAAGGGAGAATGTTGATAAATGGTTACTTATCCTAGTTCACAAGAGACAACCTTGGTGAGTCCTAGGAATGATGCCTATAAAACCTAGTGGATGAAAGAACATTGCACATTTTCTCATGAATGGTGTCACTGATAAGGTGAACCCAATCAATTTTCTTCTTGTGAGAAGAATTTATGATCTTGATAAATCTTAGCATCCAAGGATAGAAATCCTTTGCATTAGATTTCCTAAACACCTAGGTCAATAACAAAATCAGGTCCTTGATATCTTCTTTGTATTCACTCCTGTGTTGTGTCCTTGCAAATTTGGTGGCCACCTTTCTAGGCTTGTCCAATAAGTTGTCATTTATGTAACCCAAATTGTCATTGGAGTATCATAAAATTATTTGATGGCATTTTTCCTATCCACTACTTCATACTCAAGATGAGAAGGGATTTTGAAAACCTTTTCAATCATTTCATGAATCAAATCCAAAAAAATATCTCCATTGGACCCCTTGATCTTCCAGGTCTTGTGGTTGTAGTGTTGGGCACATGTCAATACTAATTTTGGAGATCGATCAGTAACTAGGAAAGCAACAACCTCCACCAATCTTGACTTAGAGAGAGACCTACCCATTGGATCCTTAAAACTCCTCCAAGTTGACATTTTCGAGGTCAATTTATCTAACTTCATTGTATGGTGAAAACATCTTAGAGGATGGATGATAGCCTTTGTATTGGTATTTCATCTCCTCTAGATCCTTAGGTGCCATCCTTTCTACAGGCACAAGTACCACATATTACCATTTACAAATTCAAAGAAAGGAAACCCTACCAAATAAGACAAGTTAGATACCATAAACCTTTACATTTAAAAATTATGCCATGCCACAAAGAAATTTATAAGGTTTTAAGGATCGACCTTCAGGCTTAATCCTTACCTTATACCATTAAAATGTTTATTTTGAAGTTCAACTTTCTCTGTATGGTTAATTGGGTGTTGAGGATCAAGGATCCTCTTTACCCTCTTCATTGTTATCATTGGCATAGTGTAAACAATATTCCCATATTACATTTTCCAAAATGATTTCAAGAATCAGAGGGTGGAGTTTCATTTTTTAGCCTACCATTTAGTCTAACATTGGTTAAGGAAAAATCCTAATGTTTGAAGTTTGATTTGCATTCTATTCTTCTAACTTGATCCTTTTGAAAAGAGATTTAATGAAGGCACACTTGTTATTCTCACCATTTTGGTGAAATTAATTCCTCATATTGGTGGACATCGGAGGTCGGGGTTCCATCATACTCCCTACCTCTATAAGGAAGCATGTAAATAACACCCCAACAACTAAATCCCAAATTTGTTTTAAGGCATAGAAAACTTAGCTAATTGTTTCTTTATGTATAGTCGGGGATCAAGGATCGGGGATACCCTTTACCCCTTGAAAAATTATAAGACATGGGTGAGAGGTATTACCATTACCTTAAGTTTGAAAGTAATTTATCAAATTTGTTGAGTCAAAGGAAAATTCACAAGTTGGGGATCAAAGTTTTCTCTTTCCCCTTGTAAATATTTCTAGGTATGTAATAAAAGGAACTTTTAAAGTCCAAGACCCAAAATATCTTTTGAATATATGAAGAGTTAAGGCATAAACTTAAGTGGAAACCTAAGGAAGTCAAATGTCTGATGTTTGAAATGCAATAAGTCTTAATTGAATATTAAATGTTTTGTTAGACATCAGGGATTGGGAATACTCCCTACCACTTCCACCTCTATAAGGAATGTAGTAAGAGGTATCCCTAAAGTCCCAAGTCCGAAAGTGTTGATTGGTTATTTTCTAAGGCATGATCAATAGTCAGTGATTAGAATTTCCTCTTACTTTTGTAAATGTTTTCAAGTATGAACCAAGAGGAAAACATGAGGTCTGAGGCTCAATGGTTGTTAATCTTGAATCATTCATCAACAAACTAGAAAGAGACCTAAGGAAACCTTGAGGTTCAATGCCCAATTATGATTTCATAAACATCATCGTTCGGTGCGCCAAAATGACACTCTATCTAATAGGACAAAAGAGCCAAAATTTGGCAAGAGCAAAAGAAAAATGAAAAACAAAAAGAAGAAACATGAATAGTATAATGTTTAAACCAGATCAAGGACAAAAGGAAAAGAAAAATTAAAACCAATAGGAAACAACGGATGAAGACTAAAAAAATAGAAGCCCTAAACCCAAAAATGCAATCTCACACCATGAAAGAAAGTCAATTGAATAAACCAAAATATTGGAGCCATATGAATTAACCAACCTAGAATAGTATGAGAGGAAGATTTGGAGTTAGAGGATGAAAACTAGATAATCACCCAAGAATAACGAGCAAAACATGAACTAGAGAATTGAAAATTCAAGCTCCGACGAGTAAAAAAGCAACATGAATAGACAATGGGATGCTCCACGAACATGAACCAGTCCAAAAAACCACTACACCTCCACAATGTGTGGAATCCCAAGTGTATACTTAATAGAAATGGTGGGCTCAATGGATGGAGAAAGTTACAAAGCTCATGAAAATGAAAATGTTTGAATGGGTAGTCACAAAATGAATGAATTATTGGCCTAATACCCATTCAATTTCTCACATTAATGACATGCTCTTACATGAGTTGGTGGCATTAATTTTTGAGGGTGCAACATTACATTTGAACTCCCATTCACTCTTTTGATAAGACATGACATGACATGCATGCCAAATGAGGTGTCATCATCGTACAGTGTGAGCCAAGGTATTCCCAAAAAATAAAACCTCAATGTGCAAAGCCCGATGAATACCCAATAAGAAACCATCAATAGGAGAAAGGGAAAGGTTAGGAGTTGAGATCAATAAGGAAGTTATACCCCTCCTTAGAAGCCCGATGTTTGAACCCTGAAAAAGAAAACAAAGAAAAGAACAAGGGGAAAGGGGGAAAATAAAAGGAAAAGAAGAAAAAGGAAGAAAGGGAAAAGAAAGGCATGCAAGGAAAATATGAGGGGGGCCCCCCTTTTTCTAAGAGAAAAAAGGACATGAGTGTGAATGCACAACAAATAGAAACCAACAAACAAAATGCTCAAAGAGCATTTTCGCCTTCAAAGACTTTCAACAAGCTTAATCCAAAGATATCAAAAACCTAATGTTAAATAATAGAGTCAATAGGTATCTAAGCACTTGACCATTTTACTCTTCAAAATAATCTCATGAATCTTGAAGTGTGTGCATATGATTTATCCCTCCAGAAAGATAGTATTCATGTAACATAATGACCAACAAATCAATGCAATTTATTTGACCTTGCCTTTCTCCCAACTATATTATTGTAGTTTCTTTTCTCTTTTCTCTTTTTAAAATAGTAGTTCGTGTGACTTGGGCATAGCTCCACTGCCAATGAGACGTTCATAGCCCTAATAGAGATACCCTTGATTCCCTCAAACATAGCTCTACTACCAACCAGCTTTCCATAGCCTTGGTAGAGGTTATTTGAATCACCCTTATTCATTAACTAATTTTCTTTATTTTTTGTTTGATTTCTAGGCTATCACCTAGTGTTGGGTTGGGAATCATGATGGTCACTAAGAAAGATAACACCTTTTTATTTTCTTGAACTTGTAGATCACTATCTTCCACTTCTACTTTTAATCCTAATTCTTTAACATTTGTAAATGTTGAGATCCAAGTAATTAAAATTTGAGATCGGTTGGCCTTATGCACAAAATAAATCAAGACTCTCAAGTTTAACACTATACTAGTAAAATTTAAGCTTAAACAAGGAAAAAATATAAAAATATGAATACCTCAATTATTTCTTGCATGGTTGATACTTAGGCCTTTTATTCACAAAAAACCCACAACCAAAGAAAAGAAAAGAGGAGAACAAGACAAGCCACAGAACAAGAAAATGAAAAACAAAAGAAACATCAAAACCTATCTTAACTATTTACATGAAAGAGTTAAACTCTTCCCTAGGATCCAAAATAGTGTTTGAGAAATTGTCCATTAGCGGGTAATGGGAGAAGTTCTCTAGTCATTTTATTGATCCTAAAAGCATTCTCCCCTATAATCTTAGAAATTTGGTAAGGTCTTGTCCAAATTTTACCAAAATTTGAATGACTCCCTATCTTCTCTTTGGATTTATCCCATAATAGGACAAGATCTAAAATCTTCAAGGCCTTGATTTTTCCCCTTTTTTCAAACCAACGTTTGACCACAACCTAGTGTTCTAACACATGCTCAAGTGTAGTTGTACATTTTTCATCTAACTCTAACAAGTTCATCAACCTAATTTGTACTTTTTCATCTATTTCCAAATAACTCTACATGAATTTCAATGTTGGGATCCTAAGGGTCATTGGGAAAACTAGCTTTAAACCGTAGACTAATTGATAAGGGGAAGTCCCTAAAGATGTTTTGATTCTAGTCCAGTCAGCCCATAACATAAACTTAATGTGGGAGTACCAATATTTTTATTTTTTATCCAATAGTTTATTTATCACCCCTATTAAGTTTTATTTGTAGATTCTACCACTCCATTACCCTATGGGTAATAGTTTTACAAATATTTAATTATGATGCCATTTTAAAATACCTATTGCATTAATTGTATTGAAGAGAAGGAAGGGCCATTATAGAATACCAGTGTGAAGGGAATTCCAAACCCGGTTATGATTTGATCCTCTAGAAATTTGATAATAACATAAGTAGTACTTTTTTTGCAAGGAATTGCTTCAAACCATCTCGTGCAATAATCAGTTGCTACTATGATAAATCTATGTCTGGAAAAAGAGTGAGGATGTATCATTTTGTTAAATTCAAAGCCCCATTGGGTGAAAGGGCATACCCCATATACCGATTGCAATGGTATAGACATATTTCTTTCTCTAGTGGCTCCTACTTGGCACATGTGACAAGTCTTGACATGCTGTAAGGTATTTTTGAAAAAGGTAGACCAATAGTATCCAACCTATAGTATTTTATGTGTTGTTACCTTAGTTGAACCATGTCATGTGCCAAAATTGTCATGAAATTCTATTAAAACAGAGACAACATCATCTTTATCTAGGTACCTAAGGTAAACACCTTCATAATTTATTCTATACAAGATTGTTCCTTTAATCATATAGGCCTAACTCTTGATATTTAAGGCTTGCCTCTATGTTGCACTCATATGATCTTGGGAATTTGTTTTGTAGTAGGTATTGAACACTATCTCTATAACACTCATCAAATCTAATGTCTTGTTGTTTATATTTCTAGAAAACCAACTATTGATCTGCACCTGCAAAGGTATTTGAGAGTCCTTGACCTCTCACTAGTTTCATAGGCTAGATATCCATATCAAATTCTTGGAGTATCACCATCCATTTCTCGTGATGTTTCTCAATCTTGTTCTACATTAACATAGACTTGACTGCAATATCAAGAACTATTTCTATCACTTCTCTTCTCAAGATATAGTGTCTAAATTTCTTAACTTTGACTAAAGCAAAGGATTATTTATCCAAATTAGGATATCTTATTTCAGCATTTTTGAAGGGAGTTCTCATGAATATGATTGGTGTATACACCTAAAATTGGTTTGGAGAAAAGTAATTAAAAACAAGTTATTTAATTAATGATCTTTAATTCTTCTACTTATAAATAAATCGACAAATTTATTTATATAATTCACTTTCTTAAATTCTTCTTATGCTAAATCATTTTCTTCTTGTGTTAATTGAATAAATAACTTTAATTAGTTAGTTTTATTTAATTAACTCCCTTTTATTAAATTCAAATTTTATATTTGAATTTAGTCACATTTCTACTAACTTCTCATCTTCCACCTCATCATGTGTCTCATGAAATTAAATATTCTTAATATTTAAATTGGCATTTATCTTAGCAAATTATAACCAATTTGAGACATTTGTCTTTCTCCTCCATTTGATTCTCCTTCACACTTGGAAATTTGTTCTACTAAAGGGAACACTCTCCTTTATCCTCTCTAACTTGTTCACTCTCAACCATCCATCTCTCCAGATCAAATCCAGACCATTGAATCTTGCCACATAGGTTGATGCCTTGGAGAAATCTATAAATACAACCTCATTTATAGAATTTTCATATAGAGAGCTTAGCATAAGTACATTATGTAGAAATTTCATTGGCATTGTTATCTTAGCATCATCTTAGTATTGAGCATTTTAACATTTTCATCTTAGCTTCTTTTAGATCAATAATGGCTTTACCATTTGCTGCATCTTAAATTACTGTAGTTGCATCATAACATTTCCATTATCAATATCATAGCATTATCATAATATTTGCACAATCATCTACAACACATAATGTAGCAATCAATCATGTAGAAAGGCTTATTTCATTTCTAGCATCTCGTTCTCCAGGTTGTCATTTGACAAGTCATGTGCATACAAACAATCTGAGAGCCATAATGACTTGAAAAATCCTTGGAGATAGAGGACAATGGGATGAATTTAGAGAGTTTGTTGGTTTCAATTCGATTAGATTGTTATTTGAATTCTCTAATATAATGTTTCATTGGTGTGTTGTATTACTTTTTGTAGACATATTTTATACACACAATTGGATTTTCATATCCTTCTCCCTTTTGTGTTATAACACTTGCATATGAATGACAAGAAGAAAAAGTGTCGATATGGAATGGCCTTGAGTAGTTTGGGCTAGCCAATATAGGTGCACTAGTGATAACCTCTTTGATTTCCTAAAACACTTTCTTGGCTTTAGCTATCCACTTGATTCTAACATCCCTTTTGAGCATATCATTCAATGGTCGAATGATTTTCATGAACCCACTGATAAATTTCTTGAAAAAATCAATATTTTTGAAGAAATATTTCAATTCTTTCCTATTGTTTGAAAGTGACAGCTTCCTAATAGATTCAATCCTCTCCAGATATATAGAAATACCCTTTTCTAATATTATGTGACCAAGAAGCTTTCCTTCAATTATACTAAAGATATATTTCTTGGGATTCAAAGAAATTCCAAAATCTTTACAAAACTATATCATCTTATGCAAATTATTCACATGGTTATCTCTTTCCTTAGAAAACACCATTAGGTCATCCATATAAATAATGATACACTTCCAAATCATCCATTTAAAAGCTATATCCATTTCTCTTTGGAAAGTGGATTCAGTGTTAATGAGCCTGAATGGCATCTTCCTATATGCAAAGGTGCACCATTTTGTAGTGAAAGCAATATTCAACCTATCCTCTTCTCTAACCATCACTTGATTATATCCTGAGTACCCATCCAAGAAGGAAATCATTTGGGACCCATTAACTATCTGTAAAACTTCATCAAGTGAAGGAAATGGGTAGTTTTCCTTCTCAAAAGCTCAATTGAGATTTTAAAAATCCATGCATAACTAGATTTCTCCATTTTTTATTTCACACCAGTACTAGGTTGGCCACCCAAGTGGAGTTTCACATTGAATGGATGATCCTAGCACTCATTAGCTTTTGAAATTATTTCTGAATTAAAGGTTCCAACAACACATCAATTGGTCCCTGCCTTTGCCTAAATGGATTTTCATATTTCTATAAAGGGATAGTGTGCATGATTATCAAGGTATCATAGGTATTCATCTCTTCATAGATCCATGCAATTACCTCTCTGTAATCTGTCAAGGCATTTATTATTCTATCCCTTTCCTCCAGGGTACAAATTTGTCTGATATAAACTTCTCTTATCAATCTTGTCCCCAAAATTGTGGAGATCACTTTTACTCCCACTTGAGTCAGTGGTGGCCTTCTAAATATTGGTGGTACTAATAGGATCTAATATCCTCTCTAATGCTACCATACCTTTGGGGATAGTGTTGGTCTTTAGGTTAATGATGCCATCCTCTACTATCTCAAATGGATCTCTATCATTTTCATCAATAATCTGGGTAGTGAAGATCTCATAGCTAGTGATGTATTTGAGGATATGTTGGTCATCCTTGAACACCTAAAAACTATTTATATTATTTGAGATTGATGGTATGAGAACCATATCTATTGAAAACCATTTAAGGTGAGAACTAATCATAGGTTCTAAGAAACTTGTAGTAGAAGGGAGGGCATCTATAATGTAATTCTTTCATCTAAGGACTAGCTTTATGTTAAAGGTTTTTAAATCTAAAATCAAATCCCATACCCTATTTTGGTAGGAAGCTAATATTTTATCATGACAATAATATTGGCTTCTTACCTACCTTACAATTAGTTGAGAATCCCCTTCTACAAATAGCAGTTTGACCTTTTTTTGATGGGCCAATTGTAACAAACCCCTAATTAGAGCTTTATAGTCTGTGACGTTGCTGGTACATGTGAATTGCAATCTAAAAGTGCTCAAGAAAGAATCCCCTTATGGGTTGACCAGTTCAATCCCAACACCATTCCCCTGTTTGCACTTATATCCATTGAATCTAAGTTTCCACATTGTCCACATTTTTGGAGGTAATGTTGGTGGGATGCTACCCTTTTCTTGACTATCACAGTTAGTGATGACTGGATCTTTGATTTTCTTTCCCACATTTTTCAGTAGGTTCTTCTCCATGGAGGTAGAAATTTCCTCTACAAGAGGCTTCTCTATGAGAAGAGCATGAATTTATTCTTTAATATTTAGCTCACTCTAAGGTCGACTAATCTAATGAATCATAACTTTCATCTTTTGTTTTGTTTTCCTCTGATTCACTACCTTCCAGGTTTGGATAGTGCATCATTTTCACTCTTTCCCATGCATCCTGACAAGATGAACAAGTGAACTAGAAGTGTTCTATTTCATGGATTTCACACCACCTTGGTAACAATAGTACAAAGGTATTTGCATACTCCCCAAGTTTAGTTATATCACTATACATTTTATTCAAAAAAATTTGGAAGACATGATCTATAGTTTCAAATGCCTGTAGTCCTTTGATAGGACTATCCACTTTTGGTTGTTCTTCATTTTTTAATGAAATCATCATAATTTCATTCATTTTATATACAACTTTGTGAATGCCACCTCATTTGGGGTATTGTATGCAGTTATTGCATGTTTTAACTTGGTTCAACATCAATCTTAATCTAGTTATTCAACCCCTTCCATGGAAACCAAAGTTGTGTGAAGTTCATTGAGAACCATCCTCTTAAATTTTTGGTCCACTCTCAACTGAGCATTATTCCATACATTTTAGGAATTTTCAATACATGTATATCAATGTGTTCCTAGACTCTCGGGTCAAAGGCTAATTGCATGTGGAAATTCATTAATTCCCCTATGACTTTGACTTTAGTTTTATCTAGCTAGACCACAACTCTATTGGTTGGTCTTTTTGTTACTTCTAGCTTTTGACAAATGGAACTTAGGGTATGATATTACATGATGTCCCAAGTTCTACCAAACAATTATGGATATTTTTACCAAACATGTGTACTATCAATAGAAAAGGGAGGATTCTAGTTTTAACTTTGAAGATAGTAGCAATGACATCTGAGGTATGAAGGGCTTGTCCTTTATCCTTTTGAGTGAAACCAACATAAGTTCCAATGGGGTTGGCTAATGATTTTAACAATGCTTCCTTTTGGGTTGGGCAATGCTACATCATGTCATAGATGGAGATGTTGGCTTTTGTTTTTTTAAATCATCCACAACACTATACTTTTCTTCATTTTGATTTGGAGTCTTGTAAGGTGTGAAGTTACTTGATCTAGCCTTCCATCTGAATGGATCCTTTGGGGCAAGATGATTTTTGTCTACATGAGGGTTTGGGGGAGCTAGGTATGAGCTTGGTGGAATCCCATCAGTAAAAGATTCCTTCCTAACTCTCTAGATTATAGTTGCTCTTGTTCTATTGAAAGGAAAGGATGTCCACCCCTTCTAGCTCATTTTTATTTCTGAATGGAAAAGTGAATTCTTCTTCTTGAGAAAAGTGTACTTAATTAGTCTCATAAGAATCTACCATCATGGAATTCATACCACTAGTGGAGGTTTGAGAACTACCTTGCATTATTGAATAAATTATTTGCATGTTTGGGCAGTTGGCCTCAATATGGTCATATGTTTCATGAAACCTAGAACCAACGTTATCTATAAGATCTACAAAATTAGCACCATCTAGTGGACTGGGAACTCCTCCCTTATTAGGCTAGGTATTCCAAGTTTGGTTGCCTCTCTGGGGGTTAAATCCTCTATTTTGAAAACCTTGATGGTTTTGAATATTCCCTTGATTGTGACTAAACCCCTAGCCACTATTTTGGTTGTGAGTCCCTATTTGGTGAGGGTTAACTTTTAGATGGGTTAGTTCATTTGTCACTTGAGAGAGCATCTTTTTCATGGCTTCAACCCCTAAAGCTAGATAGGTATTCTAATTTTGGCCAAATGATAGCATTGATTGATAAAATAATGGTTTAGCTGGTTGTCATGTGCCATGTGTAACATTTACTTCCTATCCATAGCCTAGATAATTAAGTGTGGGTGTGGTAAGGGTATGTTGGATAGGGGGTTGATATGATAACAATTTTTGAAATGTGTTCATAGCTCCTATAAATGGTTTCATTAACATCGTATGGTTTGTTAAAGCATTATTTATAGTAGATATTTCATTGGACATCTCTAGTGGACCTAAAGAAGGTAGAGCACTAGAGATATTTCTAGCTCATACATCCATTTGTTGGGTGAAGAAAAGTGTTTGATTGTAAATTACATCTAGTGTGTCTCTCTAATTTGCAGGTAATTTTTTCATAAACAGACTGGTAAGGTGATCTATGGATCCAAGATAGTTTTGAATCACTACAAGCTCAAGCATCACATATGGATCCACCATTTGTTTATAAGCTTTATGGAATCAAGTGTTGTAGATACTTACAGGATCGTTTGGTTCTTTCCTACAAGTTACAAATTGATGATACAAAATGGTTGTCTGTGTAAGTTTTAAAATGATCTAGAAACTTATTCTCCAACTATAGCCACACTGTGGTTCCTCCTCGAGGGAGATTAAGGTAACAATTGTAGGTGAATTATCCTATTGAGTAGGGAAATAACCTATAAAAAAAATCCATGTGGGCAATTTGAGCCTGATTGAAAATTTCTTTAAAGGTTTTGATGTGATCCTCCACTATCCTTGACTCACCATACACATACTTAGGACATAACTTTTTGGGGTTCTTTGGCAGTTCATTCAGAATTGCTCCAAAATTTAGTGGAGATCTTTAATTTATAGTAAAAAAAATTCCATCGGTAGTGGTGGAGGGGTAGTAATGGTTACTATTCGAGCTGTTGTTAGAGTCACAAGTGATGATGGTGAACTAGGGCTTAATAATGAAGCTATAGATCTAGAAGCTTCACATCTAGATTTTCCTTTGTCACACCTTATCTTCCTATGTTGGACTAACTCATTCATATCTTCTTTATTGGGATAAGATCTGAGTATCGTACAATATCTCTCTATGGAGAATGACCCAATACTTTCTAGTTTAAGTGTGGGCCCTCCTAGTACCAATTCTATTGAGGGTGATTTTGGTCACACACATCATGATAGACAATAAGGGTTTATTGCCTCTCTTGAAAAGTAGTAAGGACTACTCCAATGTTCCTTTTTGTTAAGTCATGACTACATGGGTAGCACAGTTGTAAGATCAATGTAGTTTCATGAGGGGATCTAGAATCTAGATAACTAGAAAATTATATGTAATCATGAAAGATAATATTAATATTCAAAAGAATAGATTGCATTTAGAAATATAGTAGATTGGAAATTATTTTATTTCTCTTTCAATTTAATGTATCAACTATTTCTAAAATAAAGTGAAAAAAGAAGTAGGCTAACAATGAATAAGGTAAATCTATTCTAATAGGACAACAACATAAAGCATCCAATCAATTACATCTACATGTTTAAACAAGATCTTATGAAACAACATTTGCATATTTACTATTAATGGAGTACAATCTTCAAAGGAAACACAAAACACAATATTTTTGAACTTAATTAAACCAAAATACTATCAATCATACATAGATCTAGGATGAAAGCCTACTTAATTCCACATATCACACTTAGATCTCATTAATTTAATAATTGTGATTAAAACAAAATGATCATACCATCACCATGGTGCTAAATCCAAATCCATGCAACACATGCATAATCCTTTAATAAATAAATAAAAACTTTACACCAAAGTCAGTAGACAAAAAATCCACACCGAGATTGTATTGTTTATAGTTGCAAAAATTGCACCAAAATTCTTGACCTTTAGAATGATCCAGAATTAAACATATATAGAAAATAAGGTTCCCATAATTATGGATCTAATTTAAAAAGTGACTGGAATCAATGCCAATACTTTGAGTTTTTAACTAAAATAAAACTGAACTAGGCACCCCAGTTGCAGTTGAGTCTTTTTCTAAACTCAGGGAAATCATAAAGAAACTAAAAATAAAATTGAAACATGAATGAAATCAATTGGGAGTTCCACCATTCTCATGTCCTTATGTTTAGGTGCATGGTATATGCATCAAACTTAATTAGAACCTTCAAATAAATCTTTGACCTCCTTGATCTAGGCATTAATCTGGGAAAAACACATCATCCCTCAGTAGCATCAAAAAATTTCCAAAAAAATTGGTCAATCAAGAGCATCAACCTCCACCTTATCTTAGCGTAGGATTCCAACTATTCTTGAAGAGATTAGAGTTTCACTTTCTTCCTGACCATGTTTTTTATGCCTTCCCGGGTGACTTGTCCATGCATCAAATTATGTAAATTCTTCAATCATTTTCTTAGGTTCACTTACTATCACTCTTCATATTGTGTAATTCTTCAATCATTTTCTCAGGTTTGTATTATGTAATTCATCACATTCTCTGCTTGGCTCCTATCATTGTTCAATTTATGTTTACATTTATTTAATATTTTAGATTGTAATTTTGCCACCCTTATCCAGATAGGAATTAATTCTTGTTCCCATTCTTCAATCAACATATTTTTAAGGAGTTATCTTCTTTGGAATCATTCATCTACTAGAGTATTGGGATATACTCCTCCCATACCAACAATTCTTCCTCAATGCTCAAATAAATTTGTTGAGCATGGTTATCTTCATCACTGATTGCATGGTATGCTACCACTAATTGCTTCAAAATTGTTTATGATAACTCCAAAAAGTTTTCCTTCCACTATTTCATAGTTGGAATCCATCCATCAGGATTAGAGGGCCTAATTTCACCTTTCAAGGAATCTTGAAGTGTAGAATCATGATCTTTATCATCTACATGATCCATGAGATTGTTGATACAAGTAGTCAATTATTTAGCTTGAGATTTAAGCTCCTCTTTTATGTTCTCATCATTTTGCATTCTTCTCAAAATGGTAGAGACTAACATCTACAAATATTGTTGCTCACCATCCCTCATTTGTACATCCAAATCCATGTGATAGATGTGGTAATCATCAACTATCATCTCAGATTCCATCCTATCTACCAAAGGGACTGTTATCTTAGTTATTTTGTTACCTTTCTCATCCATTGAGATGGTATAAATCATTTGATCCTTCTTCCTTCTTTTAGGAGACTGGAAGGCCTTTGATAGCATAGTCAATCTTGGCTCAGGAGTTTTGATGGATGTCCTTTTCCTTTTCTTAATGGTTTGCTTTAACCATACCATTGTAGTAGCAAATGTTTCTCTCAAAGGAGTGGAGAGCATTCTTGTCTCTTGAGAAGTACCAATGTTCACCTTTGGTTCCTTTTGACCAAATTGTTGATTTTTCTTCTCCTCTTCATGAACATTTTCTTGGTGTAATTCTTCACTTTGAGGCCTCTCCTCAATAGCTTTCTCTTCTTGGTTGGCATATTGCTCAACCTCTTATTTTTTCAATGCCTCATCTTGAGCAATATGCTCATTTGTGTGAGGTCCTTTATTCACAACTTCTTGAAACACTTCTTCTACATTCACATTCAATGGAACTTCTTTAAGCACATCACCAATTTCTTGTTTTCCTCCTCTTCCTTGTGAGGCTCCTTTTCAATTGCCTTTTCCCCAACAACACCTTAAACAAGAATTTCTCCTCCAAGAGGTTGCTCACCTGTTGGGAGATTAGAGCAATTGGTAATGGTGGTTGAGGTGGTGGTACAGGTACTCTATCCTTTGGTGATGGAGGGGACTTGGCAATGGTGACCCATGAGGAAGAGTTGAGGAGTATTCCTCTTTGATTTCTTGTTGAGCCACTATTTCTCCAGTTGTTTTGCTCATTCTCCTTTTTTGATATAACCTTTCACCCTCCTCTAGCTTTGTCTCATCTTCTTCTTCAGAAGCAATGTTGATTGGCCTCATTTCTTTTCTTTTCTTCCTTGCTTCTTTAGCAAGGTCTCCCTTGTATTTCTTATTGGTTGTAGGGGAGCTAGAGGAAGGTTGATCATGCTCTTTCTTTGTAGTCATTTTAGCTGAAGTTCCTCCTTCCTTCTTCTCAACCTCTTTTGGATTCTTTGGTGGTTTGGCCATAGTGAAGGGTGTACTCAACTAGCATTAAGAACATGAGACCACTTGTTGGATTATATCTTTAATGCTATCATTCTCCTTCACTAAACAATCCACATTGAAAATAGGAATATCAAAGATCTTCTAGGTAGCATAGGTCAGATATAGAACCCTTCCATTTTCCACTTGTTCTTTGGGAATCCTAGCCTTTAAACAATGTCTCATAAAAAATATTGTCAATCAACAATAATCTTTAATCTTACTTCAAACTCTTCTTCACAATTCACCCAATGATCTTCAAGTTTGGGATCATGGATGCAGTATGCTCCCATCACTTTGTTTATCTTTTCAATTGGGTCAAATCTTCCCTAAGAATCATTGTACAAGTTAAAAATATACCTAGACATTTCAATCTCTGTATTTTTATCATTTTGTGTATTCTCAGAAGAATATACTCCTATTTCTATCAAAAACCATACCCATGCTTATGTTTTCCTACAATGAGTTGTTGCACTTCAATAATCTACTTACAAACCTCTAGTAAAAGCAACTTGTTTAATGGATACCTGGGAAGCTTGTATGGAATTTTATGAAAACTTACCATGTTGATGTAGGTAAATGTTTTGTACTGAGTGAACCAACACACAATTTATTCAATCAATTTCATAGCTTCAAGGGATATCCTCCTAGAAAATTCTCCCTCCAAGCCTTGAATTATCAGTCAAAACACCGAAATCGCAGAAACTTTCCTCCAACTCTAACTAGGGATAATGCTAATAAATTTTTACTTCCCCTAGCTCATAAGAGGCCACCTTAGTGATTCTTGGGAATGAAGCTTATCAAACTAGTAGATATACATGATATGAAGTCATGAATAACCTAGTGGATGAAAGAACATTGCACATTTTCTCATAAATGGTGTCACTGATAAGGTGAGCCCAATCAATTTGATAAATATTAGCATCCAAGGATAGAAATACTTTGCATTAGGTTACCCGAACACCTGATTCAATAGCACAACCAAGTCCTTGAAATATTATTTGTATTCACTCCTGTGTTGTATCCTTTCCAATTTGGCAACCACCTTTCTAGGCTTCTCCAATAAGTGGTCGTCATTTATGTAACCCAAATTGTAAGTTGGAGCATCATCAAAGTACTTGATGGCCTTTTTCATATCTATTGCTTCAAACTCAGGATGAGTAGGGATTCTAAAAACTTTTTCAATAATTTTAGGAGTCAAATCCAACACAATCTATCTGTTGGACCCCTTGATCTTTTAGGTCTTGTGGTTGTAGTGTTTGGCACATGTCAATACCAATTCTAGAGATCGAACAGTAACTAGGAAAGAAACAACCTCCACCAATCTTGACTTAGAGAGAGCCCTAACCATTAGAGTCTTAGCACCATCATTTTTTACCCTTCACTTAAACTCCTTAGGTTTATGTTTCTGAGCTCAATGTCTCAAACCTCATTGTATGGTGAAAACATATTAGAGGGTGGATGATAACCTTTTTATTAGTATTTCATCTCCTCTAGATCCTTAGGTGGCATCCTTTCTACAAGAACCACATATTACCATTTACATATTCAAAGAAAGGAAACCCTACCAAATAAGCCAAGTTAGATACCATAAACTTTTACATTTCAAAATTATACCATGCCACAAAGAAATTTATAAGGTTTTAGGGATCGGCCTTCAGGCTTACTCCTTACCTTATACCATTAAGATGTTCATTTTAAAGTTCAACTTTATCTGTATGGTTATTCAGGTGTTGGGGATTGGGGATCCCATTTACCCTTTTCGTTGTTGTTATCTATATAGTGTAAATAGTATTCACATCTTGTGAAATCTGAAAGGATTTTGAGAATCAAAGGGAAGAGTTTCATTTTTCAGCCTAACATTTAGTCTAGCATTGGTTAAGGAAAAATCCCAACCTCCAAAGTTTGATTTGCATTGTATTCTTCTAACTTGGTCCTTTTGAAAAGATATTAATGAAGGCACACATGTCATTCTCATCATTTGGGAAAAATTAATTCCACATGTTAGCAAACTTCGTGAGGTTGGGGTTCAAACATACTCCTTACCTCTATAAGGAAGCATGTAAAAAACTCCCCAACATCTGAAGTCCAGATATGTTTTAAGGCATAAATGACTTAGCTAAGTGTTTTATCATGTATAGTCGGGGATTGAGGATTAGAGATACCCTTTACCTCTTGCAAAAACATTTATCAAATTTTCTAAATCAAAGGAAAAGTTGTAAGTTGGGGGTCAAAGTTTCCTCTTTTCCCTTGCAAATGTTTTTAGGTATGTAATAAAAGAAACTTGTGAAGTCTGAGGCCCAAAATATTTTTTGAATCTTGGAAGTGTTAAGGTGTGAACTCAAGTGTAAAATTAAGGAAGTCAAATTTCCAACATCAGAAAGTAATTTTTGGAATCAATAAGCCTTAGTTTAATGTTTAATGTTTTATTAGACATCGGGGATCAGGAATACTCCCTAACACTTCCACCTCTATAAGGAACACAATAAAATGTATTTTCAAAGTCCAAGGTCTGAAAGTGTTGATCATTTTTTTCTAAGGCATCATCAATAGTTGGTGATTGAATTTTCCTCTTACTTTTGCAAATATTTTTCAAGTAGGAAGTAAGAGGAAATTATGAGGTCTAAGGCCCGATCATTTTTTTCTAAGGCATCATCAATAGTTGGTGATTGAAGTTTCCTCTTACTTTTGCAAATATTTTCAAGTAGGAAGTAAGAGGAAATTATGAGGTCTAAGGCCCAACAATTGTTAATCTTGAATCATTCATCGATAAAATAGAAAGAGATACTAGGAAACCTTGAGGTTTGATGCCCAATGATAAAATTGTAAGCATCATCGATCAACATGCTAAAGGGACATTTGATCTAGCAAGGAAAAATAGCCAAAATTTTGTAAGAGTGAAAGCAAAATGAAAAACTAAAAAGAAGAAACATGAACAGTAGAATTCCAAAACTAGATCGAGGAAAAAAACAAAAACAAAACCAAAACCAAAACCAACAGGAATCAAAGGATGGAGATGAAATGAATAGAAGCCCCAAACCCAAAAATGTACTCTCACACCATGCAAGCAAGTCAATTGAATAAACCAAAAGACCAGAGCCATATGAATTCACCAACCTGGAAAAGTATGAGAGGAAGCTTTGGAGTTAGAGTATAAAAACTAGAAAATAACCCAAGTGGAATGAGAAAAAATGAACTAGAGATTCAAAAAGTTGAGCACCAATGAAAAAACAAGCAGAACGAACAAGAACCAATCCATCAAACCACTATACCTCCATGATATGCAAAAGCCCAAGTTAATACTTAACAAGAATGGTGGGCTCAATAGATAGAGAAAGTTGTAGAGCTTGTGAAAATGAAAATGTTTGAATGGGTAGTCATAAAATTAATGAATTATTAGCCTAATACCCATTCAATTTCTCACATTAATGGAATACACCTACATTGGTTGGTGGCATTAATTTTCAGTAGCGCAATATTAAATTTGAAATCCCATTCGCTCTCTTGACAAGACATGACATGACATGACATGCATACCAAATGAGGTGTCATCATCCTATAGTATGAGCTAAGGCATCCCCAAAATATAAAACCCTGATGTGTGAAGCCCAATGAATGCCCAATAAGTGACCACCAAAAGGAAAAAGGGAATGGTCAAGATTTGGGTCTAGCAAGGAGGGTATACCCCTCCTTAGAAGCTCGATGTTTGAAACCTAAAAGAAAAAAAACAAAGAAAAGAACAAGCAAAAATGGGGAAAGAAAAGGAAAAGAATCTAAAATAGAAGAAAGGAAAAAGAAAGGCATGCAAATTAAATACAAGGGGGTTCCCTCTTTTTCCAAGAGAAAAATGGGCATGAGTATGGAGGCACAAAAAATCTAATCCAAAATCAAAATCTTGACCACCCTGCTTTAGAGATACTCTAAAAGAAATGTATTTTCTTAAAGAATATTCATTATCAAATCTCATCTCAAATAAAATTAATGTTCCATGCAACTCAATAAACTTTAAGTTATTCACATCTTTAGCTTCTTCTATAGTAGAAATTTTAGGATCAAACCTTCTAGGTAAGGATCTGAGTACCTTCTTTACAACAGTCTTCTCCTCCAAAGTTTCACCAAGACCTTGAACATGATTTATAATTTCTTCAACCCGAAGCATAAATGTAGAAACATTCTCATCTTCTTTCATCCTTATACCTTCAAACTGATCTTTGTAAGTTTGCATCTTTTCTTCTTTGACTTTTTTAATCACCTTTATAGATAGTTTCCAATCTATCCCATATATCCTTTATTGTTCTTTAATATATTACTTTTGAAAGTTCTCAATGTTATTCAAACCAAAAAAAATAGCATTTCTAGCCTTATCATTGATTTCATAAGCCCTCTTTCCAATCTGATCCCTAAGAGGGTTATTATGAATTTCATACACCTCTATAACAAAATTCCATAAGTCCATACCAAAATCCATCAAATATGACTCCATCCTTACTTTCTAAAAAGCAAAATTAGATCCATCAAAAATTGATACTTTGTTTCTAGAAGAATTATCTTGTGCCATCCTAGATCTACCTTAACCTATTAAACTATTTTAAAGGAACTTGGATTTGATACCAATTGAAGGGCACATAATCCACTGAGAGGGGGGTTGAATCAGTAGATTAAACAATTCAAAATAATTTCAAAATAATTTCCAACTACTTAACAAATTTTTAACATGAAGAGCACTAAAAAAAAAAGTAAAAAAATCATAGCAAAACAAAAGATCATACACAACACCATATTTTTAGATGGAAACCCAAAAAGTGAAAAAAACATAGTGAGAAATTCTCACAAGAAGAAATATAATAATGAAACTTTATAATATGAAGTAGGCACCAACCTACAGAGATTGCAATCTCCAAATGATTCAATAGGAACCAACCTACAAGAGACACCAATCTCCACAAGAACAGAGACATTCATCCATACTGGAACACTATAACATGAAGTTGGAACTAACCTACCAGAATAAAAATAATGGTATATTTGAGATATGACACCACTCTCTTTTCTACAAACTTCTGCTACAACACAATTGTACATCCCACTAAGTACTTTCACTATGATGATTAATGGATGCACTCCATTACTTTCATGGACACATACTTGAGCACACTGGTCAATTGATACTCATTCTCTTGATGATCCATATATGCATATATACATGACGCTACATTAACACTCTTCTATGTCGACCAAGGATCTGCACCAACCTAGAAAACATAGGATGGATCTAAATTTAAATTACACGAAACATGTAATGCAAGGGTCCAATCTTTCTGCCAAAAACATTTGACATATTGCACCATAAGGGAACCTTAAATAGGTCCTATCCTCACTCCACATGCTTGAAAACATTAGCACATGCTTGCATCCATTACCACACTTTCCTTGAACTTATAATAGCTTCATGATACTTTTGATACTTCAAAATCCTCGTGCATTGAGCCACACCACTAAAAACATAGGAAACTGATAGAAATAGTGTAAGAATACTCTCCTTCCAAACCACAAGGCTACAATGCATTTTTGAAAGAAATCTCACTCATATTAAGTAATATCTCTATCCAAAAGATATCCTCCCAGAACACCACAATTTTTTTTTACTGCATACTTGACATGGTCTGATAAATACATGAACTATCTAAGAGCATTCACACCATGAAAAATATGATACAAGATATGATTGATTAGAAAACCTACACAATGCCAACCAACACACTACTAAAACCTTTGGATTGTTTTCAATACTTATATTTCTACATTTTTTCTTTAACTTTGACAACCTTCACATTTGAAAGACTTGACATCCTTTGATAACCACTACTAGCAACAATGACCCACAGACATCAGTTTGACATCAATGACAACCTATGGTCAACACTTAAGTACTATTCTTAAGCATGTGGTTTTAAAACAACTTTATGTGACTAGGAAAAGGGGTGCCAAATTTAATAAAGGCTCCAGAAAAGACATGCAAAAAAGGATTAATTTAGTGCATGGGCTCAGTTAGTGAATTAGAACTCTAGATACCTAAAATTATCCTAGCCTATGAACTAGCATTTTAACACTAATATTTGTCTTTCCCTAATGATTAAATAATTATTCATTTATTTATTCATTATGAATTTTCAACTATAATTAAATAATTTTAATTATATAATTATTCATCTTCCTCTTCCACTATAATTAAATGATTTTTTAATTATTTATTTTAGCTAACTTTAACCAGCTTCTAAATAAATAAAATTCATTATTTTATTTATTTATCCTCATTTGTACATGCACTAATAATTAATTAATTTAATTAATTATATTATCACGCAAAAAGAAAACTCGTCCTCTAATAATTAATTATATCATGCATTATTCCCTCAAATTTTAATTAAAACTCTCTTTTAGTCAACTGATATTGATTGACCACTCTTCTGATCAATCACTTCTCTTAACACTTCAATCAATATCTCATGCAACTAGTCAACTGGAACCCTACAGCTAGCTACACTTAGCTAACTGGGCAATCAATTCCTCTCATTAATTCTCAACCTTTGATCTCAAATCAACACCTCTTAACCCATTTCGTTGATCTAATTTCCTAAAATCTATAAAATCACCCTTCATCCTTCTCATTCATTGCCTAGAATTTTCATATCAAACCCATCTTCTTTTGATTCTTGAGAGATTAAGAATTTATCATAGCATCTAGTTCATCACCTTACATCAAGCTTTTGCAACTATCATGAAGGCTCTTGTGTTGAAGCAATTTGGCATATCACACAACATAGGTTACTTCAAAATGGTATGGTAAGATTGTTCTCATTTTTAGATTTAATTGTGTCATTATTTTGATTAACTTATATTTGAATTCATTAACTTGTTTCCAATCACATTTCATTAGTATTGTGGATTTTATTGCATAAATAAATTCCATAATTTCCCCTTACATTAAATGGCACACCCGATGGGACCCCTATCCCTGATCTAACATTTTTATCAAGATTTTCATAAGTTGCAATTTTGGAGCGTGGTCATATTTTACAAAATTCACAATCATTAATGGGATTACTGTTGTACGTAAGCAGGTTTGCTAATGTATCTGAGAAAGTTCGCTATTGTAGAATTGGGTTGTGGTCGTCTCTAAAAAGGGCCACTATCGTATCTGAAATAGGGTCACTATTGTGTGAACACGTCCACTTCTAGCCACTATTGTTTTTATTTTTTTCAAGCTTATTTCAGTAGATTAAGTTTCTTTTTCGGGTTACTAATGTCTAATTGGTAGCTTGTGGCATTAGGAGAGAAAATTACACATTTCTTTTAGTGCTTTAAAAAGAACAACAACAAATCACAATTGCTTTCTCGGTTAAAATTGAGATGAATGTCTCACAATTTTGTTTTAGTACTTTAAAAAGAGCAACAGCAAATCAAAATTTCTTTCTTTGTTAAAATTGATGTGAATGTCTCACAATTTTGTTTTAGCATGCTTTAAAAAGAACAAAAAATCACAATTGCTTTCTCAGTTAAAATTGACATGAATGTCTCACAATTTTTTTTTAGTGCTTTAAAAAGAACAACAACAAATCACAATTTCTTTCTCAATTAAAATTGGGGTGAATGTCTCACAATTCTATTTTGGTGCATCTCAAAAGAGCAAATCAACATTGCTTTCTTAGTTAAAATTTACAAAGTGTTGGAACATGTCATTTTTCTTTGGGATTTAAAAATAACCACTTGTTTTCCATAATTTGTGTGCTTGCAAAAATCGTCCAAGTCATCCTTTTTATTTATTAGAGGTGTCTTCTTTGAGATACATCTTGCAATAGAGAACTCAAGGCAACCCTAAAGCATGTTTATTAGCGGGCTATATAAAGTATGCGAAAATGAAAGTAAGTAGTATAAATTTGAGGATGTTATACCTTGTGTGTCTACTCTCATGCAGACATATGGGCCGCTTAGGGGGAAATAGAGACTTTGGTGTCTCACGTCTACAGTCTAGTGTTCATGGTGTCATTACATACCTTTGTATCTAGAGACCAATCCAATTTTTCTGAAATGATTATTCAAATTAGTGCATGTGATTCACACCATTCCTAGAAGTTACTTACCACATCTAGTCTATGGTTGAGGCGTAATGCTTAAGAGGTCATTCTCTTAAATTACAAATCCAAGAGTATCAAGGTGGTACATGACCTTGGTATGTCCTATTCAACCCCTCCATTAGAAACATAATACATCACTTTTTTGGGGGTGAGGTAAGCCTACTATGAAGAAATATACCTTTACTCCTTAGGTTGTAATTGATTGATCTTTTTTGAGCTAGACTAATGAACCTTATTGAAGAAGGTTTACATAATATCCCCCTACCATTTGAGTCAGTTATTGCATACTCTATCAGCTATACGTATCACTTACAAATCACTTTCAACATCAAAGTTAAACTTTCAAACTTGCAAAATCATCAAAACTAAAAATCGGGAAATAGAATTGCACCAGTCAGAAAATAGTGTTGCTACTATGAATCAAATCGCTACTATCTCAAAAAACAATCTCTATTGTCCAAAATTAGGTCGCTATTACCTAAAAAATTGGTTGCTATTGATAATCAAGTCGCTATTGCTTATTCTAATAGTCATAGAAAGAAAAAAATAGAGTCACTACTCTCATTTCTGCCACTACTACATCTGTAAAAGTACACTACTGTCTCAAATTCTACCCTAGTCATTTGAAAAATCCACCACTATTACATTATTTCTTATCTCGGACTTATAAGAATTGACCTTAAACTTTGTCATAAAATCTTGCTCGGTTGTTACAAAAAAAATCACAATTAGATCCACATCAGACCTTATCAAAAATCTTGGACATCATTAGCCTTTTAGACCATCCTTTGCATCAAACTAGCCTTAGGACATGCATCAATCACAAGATATCAAACCTCATCATTCTGCTAGAGTCTTTATCAAATTAGCTTATCATCTTCCGGGCTTGTCAAATTTAGTGGACATTATCCTCTCTCTAAATTTATAGATTTCTATCACCCTCTCTTACTTGCACTCACAAGTATAGTTCAAGTAGAGAAATCAACATATCATTTATCAACATGTTTTGAGACTTAGAAAATATCAAACAAAATCTTGTCTACATTTGTTTCCATAGACTAAACATCATCTTTAAACATCAAAAATCCACTCACAACTTCATCATAGGGTTGAGTATCAAAAACATAGCATCCAAAACCAAAATTTGTTATCAAACTATCCCAAGATCAACATCAATCAACATAATTTGTCTAAAAGGTTTACCAACATTCCCAAAAATATATCAATGTCAATCTATTACCTAAATCCAGTTCCACTCTATCCATGGGATCATCATATCCTACAAATGTCAATGATATATCAACTATGGATTCCCCTAATCAAGGTTTTGGAGCATCTTGTCATAGGGCATATTTCAATCAAGGTCAAAACATACAAGTCTATGATCAAAGCATGAATCTTCCTCAATCCAACATCATATCACCAAATTAATACATCTCAAACACAAACATGTCAAAATCCTCACATAGTGAATTATGGGATGGATTCTTTCATGCCTCAAAAAATTCAAATACCACATCAAAATCAAAATCCTCATCCATATCAAAATCACTCCTATCAAGGGACACAACAACATCAAGGGTTTCAAAATCACCATCAAGGAAAAAATATACAACATCAAATTTCCCTAAATTCACTTTCCAAATCAGTTGACACACTTTTTCAAAAAACATATCAATCTCCAAATTAATGCACTCATCAAATTCATTAGAATATTCATTTATATTAGCAAGAAAATTCATCCTTACAGCATCAAAATGTAGCATATCAAACACAATCTCAAAAATCACCTCAATCACAACAAATTTTTCAATCCAAAACACCAATAAACATGAATACACTCCTTTAGGGGAGCCAATCAAGTCAGTGTTAAACAAGCTAGTCCATGCTAAACTTATCACACTTTCAAAATCATTAGGTGATTATGAACTCAATTCAAAACTCAAGGTTACGATGACAAGGCTTATTGTGAATATTATAGAGAAAAAGTTCATGATGCATCAAACTGTATCAAACTCAAAAATATCATCCACGACCTTATTGATTAAGGAGAAACAACTATTGAAGACAATATTCAAGGTTCAACCACTAATGATAACATTGGAAACATCTTGACATCAAATTTTAAAGAAAATGATCAAGATCCATCTTCCAATGATCACATTAAAGATTTATTTACCTCACCTAATGAGCAAGGGGACATACATCAAGCTAATCCATCATTTGATCCATTTAAAAAAATATTGACATCATTTGATCTCATGGTTGAAAAAATTGACAAGATCTCTACCTCAATTATTGAGGATAACACCCAAGATCCATCTACCAATGATCATGTTGACAATGTCTCTACATCATCCAATAAGAAAGATGACATATCTCAAGAATTTATTCCCAAGCCTGATCAAAATAATTCACCAAATTCTAGCAATGATCCATTCCAAGAATATTGAAATTATTAAACTTCATGGTAGTACATATCAATGATCAAGAGACTCTTAATCCAAAACTTATACCCAATGCAGAAAATATAAGCCAAGAGCTATCACCCACATGTTCACATTTCAAGGAAATCCAAGGATCCTTTACAAAATATCCATTCTTTGAAGTTGATCCATGTCAAGAACGTGAACCAAAGAATATTGAAGATAACACCACACAAAGTCAAGATCAAGAATGTACCTATCATCAAAATACTATAATGACTTGGAAAATATTTTCTAAGACATCCAATATTTTCCAAAAGAAGAAAAAATCCATATACTAAGTGCAAATACATCTACACATGAGATGCTTACTTCTAAAGGACATGTAGATGATCTTCATCCAAAACAAGAGTCTCTTACTCTCAATTTCATTACCAATGAACAAGAGTCTCCTACTCTTAACATCATTACACATGATCAAGGCGTATTAGAATCCACAGACATATCAAAAATGGATCATGAAGAAGAATTCTACATGGATTGTAAATCAGAAACATCCTCTGAAGGAATATCAAAATTGGATCATGAGGAAGAAATTTATGCGGACTATGAATCATCAACACCTCTTGAAGAAGCATTAAAATATGATATTTCACAAAATCAAGCTGAAGATATCAATAAAGAAGTTATCCCACATATGAAGGATCCTATCACTTATAAACTTGGACCACTTACCTTTGTCAGAGAAATTTATCTTACCAATGAAGAAGCTATCACTTTTGAAGATCTACAGTAGAGCAGAGAAGGATTAACACCTTGTTTCCAAGATAAATCATATCCTATTGCAAACAAGATCTATTAACATATGGATTATAAAGGAAAAGGATTAGGAATACATGAGTAGGGTATCCTAGAACCATTGCGGATTATTGATAATCCTAAGCATCAAGGTCTTGGTTATTCAGTAATTGAGGAATCTAATCATATTAGTGATACCTCTATAATACTGGGGGAAACTTTATCTAGTGAAAATGCCAACATGGGGAGCATGAAGAGTCCTTATGATGAGATTGATGCCAACTCTACAACCATCTATATCATGAATTGTCATCCATGCATTTTTCCACCCTCTAATTGGGACCAACAACAAGAGAAAAAGTTATATCAAAGAAAGGAACAAGTCATTGAAGCAAAAGAATCGACAAAATAAAATGGACAAGAAAAAATAAAATGGATACCAAACAAAAAGAAAGAAAATCATCCCTATCAAACTCCATTAGTCAAAGAAACTATGGGGAAAAATAAAAAAGGTAAGTTCATCCATCAAAAATTTCCACCAATGCAAAATAAATCTTTAAGAGCGACCTACAAGGTATATCAAGAAGTTGGTCCTAATCAAATCTACATATCCACCCATTATTGTCCACCATCCCAAGTTTGGAGAGTCAAAGATTCCAAACTATCGACCAATCCATCTACATCTCATATCTCTCAATGCATTTTACCATCCAATTCAACATCTAGGATATCCAAATCTTGCATTAACTATGTGTTGGTTGCAACTCTTTATTATAAGGACTCTAAGGTGGTGCAGGGGGCACCTAGTCAGATTTTGTAAATATGGTCAAATGTTAGATTTTTGGGTGTTTTGAGTCTTTTGTGGTGTAATAAGGTCTATTTAGACCATTTTCAATGTAATAAGTCTCATGGGGTTGGTTTGAGTACATTTGGTCATGTTTTGTAATTTGTTGCAAAAGTTGCTTTGCAACTTTGTAATTTTTGTCATATTTGGAAGTTGAACGGTCATTTGGTTCAAAAAGTGGCTATGAACCATTTTTTTGTTGTTGAACAAGTTTAAATATGCCTCAAAAACTTTGAGGAAAGGTTCTAAAGTTGTTTTGAAGTGCAAACAATAAGAAGTGCTTTGTTTTTGTGCAATTTTGCTGCTACAACATTTTGTATGGTTATGTATTGAGAGATTATGATATAAAGTGCATTGTGTCTTATGGACGCATGAACTAGTTTTGATTTTGCATTGATTTGAATTGATTTTATAAATTTTGAAGTTTTTTAGAGCCAAAATATTGATAATGGTTTGAAAACCCTAGGTTAAGAGGGTTTGGTAGAAATAATGGCATATTAGACCATTCCACTTGTGAAATTCTCTGCAAATCGGTGGAATGGCTTTATTTAGGATGGTTTTCAATTTGATAGTGATTGTAGATGTATGGGATGGAGTTAGGCCCTATTTGTGCAAGCCCTAGCCTAATATATCAATGTATTAGGTTATAATTGATAGGTAGGAGTAGGGTTTTATTGATAGGTGAGTTTTTGGATGTTATAGTTGATAAAACTAGTTGTTTTATACCCCATGTGACCTATTTAGATCCTTGGAGTGAATATTGGTGATCGGGAGAATGTTTACCACATACTTTCTTTGGAAAAAAGGCCTAATTGGGCTTAAGGGTAGCATAGTAGTTCATTTTTGAAGGAGATGTTTTGAAACAAGTCTATGCACAATTTGGATATGTTAAAGAAGGGTATAAAGGGTATTATGAATGGTAACCAATTCATGGGTTTGAGTCCTTCTCTAAAAGATATGTTCAATATTCACTGTTTGATGTGCTATAAGCAAGATTGAAGGAATGGTAAGGAAACACCAAGTTAGGGTTTACAAAGTGGAAAGATTGTTCAAGACTAATTGAATTGTGTTTGATTAGACAACCTTCACCCCTGCTCTACATCATAAGGGCACTCTATCATGATGTGTGTATCTAGATGAGGTTAACTCCGGTATCGACAAAGAAGACAAATTATCAGGGGTTACTTTCAAGCGCTTGCATCTTAGAAAAAAAATTACTTCAAGAAAGATATCATTGGCACATCATGATAAAAAAAGACATCTATATTAGCAATAGAAGCATCTACATCAACACCACCTGGGTGGTTCAACATGAGCATAAACCTTTAAAAAATAAAAATAAAAAAATCAAGAAAATAGTCAAGAGAAAAATTGTCCTCTAGTGAAAACCACTATGGTGGCGCTTTGGACAAGTACTATGATGAAAACTTGGAAAAAAAGTGTCATGTGTAGAATCAAGCATCTACGTGCTTCATTTTAGGTGGAATCATCTCATCCTATCCATAATAAATACAACAATCCATTAATCATTCATCCATCTTATCCATAATAAATCCATGAACCATTCATCCAACCCATTTCATCCAAAACCAAATAATCTTGATCTTGAGAAAGGTTTGGTGTATACTTCACACTTGCTTATGGTAAACATCTTGACATGGTTCACTATCATTGATCCTATCCTATATAGCATTATCTGATCCATGAGGCATTGTCCAAAGGGGCATACTCTACCTGAACATGTTATCCCATCACAAGGTAATCCTTGGAATCCTTTACATATCCATCCATCCATTCATTTATCCATATATCCACCCATTGTATTCCCACATTACTAAACACTAGGGCAAGTACTTACATCTTGCTTCAAAATAAATCTTGATCTATGTCTTCTACCTCACATTGTGATCTAGGCATCATCCAAACAATTCAAACAATCCATATAAGTTGCATCTTGTTGATGCTTCAATATGGTATCAAAACATTCAAAAATATTATTCCTATCTTAGCTACAAATCTCAATCAATCATTATCTGATCAATCAATCATCATCTTGGGATGTATCCTTCCAAATCCTTATGTTGTTCCTATCTTGACAACACTATCATTACATTGTGTATATCCTCAACAATGTTATCATTATCAATACTTAATTAGATCAATCGATTTTAGCCTGGCTATCAATAGGATCTCAAAAGATTATTGATATCCCTACATATTGATATCTCTTTATCATTCATCAATATGATCATCACCAAAAAAATCCAAAATGATCAAAAATAAGCAAAAGACAAAAACATTGAAAAAAATCAAAAAGCTAGAAACATCAAAAAACTCAAAATCCAAAAAAAACATCATAAGACAATAAAAAAAACCAAAAACACTCAAATATCCTATGAAAATTCCAAAGACATTCATAAAAATTCCAAAGACATTCATAAAAAGTCAAAAAAGCTAAAAAATAGTGTCACTCAATACCATCAAACTATGTTGTCTTTGCAATTACATAGGCAAGGCCATCATTGATGAGCCCCCAAGGCACTAGGTTAGTACCCTTAAGTGTCCGTCTTGGTCTCTAAATCTCTCAAATATGAAAAAAATTTCCAAATATCCTGAAAAAACCAAAACAACCTCAAATAACCTCAAAATCATAAAAACATTCAGAAAACCTCAAAAAAACCCATCTCCATCATTGCCTTTTCATAATGAACTATCCATCCATAATAAAAAAAAATCATCATCTTCACCCTTTGACAAAGAAAACAACAAGCAAAGAAAACATCGAAATCCAAAACATCCAAGCAAAAAATTGTAAAGACTAGATCATTATCAGACTAAAATAATGCCTAAGTGTTAACTACCTACCTATTGAAAATCATCATCAATATCTTGACATGTGTCTTAATGAATAAATCATTCCTACAATAGACATTATTGATGGATAACATCCTAAAAAATTAAAACATCTATGACAAGTGATACTATAGCATTGTTTATTTTTTGTGATCTTATCTTTTGATTTATCTTATTGCCTTATTCCCAATATCTCTTATTGTCTCATTCCCTAGATCTCTCGAGGATGTCAATAAGTATTTAAAGAAGAAGGAATGGGGAATTAATCATTGATTTTGTATGCTTTGTTTGCTGGATATTTTTGCAATACTACCATGGCAAATACTTGCCTTATGTGTGTAGGGATAGTCTTGAGTAATACAATAGCTGGTGCATATCAGGTTCTTCATACCTTTTATGTATTAGTCTCCTTACTTCAATGGCTTCAATCTCTCATATTACTCTAACAAGGTTTTCGTATGTATGGTATGAGCAAGAATACTCCTTGTTTGTGGAGTCAAAGTCCATGCAATAGATAGAAAGCCACCTTGGTCATTAATACCCTGGTGAAATATGTCTATTTGCTACATTAATAAGGATTGTTATACTTAGTATCCATGAAGCAAAAGAAAACTCATCATGTTTTACATATCATCAATCATCAAATTTCTTCTATCATTTAATCCTACTAACATTTTATTCTAGTCAACATTTCTTTTGTCATTCCTTGCACTTAAACGCATCACATTAGCTTGTCAGAAAATTTGGCTCATTATCCAAAATTTTAACCAAATTTTTCGAGGAGGCACCATGCTATCCCACCATCACCAAGGCATATTGAGGCATCTACTAAACATGAATTTCTAAATTTTCTTTGACACAACGCTCAAAATTGCATTGTATCAAAGAGGGGAAATATCTAGATGCCTAAAATTGTCCTAGCCTATGAACTAGAATTTTAATACTAATATTCATCTTTCCCTAATGATTAAATAATGTTTAATTATTTAATTATTGTCTAAAATCATATTTCCACTATTAATTAAATAACTTTATGTTATTTAATTAATTCATTTCAATTAATCTTCTTGATTATCCTCTTTATTCCTATTTATTTAATTATATCTTAATCAATTAATCTTTTTGATTAAATAAATAAATCATATTTTTTTAATTATATCTTTAATTCTTCAATCTTCTTGATGAGTTAAATAAATCTTATTTTTTTGATTATATCTTTAATTCTTTATTCTTTTTGATTAAAAAAATAAATCCTATTTATTTAATTATATCTTTAATTAGCATTCACCCACTCTTCCTAAATTAAGTAATTACTTTAATTATTTAATTATCCCTCTTCTCTCAACATTATCCATTCATCATGAATAAATAAAACATTCCTCAAACATTGAATTAATTTAATTAATTTTTATCCTCTCATGCAAATCTAAATTTATCTTCTAAAAAACATTCTCTTCCACTTCACTTCTCATGCAATTAGTTAACACACACTTAGTTTGAGTTATCTTTCACATAAATAATTTTTAATTACTTAATTATTCTTTTATTCCATATTTTTCTAATTAATTAAATAAATCATTATTTATTTAATTATTCATTTTGACTTTTCAACTATAATTAAATAATTTTAATTATTTAATAATCCATTAGCCATTTCTTCTATAGTTAAATAATTATCTTTAACTATTTAATTAGTCATGCACACATCTCTAAATTAATTGATTATTTTAATTATTTAATTTAGCTAACTTTAAACATCTTCTAAATAAATAAAATTCATTATTTTATTTATTTATCCTTATTTGCACATGCACTAATAATTAATTAATTATTATTTCCTCATGCAAAAATCACATTCACAGTTCTTCTAGATTAAATAATCTCAATTATTTAATTCTCCTCTTTTATCTCAAACATCATCCATTAATAAATAAACATTATATTTATTAATCATTCTTATCTTTGCACGTTCCTCAATTAATTAATTAATTTAATTAATTACCATATCATGCAAAAAAACAAGCTCATCTTCTATGTTAATCTTATCTTGCACATTCCTGCAATAATTAATTAATTATATCATGCATTATTCTCTCAAATATTAACTGAAATTTTCTTTTAGTCAATTGATATTGATTGACCACTCTTTTGATCAATCACTTCTCTTAACACTTTAATCAATATCTCATGCAACCAATTAACTAGAACCCTACAGCTAGTTGCAGTCAGTTAACTGGGCAGTCAATTTCTCTCATTAATTCTCAGCCTTTGATATCAAATCAACACCTCTTAATCTAGATTGTCGATGTAGTTTCCTAAAATATATAAAATCACGCTTCATCCTTCTCATTCATTACCTAGAATTTTCATAGCGAAGCCATCTTCTTTTGATTCTTGAGCGAATGAGAATTTATCATAGCATCTAGGTCATCACCTTACAACAAGGTTTTGCAACTATCATGGAGGCTCTTGTGTTGAGGCAATTCGACATATCACACAATGTAGGTTACTCTGAAATGGGATGGTAGGGTTCTCATTTTTAGATTTAATTGTCATTGTTTTGATTAACTTCTGCTTGAATTCATTAACTTGTTTGCAATCAGATTTCATTAGTATTGTGGGTTTTATTGTATAAATCAATTCCATAATTTCCCCTTAGAGGAACCAAGGGGTCGATTAACGAATGATGACCTAGACATAGGTTACAACTTAAAAGATTGACAACCAGCTATAAGGAGTCAATGAAATTTTAAAACAAAATTGCAACAAACACTAAATTTTAGGGTTTTTAAAGGGTTTTGACATAAAAAGAACCCTAGACACATGAATATCATGCCTTAACCATTGAAAAATCACCAAAAATCTTAGCAAATGGGAAAAAGACTAGGAACCATGATTTTTTTTTCTAATGTCCTATCAATCCCCTTTGATTTGTGGAAATTATACTTTGATGGTTGATATACTCACCACCATGGTTCAGGAGTGGGCATACTATTCATAATCCCATAAGGTGACTGTATCCCAAAATCATATTGTTTATCATTCCCTTGCAAAAATAACATTATTGAGTATGAAGTGTTGATAAGTAGATTGAGAATGGTAATAGAATGGAAAATCAAGAAACTATAAGTTTTTGGTGATTCCCAATTAGTTATTAGATAGGTGATTGATTACTATCAAACTAAGGATGAGAAAATCTAACCCTACAAGAAAATTGTGGATAGTTTCAAGGATTAATTCACCATGATATATTTTAAGCAGATCCCCAAGATAACTAACAAAATAGTCCATACAATGGTGACTATTGGGTCTCTTTTGGACATGCCACATATTACTCGGCATTGTGAGTTCTTAGTGGAAAAACTCTTGATCCTCACATTAGATATCACAAAGTCTGAACTCGTATGCAAAATTGTTGGTCCTAACTCCCCCTTGTATCAATATATTTATGCATACCTCCATCAGAATATCCTACCACCTAACTTACCCTCTAATCAACAAAAGACATTCATTATATGCTCATCCCACTTCGTAATACTTGGCAATATTCTTTATTGAAGGATTCTCTATGGAACTCCATTTAGGTGTCTCAACTAAGATGAAGTTTGCACTTCCTTAAAAGAGGTAGAAATGGTATATATGGAACACACAATGGTGGTCCTAATATAGCTAAGAAATTTGTGAGAACTAATTATTAGTGGCCTAAAATGGAATGAGGCCCATCATTTTTCTAGAAGATGTTAGAAATGTCAACAAAATTGAGAGCTCATTCATACACTAGTATAAGAGCTACAAACAATTACTACACTATGGCCTTTTTCATAGTGGAGACTCAACCTCATAGGTAATATCCACTCATGATACAATGATCATAAAATCGTTATCACTACCAAAAAGTATTTTATAAAGTGGATTGAAGTCATTCCCCTCAATTTCATCACCAGAAAGAAAATAGCTAAGTTCATAATCAATTATATCATTTACCGATATGGTGTCCCTTTAGCCATTATCACTAACAATGGCCGACCTTTCAAAAATTAGGAGGTCCCTGACCTTTTCCATAATTTCCATATCCAACATTGATTATCCACCTCATACTACCCTGAAAGTAACAATCAAGATGAGGTGTAAAATAAGACAATATTGATAATCCTCAAAAAGAGAGTCAATGAATCTGGCCATGATTGAAATATTCATCTTAATCCAACCCTATGGGATTACCAAACTAGTATTCACACACCAATAGAAGTCACTATTTATTCATTAGTTTTTGGAGCTGAATCCATCTTACCTATCAAGGTGAAGCTTCCATCCTTGAGGGTCTCTCTAAAACACACCATTGATGATGAGGAGTACAAAGTTTCTAGATTGCATGACTTAGAAATTCTAAATGAAAGGTGTCTTCAGGAACTCAATAATTTATAGGATTATCATAATATCCTTCATTGTAGCTATACCAAGATGAACATATCATACAATTTTGAGATAGGAGATCTAGTACTCAAAGAGAACCAAAAGAATCAACATGATCGTGTAAAGAAAGGGAATTTTGAACCAAATTGGAAAGGACCTTTCATCATTACAACAACTTATGGATCCAAAGCATACCAACTATCTGGATCTAAGGGTGAACCGCTAGAAGAACACATCAATAGTATTTACCTAAATAAGTTCTTTGCATGATCCTTAGAGTATCCTAATTCAAAAATAGAAAATACAAAAAATAGAAAAATAGAAAAAGTCAACATTCAAGAGAAATAATTCACCCTATGGTGAAAACCACTTTTATGGTGCCTTGGGTAAGTACCATGATGAAAACCTATTTACATGAACCATGTGTAGAAGTCACTATCCACCATCTATTAGCATCTAATACACTCTTTCCATAATAAAATCCTTTTGCATGCTTACCACCCCTACAATGGATTGCTAATTATTGATATTTAGTGTCATTCCATTCCATATTAGGTCATAATAAGTTTCACAACATCCATGCCATAATAAATAAATCCTTTACCTAACTAGGGGAGTTTCCTCAACCTAGTGTTTGGATTGGATCCTTGGAGTCAGTATTAGAGGAAAAACCTCTCACACCCACCATGAAACCATCATATATTATCCATAATAAAAGAGCTCACTTGCCACAAACCATAATAAACCTAGATCATACTCACTCACCATTTCCATAATAAATTTCCAATACCTAGACATGACAAATAAACAAGTATGAAAACACACATTACCTATAGACATCGAGTGTTAAAAAACTAATCACAAATAAAATACTCCTAGTAAGCTAGCCTACTACCTATTGATCAGTTGTGTAACCAATTTTAGACACCTTTATCCAAACTATCATGGCTTAATAGATGCATTCTTCCTACAATAGGCATTATCCAATCTAAGTACATATACTTTGGAAAGAAAGTATAATGGCTATTGACTTGTTTGATTATTGAGTCTTTTTATTTGATTTATTTATCATATTGACCCATTCCTATGCTACTCAAGGACATATCCATAAGATTGGAGAGATTGAGGCAAGGTCAATGCTTTCATATGATGTGTTAGTGGAATGTTCTTGTTGTATAACTAGGGTAGGTACATTCCTTGTGTGTGTGGGAATAAATTCAAGCATTGAAAAACTTTTGTTGTATATAAGGTCATTTAAATACCCTTTTGTGCTAGGAATATCATGCTTTACAATTTATTTCCCTCACATATTCCAACAAGGTTCTATTATGTTTGGTATAGATGAGGTTAATATTCTTTCTTTGTAGAGTTGCATTCCACATGCAAAGGATACCAAATTCACCTTGGTTTGTCATACCTCAATATACATATATCCATTTTCCACAATAAAGTGCTCTATGATGAGGAAAAGGCACAATATCTATCAATCTCATATCCATCCATATCAATCTATCTCATATCTATCTATTTCATCTCATCCATTACATATTTTGTTACATGATATTGATCAATAACCATCATCATCTTGCATTTTCTTCTACCTCAAACCCCTCATTGTATCTCCTTGAATTTGCTTCTCCTATTTTACCATTTCTTCACCTCTACCAAGTTGATCACACCTTTTCATGAAATTGAAATAAAAAATCTATTTTTCCAACCTCTCAAGGGGGCATCCTACTTCCATTTCTTTATTCATGGGGGAAAATAGGGTAGAAAATCATAAAATCCTTCACACTTTCTTTTAACAATGTTGTAAAAGGGCATTGTCTCAAAGAGGGGAAAAATGTAGACACCTAAAAATGACTAACTTGTTTCTTCCAAAACATCATTAATTTTCATCATCATGTCTCATCAATTTTCCTTCTGAATTTAATTAAATAATGTCATTGTTTAATTAAATTAACATCATTTCCCCTTCATCCTTGGTAATTAAATAATTTTAATTATTTAATTATTTAAATTTTAAATTTTCCCTCCATTTCTACTTTAATTAAATCATTTTAAATTATTTAATTAATTCAAATATCTCATCATTTTCCTCTATATTAATTAAATACTTTTAATTATTTCATTAATTTATTAATTATTCCTTTCTTGCACATTGATTAAATATTTTATAATTATTTAATTAATTCATATTCAATTAATCTTTCCTAAATCTCAATAGTTAAATAATTATTTATAAATATTTAATTAAAGTAATTATTCTTCCATACATTATCTTCTTATAAAAATAAATAAATTATTATTTTATTTATTTTCCCATATGCACATGAATTAAATTATTTATTTATTTTATTAATTATTCATGCACTTTCCACCTCATCAATTAAATTCCACTCACTACTAGTCCACTCTTCAATTTTTCCAATCTTCTATCTAATCTATTTAGCCTCACTAATAGTCACTTGTACTTATCTCATCAATCGACCCTCTTAACTGCTCCATACAATTAGTTAGATAAAATAATGCAAACAATTAACTCATCATCTCTCTCAAACAATTCTTCTCAAGCATTATCATCCATTCATCTATTCAGTCTCCTATCCAATCTCAACTGTTGATCGATATCACATTCAGTCTATAAATTCAACCTTCATACATTTTATTATCTCTCTCTATCTATGTTTGGAAGAAATATATACACATTATCATTGTCATTTAAGCGCTTTTTGTAATGAAGCTAAGGTAGTGAAACAACTTCCTACACTAATATTGAGAGTAGGATAATGCAAAACTGTTATAGATCTTTAATAGTTACAGAAACTTAAACAAAAATAAACACAAATATCATGCATACCACAACATAGTGATTTACATGGGGAAATCCTTTTGGGAGAAAAACCCCACACTCCAAAAGTTGCCCAATATATTATTCTGAAATCATAAATATTACAATATACTTGCAAAGCAAGCTTCTCACTGGAGTATCACCAACCAGATATCCAAAGGTAACACTTCCACTATCAGACTCTCAAAATACATCACAACACATAGTTGTAATACAACGTCCTCATAAAATAGGGTTACCTTCTAAGGAAAGTCAAGCCAACAAAATATCAACCATCAAATATGAGACATAATGATGACACAAAATAGGGCACCCCCTCGTCGTTGTTGGATGAATAGTACCTTATGTATTAACAATAATTTATGTAATTGCAAGGTTGAGACACATTTTCCCAAAAAAATTCCCACTTGTCAAACACCTTGCAAAAGTAACAGGAGGGTGTAAACCTCATCTATTAATTGTTAGGGGCCGAAAGGCCCATAGTCTCTTAACACCATTTAAACTTCTCAATGCTTACAAGTTTAATTAAAAAATCAACAACATTCATCAAAGTATCTACCCTAACCAACTTTACCTAGCAATCTTTGGCCATATCTCTAACAAAATGATACTATACATCAATGTGCTTGATCCTAGCATGAAATGTCAGGTTCTAAGCTAGACATATCACACTCTAACTGTCACAATAAATTGTCACTACACCTTGTTTTATTCCAATATCTAAACATAGTATCTTAAGCCAAGTGGATTTTTCACAAGCATGAGTAGCTACCATATACTCTACTTCAGTAGTGGACAAAGCAACCACAACCTATCGCTTACTCATCCAACTAATCATACCACCAAATAAAGTAAACACATAAGCACTGGTGGATTTTCTACTATCAACATCACCTACCCAGTATGAATCCACATAACCATGAATATCAAGGGATCTTCGGTCATATTACTATGATAACACAAGGAATAATCTAAGGTAATACACAAATATTTGAAGACTCTTTTAATTGCATCCCAATGAACTCTACTAGAATTAGACATATATCTGGAAAGAACTACCACTACTTGGGTAATGCATGGTCTAGTACAAACCATAGCATACATAAAAATTCCAACTATACTCTGGTAAGGCACTCTTCTCATGTCTTCCATCTCTGATGAGGATGTTGAAAAATCTAAAATAGATAACTTTGTTCCAGCTAAAAAAAGAACAAAGAATGTTCTACAATCTTGCATATCAAACCTCTATAAAATTTAATGCTTCTAGGTGGTTTGTGATTCATCCACTCTCTTCCATTCTCAAGGAATACAATTTCTTCCTCAAGAAAATATTGTTCACTAAAGATTTGGCTTCATACATCTCACCAAGTTTCTTCCATAGTTTTTGAGCAGAGGTCTCTTCATGGACATTGATTAAAATAGAGTATGCCAAGCATAATCTGATTAGACCCTTGGTTTTACAGTCCATAACATCATATTGAGCATCTTGAGTAGAATCTATAGGTGTTGAAACATTCTCATCAACAACATCCTATAGATCTTGATCTATCAACATATCCTCCATCTTCAACTTCCACATTTCAAAATTATTTCCAAAAAAATTATCCACCTCTATTCTCCTTGATGAGATTGCCATCTAAAAATTCTTGCAACAAGATCACAAAGCTTATTTTTCACAAGCTCCTACACAAAATTATATTAGTTCAAAAAACTCAACAACCCACAACTGAAACCAAAGGTGATCAGGCTCTGATACCACTTGTAAGGAAGCTAAGGTAGTGGAACAACTTCCTACACTAATCTTGAGAGGAGGATAATGCAAAAAATTTATAAATCTTTAACAGTTATAGAAAATTAAACAAAAATAAGCACAAATATCATGCATACCACAACATAGTGATTTACACTGGGAAAACCCTTTGGAGAGAAAAATCCCACACTCCAAAATCTTCCCAATATATTATTCAAAAATCATAAAGATTACAATATACTTGCAAAGCAAGCTTCTCACAGAAGTATCACCAACCAAAGATCTAGAGGTAACACAACCACTATTAGACTCTCAGAATATATCACAATACACAATTGTAATACAATACCCTCATAAAATAGGTTTTCCTTCTAGGGAAAGTCAAGCTAAGAAAATATCGACAATTAGATATGAGATAGAATAGGGCACCCCCTCATCATCTTTGGATGAACAGTACTTAATGTATCAACAATAACTTATGTAATTCCAAGGATGAGACACATTTTCCCTTCACTTTTTTGCTGAAAATATGGGAGAAACTATAACATCATTCTTCAAGGTTCAATTGAAGAGCAACAAAGCTGAGAAAGGACATTATGTAATGGTTTGTAAGTTTTATTTGTTTAAATATGCATGTTCCCTTAGACTTATTGAGTAATTTGTTGTGATTGTGATTGGTTTATTTCTTTTTTATGTTATTTAATTATTGTCATTTTATTGATCTGTAGATAATTTACAACCCATGATAGATGGATAGGTTGATATATCATATGTACATCATATTATTTTTAAAACTATTAAGGTACCCCAAGGATCAAGAAATTAAAATCTTAATATGAATGTCATTGATAGGTTCTTCCATAGGTTTCCCTTCAAGTGTGGCAAATTGATAAGCTTCGGATCCATAGGACGCTATTATGAAAAAAGGTCCTCACCAATTAGGCTCAATTAGGATGAAGGTAATTTTGATATACTTGTAAATGATTGAATGCATTAAGAAACCTTTCATCTAGTAATTCTATCTCATGTAATCTAGATACTTGATATTCATTATCATCAATGAGATTTTGTAAGGATAACCTTAGTGAAGGAAGCTCAACCTTGATAGGAAAAATGGATTCAGTATGAAAGATAAGAGAATATAGATTGACACCTATAGGTGTAAAAATGCTAGTATGATAAGCCCACAAGGCAAGATTAAGTTGCAATTTCCAATCACAACCAACTTCATTGACTATCTTCTTAATAATTTTTAGTATAGTTTTGTTTGAGGCCTCAACTTGACCATTACCTTATGGATAATATAGAGTAGAAAAATGGTGTCAAATATAAAATTGTTGGCAAAAATAACATACTTGTTTTTAAAAGGTGTCATTGTCAATAATGATAGAAAATGGAATTCCATACTGACAAATGATATAATTTAAGATAAAATTTTCTATGTTCTTTCCAATAATGTTGGATAGTGAAATAAACTATATCCACTTCATAAAATAAATAGTTGTAGTGACAATGAATTTATAACCATTTAATGAAGGAGAATGTATTTTTCCTATTAGATTGAGTCCCCACTATGAAAAATTCCAAGGAGTGGTTATTGGTTGCAACTTATGAGAAAGTGCATGAATAAAATCTCTATGTTGTTGGTATTGGGAATATTACTTAAGTTTTTTGTCCATCTTTCTCCATAGTCGGCTAATAGTAGCCTATTAATAGAAACATTTTAACAATGCTAGGACCACTACACCACAAACACCTTCATGCATCACATGTAATGTATTTTTAGCTTATTTCAAGTTTAGAAACCTAAGGAGGATACCATCGAGACTCCTTCGATATAATGTATCACCAAGGATAACAAAACATGAGGAAATATGTTTGAATATTTTTATGTTTGGTAATAAATATATTAGATGGAAAGGTTTTATCATAAATGTATTTATAGACTTCATGATACCATGGGGAGTTGGGACCAAAAATTTTGTATACTAGTTGAGATTCTAGGACATTGAAAGATGGGTCAAAATTTATTACACCAAGAACTCACAATGTTGGCTATTATGAGGCATATTTATGAGAGACCCAATAGTGGCCATGAAATCAACCACTTTATTGTTCAACTTTTGGATTTGTTCAAAAGATATGACTGGAAAGAATTGTTTAAAGCTATCCACCATTTTCTTGTAGAGGAGTAATTTTTCATCTCTTTTTTTAGTAATCATTTACTTGTCTTATGACTAATTGTTAATTTCCATAGACTTGAAACTCTTTTATGTTCCATTAAATAGCCATTCAAAGTCTAGTGATTAAAGATTCATACTCAAAAATGTTATTTGTTCAAGGAAAAGCTAGGTGATATTCCTTTTGGATACAATATACTTGCAAAGTGATAAAACTAATTTTAGCTCCTGAACCATGTTGAGCATATGAGCCATCAAAGTATAACTTCCAAAAGTGTGATGAGGGCCATGTGAAAATTGTTTCATCTAAAAATTATGAGATTAGAGGGTGATCTACATCTATTGGGACATCTTCTAATTGGTTAAAAATGATTTTTCCTTTGATATATTTACAATCTACATATTCAATGTCAAAATCAGTTAGGATTGTGAACCATTTTTTCATATGACTAGTAAGTGTATCTTTAGACAAAAGATACTTTAAGGGATCAACCTTTGAGATGAGATTATTTTGATTAATCATATAAGGTCACAATTTTTATGATCTAAAAAAATGATAGCTAAGAATTATCATTCAATTAAGGTATTTTTAAGCTCATATCCTACTAATGTATGGTCAATATAATAAATAGATCTTTCTTTTCCTATATCATCATGTTGTGCAAGAAGAGAACCCAATGCAACTATAGTGGTACTGATGTATAATAGCAAAGGTTTTCCTTGGATGGGTGACATTAATATATGAGGTGAAGATAGAGAATATTTCAAATGATGGAATTCTTATTGAAACTTATCATCCCATTTGAATGTGAAATTTTTGTGTAGGAGATGTGTAAAGGGATGGAAATTATCTATGAGCTAGGTTATAAAATTCCTTATTTCTAAATAAGTTTTCCTTGAATACTATGCAATTGTTTCAAGGTTTTTGTGGAGGAATTTCAACTATTTCTTTAACCTTAGTTGGATCTACTTGAAGTCATCTATGGGAAACAATGTATCCAATAAAATTCTTGGGAGTTTCCCCAAAGATACACTTTTTTGGGTTTAATCTCACTTGAAGCTCTTAGTCAATCAAAAATTTGTTCAAGGACACTGAGATGACCCTCTCATGTGATGGATTGACCTATTAGGTCATCCAAATTATCCTCCATGATGGTATAAAAAATATCATAAAATATTATTTTTATTGCTCTTTGATAGGTAACTCCAACATTCTTTAGGCCAAAGGTGTAGTGCCTCTCACTTTTGTGATCTTTAGTACATATTTAGGCTTTGATCGAGTGCTTATACTTGTATATTCAATTTAAGATTATTCATAGCATTATTATTTTGTATTGGCATCAATTTTGGATGAACCCTTTGATACAATTATGTTATGGTCTTATTGTGTTGGATTATGTTTTTTTTTATCTTGATGATTATGCACACATATGTTTTGATGAGTAATTTGGGTTTATGTTCTATACCTCATTCAAGAATTGTATGTGCTTTGGCTATTATATGTATATGCATAGGTAAACTTGATGTTTGTTGAGTGCATATAGCTACAAGAAATTTTTCCATCTGGCTTCATAAGTCTAAGTTATTCCTCAATGATGGGTATATGGGAGATGTCACATTGGCCAATTTGTTAGCCTTAACTGTCATACTTGATTTGAGTGTGATTTCCTATCAATTTATCATGTTAGATAGATTTGGTATAATTCCAGATACTGTAACGCCATTGTGGAATCCCAATGAATGTGTGCATGTTGAATTAATTAAATTCCAATTTTTGCAAAATTAGTTCAATTTTATGGTTAAAAAGATTTAATGGTTAATTATATGTTAAAGAAAATTTGAAATGAATTAGATGGATTAATTGAATTTGTGGGAATATTTAAGGGAGTTGAATTAAGAAATGAGGAAAAAAGATGAGCTTTATTAATATTTTATTGGGTTTTGAAAATGGGTAAAAAGGGAGAAAGGGCTTATGTTTCATTTTTATGTTTTTTTGTGAGAAAAATAGAGAAGAGAAAACCTTTTTTGAGAAAATTAGTAAATTGGTGATTGGGAGTGCATTTCTCATTGAAATTCAATAAGGTTGGATTTGTTGGGATATGAATTAGGAAGGAGTGTGTGTGCCAATTTTTGTGAGCTATTGTTTGGCATTTTTGGAGTGTGCTTCATTTTAAATTTGGAGAGAATTCCAGGTATTTTAATTGTTTTAATTAGTTTGAGCATTTTCTTTCCAATGTAATTATAGGAAATGGATTGAGGGAGTGTAGAATCCTCACATCTCTTTTTATTTTGAAAATGGGATTGTAGAAATTAGTGTTTCATGTAAATTTTGAAATTTTTTTCAAAATATGGGGTTACCATGCCAAAATTTTAGTAAAATGATAAAAATGTCAAGTTTATAGCTTGAATAGGGTGTTGGGCATATTTGCACCAAAAGTGTATTCTTCAAATTTAAAATTTTGAAATTTTATTTTTTGATGAATTTCCATGGTGGAATTGATATATTTGTTTTCTTTTTGAATTGTTGAAAAATTAGAAAATTAGAAAGTTTTGTATGAAAATGATGGAATTTTAATGTTTGGAAAAGATGAAATCTCGTGAAATGAGAGGATATGCATTGTGGAAAAAAATCATTGAATTTTGAAAAAGTTGGATTTTTTGCATTAGCTTTTGTGCCACACTCATTGGTGGGTGTGATGAGCTAGAGAGGGTTAGAGAAGTGGCTCCCAACATGTTCCTAGCACAAAGTGGTAAGTAGGTTTATCATGGGTGGGGATTCATTTAATCAAGTGATAATTAATGAAACATGGGTAATATAACCATCAAAATAATGGATACCCATTTCATGCCTTGAGTACTTGTAAAGACTAAGGATGGTTGGGAAGGAATGCCAACTCGGGGAGCTTGGGTCTTACATGGTCAAGTATCCTCATTAGTATGAGATGAGTACTAGATTCCACATGATGTCATTCCTTTGAGCACTGTGATGACAGTCCCTAACTAGCTCTCTAACACCTAGTCCTAAAGTAGATTCAAGTAGCACCCAAAGTGATATTGTTCATACTTTCTATGTTGATATTGGTTTCATTGAATTACTATATACACTGTACTCTCCATGTATTGCGTGAGTGTATACCCATCCCCCCTTGTGTATTGTGTATGTGAGTGTTTAGTCCATTGTGACTATCTCCTAGCATGGTGGGGTGAGCCTACAAGTATCACATGGTTGAGTGGCATGGAACCACTATTAGGGACCATAGGTTTGTGATTTAAGGAACAACAAGGAAATTGGTACTTTCAATTTTTACATATGTATATTGATGTATATTATTCTCTATGCTATAAAATTATTACTTTGGAACCTCTCTTCGGAGATGAATGCAATTTGTAAATGAAAAGAGCATTTGAATCATTTACGTGTCTTGATGTTGATACTAAGCATGAAATATTGTTTCTTATCCCCATGGTTGAGTGGCATGGAACCACTATTAGGGACCATAGGTTTGTGATTTAAGGAACAACAAGGAAATTGGTACTTTCAATTTTTACATATGTATATTGATGTATATTATTCTATATGTTATAAAATTATTACTTTGGGACCTCTCTTCGAAGATGAATGCAATTTGTAAATGAAAAGAGCATTTGAATCATTTATGTGTCTTGATGTTGATACTAAGCATGAAATATTATTTCTTATCCCTATTTTTATATGCTATATCAAACATAGAAACATTTATTTTGGTGCTTAAAATGAACCTAAGTATGCCATTTTATAGTTGGGTGACCTAGCCTTGTACTTAGGCGGCCCATTCAAACACTAGATTGAACCCAAGACTTAAAAAAATTCCTAACACTATTAGGGAGGCCTAGAGAATTTAGGGGAAACTTGGACAAAGTGGGGTGGCTAGTATATAGGGCATTATAGTTTTGACATGTCTAAAAACCTAAAAATTTCACTAAGGGTTTTAGGGCGGCCTCATTACCATACAAGAAATAGAGATTAAATCATCTTAACCATTGATAGGTGAGGGTTTTCTAAGACCTTGGAACTTTTCAAATAATTTTTATGACCTGTAATTTTTCCATTCTGATCGTTTTGGTCACTTAAGCCATTGAAACCTAGTCAAAAGTTCTCTAACTCTGAAGTTGATCTTTCCTTGCATTTTTATGAATCCATTTGGGAAAAAATCATATGAAAAAGTTATTCACCAAAGTATTTGGGTCCTATTAGTGGTTTGAATTTATTCTCAAGTGTCATAATTGAGGACTTCATCTCTTGCATCATTTTATGTGCAAACTTTTGATATGACCTAGTTGTCGAGACTAGGTATTGGGAGATCATTATCCTAGTCTTTTAAAAGATAGGAAAGGTTGGGACCCTTTCTAGCTAGTCCTATAAGTGTACCCCACATTCCTAATAGGTTAAGGATGTGTGGTATGTAATTCTTCTACTTGTGCAATGTCATGATGTAGCTAAACGTTTGTGTTAACTTAATGTGCCTAATTGCATTAGTGTATTTAAGTAGTTATATCTTGTACTTTAAAAAAAATTATTCCATGTATTTGAGAATTTTTAACATGGGTTCCTTGGTAGGGCATTACATTTGGTATCAGATCCCAAGTTCATACATTGGTAGCTTTAGCTTATGTGCTTACTTGTGAGTGATGTGTTTGATCTACGTGTTTGGTGTGTGCTTGTTAAATGAGGATTATATAAATTTATGTTCATTCTTATGGAATTATACCTTAGTATGGGTTTGAGATAGAATTATATATATATCCTAACCCATGTAACTCTTTTCATTTTAAGGATGGCTCTTAAATATCATGTTTTGAATAGAGGTGAGATAGAGGAGGAAACCAAGAACTCACTAATAGATCCACCAATTAATCCTCTTGGTCATCTTCTGGACATTGATCTCCTTCAAAAGATAATTGTGAGATTAGGTCCTCATTAGGAGGTTTTTTATTTATTTCATTCCAATCCTTCTTAGGAGGAGAGGCCTCGGTTCAATGAGAGAGCACTCTAGGATCCCTCATCATTTCAGAGTAGAGAGAGGTTTAGTAGGATCCACCCCATGGAGGAGATAGGCATGTAGTGGATGTATATGGTATGCTAACAAGGCACATGAGAGACCTTTGAGCCCATCCAAATACTTTTAAGCAATCACTTTGGGGTATTGAGGTAGAGAACTAGTTACTAGCCTTGGACCATTATTTCATGATGCATCCATATGGTAGAAATACCAAGGCTAAATGTGCCATCATACACATGTGAGGATTTTATTCTACTTGGTGGTACCAAGAGGACAAAAATAATCATCTAGATATTTCCACTATCTCTTGGGAGACATTCTTGGAGACGTTTCATTCAAATTCTCTCTTAGATCATTATAGGTAGAGATATTTTTATGAGCTCCATGAGCTTCATCAAATGGGTATGACAATTTATCAGTATGAGAACCATTTATTTGAGCTTAAGAAATATACAACTATAGCTAAGGATGAGGGCATGTTAGTGCAGTGCTTTATGTGTGGCCTAAATGTATGGATTAGTGGTGGTTTTTAGGTATCTGCACCCAATTCTTTGGAGGTCATCATGGAGAATGTGATATTGATAGAGGAGAACCTTACTAGAGGGTTTGGAGGCCATATCATAGGTTCAAATCCATTAAGATCATGGGTACAAGGCTGTTAGTCTCAACTTGCAAGGTTTTCTAGGGCTCCCTTGACACTCTCTAGGTCAATTTAGCAACAACAACAACAATAGATATCTTCACATCCTCCTCATCATGAGTGGTGGTGCAATTTACAGATGGTGGTGCAATTTACAAATTGTGTCATCTTTTCCTTTGAAATTTTCTCAAAAGGTGTAATTGTCATAAATCTTGTTAGGGTTACTAAAATGTTGCTTTCCCATACAAAAAATCCCTAAAAAACCATAGTCTTGCATTTAAATTTTTGTTCTAATTTGTCATTGACTTGCTCGACCAGTTTCAATGCCTTATAGTTATTCACAAGGTATTTTTATGTCATTTGGTTACTGACCCCCTTTTATTGATTACCAAATGTAGGGTCCTAACACAACTTTAAAAGCATATTATTTACACGTCTTAATTCATAATTTAAAAACTAGAAGCATAGCCCCCACATGAGACACCTATAACATCCTAATTGCAGCACAAGATCCTTTCATACCATGTTTCTGGTTCCCCAATGTGTTGGTAAATTGCATTGGGAAGTATTCACTAAAATATTAACACATGTCATGATCTAGTATCAATGCGTAGGTCTTAAGCAACAAAATTTTAATTTTCAAGCACGACACCGAGTATCTTTGATTAGGATGAAGCCATGTGTCACTTTATTGTTTTAGCATGATATTTCTTTACATCGCATTTTCATGTCTTCAATACATAGCTAAATTGTGTTAGGTAGTAGTATATGGGAATGAGGTGCATGTCAACCTTAGATTCAAGTGCATATTTCCTTTAGAGTGTAAATTTATGTTCTTGATGCATAAATAAAATGTGATCAACTATAATGAATAAAGGTTAGACACATGTCCATCCCAAAGTGCAGCACACAACATCTTCCCAACATAATTTCAAATTATTAGCACATAGCTAAAATGCATTGAGCAATTGATGTAACACGGTGGATGAATGGAACCCATTCAATTGAGCACATAGTTTCTTCAAAGCACAACTTCACACCATAAGTGAATTTAAAGAGAATATGCTTGATAATAATGGCTAGGGTAAATACATGTGTCAAGTTCTGATTGCAACACACATCTTTTATGTAGTGCAATTTCTAGTGTTCAATGCATATCTAAAATGCACTGAGTGATGAATAAAGAGAGGTGGACACATGTCAATTCCTAGTTTCAATGCAAGGTTCCTTCACACTACAATTTCAAAAAATTCATTTCAAATCAATTATGTAATGAACTTTAGGTTTGTACTGACCATCCATCTTATTTTAAAGTGTTCAAATCAATGACTAAAATTCAAATAAGAACAACTACTTGTCAATGACCAGTTTCATCTGCATGAGATTTTATTCAACCATTAAAGCTTAGCTACTACTATTTTGAGATGATAAAACAATGAATTATTGAGTTTATAGTCATAATTGAAAGTGATATCAAAAATTGAAAGAAGATATATGCTCCTAGAGAAGAACTACACAAAAAAAGATAGTGTTTTCAAGCTTTTTCATGGGTAAGTTCTCTAGCTAATTGTATTCTCAAAATTTTCTATGAATTATCTAAAGGGTTATAGGGAGAATGGTTTTTAGCTGTTTACTTTAAAATTCAAAAGGAGTTGAAATTCTAAGTAATTCAATAATTGTTTAAAAGGAAAACCCTAAGGTATTAGAAACTAGAAAACCCTAAAATGAGTGATTCGAGTGTTAAGTCTAAGGGAATGAAGAGATTCATGGAGGATGACATAATGAAATAGTTACTCGAGTGCACAAAGAGAGCCAAACATGCTCAAGGAATAGGGGTTTTAAATGATAGTTTGATTTACCAAGCATCATAGATTAGGGATGCAATTATCCCTCAACATGGTTGGACCCTTTTTTAATATGGGTACGGTTAGGTCTCAAAAATGTAGGTTTCTAGACCATAAGAGAGTGCCAATCTCTTAATATGTTTTTGGCTAACGAACGGGGCAAATATGGTTGATCACCCCTTGCTCTTTAGGCTCTGCTAGACCTAGGCGGGTGTACCTGAATGGTAAGGCAGATTTGAATTTTGGGATATGACCTCTAATTTGGGAAATCTACTCACTATGGCACGTGGGTGTGAAGTAGATGCAATGCTTACTAACTAGTTCCTACTGAAAGTGTTTGAATAATCAAAAGTGTGAGTTGAATTTGTATATAAATGGTCTAAAGCTAACTAGTGCCTAAATCTATTGGGTGAATGGAGTTGAAAGGTGGATAATAGTGATGGAGATAGATATGTATGATAGGTAAACCTATTCCTCAGCTTAAATCCAATTTTTGGGCACTTTTAGATGTTTTCACCTTGTACAAATGCATAGGTTTGTCAATTACTATACTCTTCTTTAAAGATCCAAGTGTTATTCTCTCAAATTACTGTGATGTTATGAAAGGATTTTTAATTCTTAGCTTAAGGGAAACGAATCAGAGTAACCACCTTAAAAGGATTTTAATCCCTAGCAAGAACTAATTAAAACGAATTATCTGGAAGGATTTTTAATTCTCTCTAACCAAACCCAATCAAAATAATCACACAACAACAACAAATGTGTCCTAACAAATTGTATAATTTTAATAATTTAAGAGAACCAATTTGGAGATAGCACAACAACATATAAAATGAATACCAACACAACAATTGAACATTGGAAATAGATCACCAATCATAAGCAATCTTCTCCATTATATTACTTTAAATGATGTACATTGATAACATAAGTCTTTGAGATATGGATATGGATGGATGGAATGTGCAACCTATCTACTTCTACTAATGGTGACGATAATGATTATGATATCCAAAACTGGGCCTTGGTTTCCCTTCTTATATGGGAAGCAACAAGCTACAAGCCCATTCACAAAAGGTTACATCGTTTGTTAACTAAAACTAAATTAACATAAACATAAAGACTTTAAAATTTGTTAATGGATGCACCACAATTCGTTAATCTCCAGCAAGCACCTGTGATCACCAAAGACCTATTCAAGGATCACGCTCCATGATAATGTATCCATAGCTACCAAACTTTGATACTCTATCCCCTTTCACTTGGCCCATGTGATGAACATGTTGATCTTCAATAGATGTTTGATATATCCTATCTTTGCATAAGTGTCTGCATTATTTATGATATCTTTCATCACATACTCGAGCTCAAAGATTCTTCCTAGTTTCACATGTGTCCTCTCAATAACCTTATCTTCATCATTAATGTCATCTAGAATCATTGGAAAATAGTAAGTTATCTCATCCTTCCACACATCTTAGTCCTTTAAATTTGTTTCCTTAAAGAAATTAGGCAAAGCCATACTTAGTGACTGACTGAAGTCACTCAATTCTTGTGTTAATATGTTATGGAAGTTTTCATGCACATTCATAAGCTCCTGATATTCTTGGAGAACATTTTTGTTATCTCCTTTTTTTTCCTTGATATTTAGTCCTACCTCCTTCATTCTATCATTCAGTCGATTGTGTTCCTCTAAGGAAACATATGTTTTGTCATGGATGATCTAGACTTTATCAGCAAGTCTAATCATATCATCAAATCTTTTACATACTAGCTTAGATGTTATTTCAAATTTAGTGGTTTTCAATTTTTTCTTCAATTCTTCTTGTCCTTTCTGGATCTTTTCATACTTTTTCTTCCAATAGGTGGCCTTAGACATTTCTTCGAGCACCTTTCTTTCATGTTCAATCAATGGTGAGTAAAGCCCTAAGGAGGAAGGCAATCCATCTCTGTAATTGATCACATTTTGCTTCAACCTTTCCTTCTCCTCCATCAGCCCCTTATTATCTCTGACCAATTTTTGAATTTGATCCTTGGTTAACTTGGCCACATTTACATTCAGGTCAACAATCTCCATAGGGTCTATATCCCCTACTCTCTATAACGGGAGGTGTCCAAAAATATGATTATGGTTACTAATAAGGGAAGGGCTCTTTCCTGGTGGGTAAAGTGCCCACATCTGTAAAGTAGTATTATCAGGATTATACCCTAATCCAATATATATCTTATCACTAGCCTCATATGTTAATTTTAGGGCCTTATTTTCCCTTTTCAAAAAGTTGTCAAACACAATGGCTAAGCTGATGTCCCACCCTAGAAGAAGCATGACCCAAACCTCTTGTAATAGTGCTCTTCCTCTTTTAGGATTCATATTATTCATCTCTTCATCAACCTCATGTTGCAGCTCCTTCAAGGCATCTACTTCATTCTCATGGTTGATGTCTTTTAGCTTTTCTCTTATTACTCTTAATTTATACTCATAAATAAGATCCTTAAACTTAGAGGTTTGAACAAATGTGTCATCTTCAATGAATCTTTGGCTAGTACAATGTCTCACATCATCATATAACTCATTAGAAGCTTTAAATGTGATCACATTCCTCTCTGGTGGCTCTCAATACTAGGGAACAGTAGGAATGATGATCTGTGTGACTTCCTCCTCCTCTTCAATGTCATCTTTGATTATAATAGGAGTGTCAGCTGAGAAGCTCACCTCTAGAGTAGGTTGTGGTGAAAAATGACTTAATGGTGCTACATTATCAACTTGTCTACTAAAACCAATATCTTTTCTCCTTTCAAAAGCTACAAGTGGTACATTTTTTATCAATTCTTCTTCATGTAGAATCATCTTCTCAATCCTTTCCATAGGATCCTATATTTCATGAAAAGCCTCCACATACAATGGATTATTGTTTCTTCTCTAAGCCTTGGCCATGACAATTCTATTGTAGGAAGCCTTCCTCATCATTACTTGATCCTTATCATAATTCCTAATAACATCATCCACAAAAAAATCATGTTCATACCCCTTCAGTCTTTGTGATATCTTGGCATCATAAATAAAATGTTCAGTGTCAAATTTCTCTCTTCTGTTTCCCACTAGCAAGCCATAATAATCTAGATTGTTTCCAATCAATTCATACCCTGTATCTGCAATGATAGTGAAGTCATTAAACCATAGAGTAGAAGGCATAAAAAATTTCCTTCCATAGCTTTTTAGGTGCATGAAGGCTGAATAAGCCAATTTCCTTATAATATCAAGGTATGCAACTCTATTTGGCACAGTTTTAGGCAGTAAGAATGGGGCTACCTCAAATCCATACACTCTAATCATAGTGCAATCCTCAAATGCATACCAATCCCCCCAATTGTGGCTTACCTTTCCTTTAGGGTTCATCTCTTTTTGCCTGAGGAATTGATGTATCTTCGGGGATAGATTGTAATCACATCTATGGCCAAGTAACTTATACAGAGGTTTGAAAAAATATTCTTCAAAGTATAAATAGTGGGATCTCCCACATCTACTATCCCATAAGGATTTCCACATCTGCACTGGTCTATAATTATCATCATTATCTAAATCCTTGATTCTCAAATCTTCTCCCCATATTCCCATTACCTGCCCTTCATATAATATCATGTGCATAAGGAGTGGATAATGCTTGAATTTAATGGCATCACTATTGTTCTTATTGTCTGCAAGAGCAATATTAATGACCTCAGATAACTATTTTGCATAATCATAGGGCCTAGCATCTTGGCTTTGGATATTTGCATCCAAAACCATGGGAGCTATAGTCATGTTGGCAGGGGCATCAATTCCTAGTACTTGGCTAGCTAAATAGTAGGTGTACTGGTAATACTCTTCAAATGAATCCATAGGGAACAGGGGCCTTTCATCACTAGAAAATATTCTAGGTTGATTTCTTGGACCTTTAAGTCTATGTAGAGGTAACTTCCACCTCTTACAGCTTGTATCCATAGTCCAATATTCTTCTAGAAAATCCCTTATCCATAATTTTGTTTTCAGGGATGTATCTAGTTGAAAAACCATGCAAATGTAATCCCATGTTCACCTTTTCAGTAGAATTTCTTCAAATAGCCCCTTCCATACTTTTAAAATTTTGATGAGACCCATGATTATCTCCCTTCAATGTTGCTCAGTCTCATTGATAGTGTATGTTCATAGTTGTGCTAGAATGTTGATGAGACTTTCAATATTGTCTGCATGATACTCCTTTGTCTCTTCGATATGTCATTGTTAGAATGTTGAAGATACTTTTATCAATGTCTGTTCGATGCCTTGGTTCCTCTCCAACATTTTATTCTCACTTGCTCTTATAGTGTCGAAGAGACTTCTTCATTTTTCCCTCTGACATATTGATGTCTCTTTGATATTGCCATTTTTCTGACCCTATTCATGTTGGAAACTCAAGGGAAAACAACTGAGAGGGGGGGTGAATCAATTGTCACCAAATCATAAACTTATTCAACTTATTAACCTTAATTTTAGATCTGATCATTAATCATGAAAGCATAAATGAACAACACATCATAAGCACACATAACACCAAGATTTTTACGTGGAAACCCTGTTAGGGGAAAAACCATGGTGGAGGTCAATCCACAAGATTATACCCTGTTAAAAGTATAAGGAAATATGAATAGGGAATGCACATGCATTTAGGCACACTGCCTAGAGCTCACTGCTCAAATACAAGGCTTACTACCCAAGTAAGACACACTGTCTTATAGAAAGATTCAGATTAAAACCATTTAGATTTGAACTAAGAAAATAACATTTGCTAATGCCTGGTTACAGTTCTGATTAAGCACATGAACACTTCTTCACTCTTCTTCACTCTTCTTCACTCTTCTTCACTCTCCTTCACTCTCTACTCTGCCTTCAAATGATCTAAAATTTATTCACACACAAGACTCATACACTTTGCATTCACACCTCTTCCACACTTCAAACAATTTCTCTTATATATCCACAACAAGAAATTACATCGCTATAAGTCAGCCACAAAAAGATAATAAAATAATTACAAAAAATTGACCCCAAAAAAATAAAGATTATTCATGCGAATCAACCAAGGTTGGCCATAACATAGTGAAGTCCAAAAACAACATCTCCAACACAAAAACACTTCAATTAATTTCTCCTCGAAGATCCACAACACGCTTCAACACCTTGTTGGCCAAGAACATGAAAAAACATGAACACGCAAAAGAAAATATCAGATCACAAGCACAACGATCAATGTGGACATGCCAAAAAGATAAAGAACTAACTAGAAACATCTACAAGCATCTGCAACAACTGAACTTACTGAAATCACATAATCTTCAATCAGGAACACCAACTAAAGCGACATAAAAACTGTTAGAATGAAAATCACCATAACTCGATCAACTCTTCATGCGGATCTCTGAAATTCGACGTGGATAAACTAGGCATACTCAACAAGAAACCCTTTATTCCACAACCTCAAAACAACAATGTACTAAACACACCAACAAAAAGAACTTCACTTCACCACTGACAACCTGTATCACTTCTTATTACAATTTTCTCAATATCCTCGACATATAAACTTCTAATGAAACAATGCTAATAGTGTTGACATCAATGAAAACCACATATTAGTAACACAACCACAACATCCAACAATATCCCCCTTTGGTATTGATGGAAACACATGATGTGAAAAATACCATCAAATCAACTACACTTACTCTTCCTTTAAGTTATGACTTTTCTTTCCTCACATGATCTTCTCCCCACAAGGCTCTTCTCCCTAGATAATCAACAACTTTTTTTTCACATTAATCTTCTCCCCCTTTGACATTAATGACAAAGATACCTTCAATAAAAACTCTAAACCACATATCTAAACTTCTGAATATCTGAACATCTGACTACTCCCCCTGAGTAGCAGCCACCACAACATCAATTTGGATCAAAATATGATCATGAAATGCACAGATTGATGTAATGCAATGCATCCTTAGTTATGATTAGGAGGGGTAATCACCCCTAACTTCCGTCTGAGATACTCAAAAGTATCCTTAGGCAATGACTTTGTAAAGATATCTGCAATCTGCTCCTTAGTAGGCACATACTCCAATTTGACTTCCTTTTCACTTACCTTCTCTCTCAAAAAGTGAAATTTTATAGATATATGCTTGGCCTTTGAATGTAGCACCAGATTCTTAGAAATGTTAATAGCACTTGAGTTATCGTAGAATATAGCAATAGGCTCATCATACACAACTATGATATCCTTCAGCATTTGTTTCATCCACAGTACTTGAGTACAATTATTAGTAGGAACAATGCATTCTGCCTCTGTAGTAGATAAAGAAATAGCATTTTGCTTCTTACTCAACCATGAAATCAGCTTCTTTACCAAGAAAAATGCTCTGCCACTAGTACTTTTCCTATCATTCATATCTCCTTCCCAATCAGCATCAGTAAAGGAACTCAAAGTAAGATCATCATATTTAGGATACCATAGACCAAAATCAATTGTCCCTTTCAAGTATCTGAAAATTCTCTTCACAACAGTCACATGAGATTCTTTAGGATCAACTTGAAATCTAGCAACAATACATGCAACATTCATGATATCAGGCCTAGTTTGAGTCAAATAAAGCAATCCACCAATCATTGATCTATATCTTGTCTGATTTTCCTTTGAAGAATCATCATCAGTTGTCAACTTGCATCCGGTCACCATGGGTGTACCAATAGGCTTTGAGTCTTCCATACCAAATTTCTTCAACAATTCCTTCACATACTTGGAATGAGATATACAAATACCTTTATCTAACTGAGTAATTTGAAATCCTAAGAATAATTTCATCTCTCCAATCATTGACATCTCAAATTCATTCTACTTCTCATTAGAAAACTTCATGCACAAGCTATCATCTCCTCCAAATATGATATCATCAACCAAAACTTCTGCAATCAAATCTTTATCATCATTCTTGAAATACAGATTATTATTAGCAGTACCTTTGTTAAATCCAATTTTCACCAAGTACTTATCCAGTTTGGCATACCATGCTCTAGGGGCTTGCTTAAGACCATACAATGCTTTCTTTAATTGACATACCATATCTTCTTGATCAATCAACTAGAATCCATCAGGTTGCTCAACATATACCTTTTCTTCCAATTCACCATTTAGAAAAGAAAATTTGACATCCATTTGATAAACCTTGTAGTCTTTATAAGTAGCATAAGCAAGAAACAATCTCACGACTTCAATTATAGCAACAAGGGCAAAGGTTTCTTCAAAATCAATACCTTCCATTTGAGAATATCCCTTACAAACTAGTCTTTTTTTTTTCTAACCACTTCACCTTGTTGATTTAGTTTGTTTCTAAAGACCCATTTAGTTCCAATTACATTCTTATCCTTAGGTCTAGGAACAAGAATCCATGTATCATTCTTCTCAATTTGCTATAGTTCCTCTTTCATTGCTTCAACCCAATGCTCATCTTTGCATGCTTCATTCACATTGGTAGGCTCAGTTTTTAAAATCAAACAATACTCTTCTACAATTTTTCTCCTAGTTTGGACACCTTTGTTCTTATCACCTATGATATGATTCTCTGAATGATTCAATATCACATGCCTCAGAGTCTTCTTAGAATTTTCTTCAACTTCAGGCTCTTCTGATCTCTCTTTTGTTCTTCCATTAGTTTCTCCTTCTTCTTGATTTTCTTGATTCACCGAAATGATTTGAACTTGACTTGTAGTCTAACCTTGCTTCCTTTGCTTTTACTATCATTTTGATCATCAGAATCATATCCACAAGTTCTAGATAGTGCAGCTATGTCTTCATCAACCTTAACATTTGCACTTTCAACCATTTTCTTCAATCTTTTGTTGTAACACCAGTAGGCCTTAGTTTTTGTAGCATAACCCAAAAATATTCCTTCATCACTCCTAGCATCAAACTTTCCTATATCTTCATCTCTTTTGATATAACACTTGCTTCCAAAGATTTTGAAATATCTAATAGTAGGCTTTTGACCAGTCCATAGTTCAAAAAGAGTCTTACCAGTATCGCCTTTGATTTGTACTCGGTTAAGTGTGTACACAACAATACTCATAGCTTCTCTCTAGTAGATATGAGGAACATTTCTTTCCAACATCATGGTTCTTGCCGCATGTAGAATTGTTCTGTTCTTCCTTTCCACAACTCCATTCTGTTGAGGGTTCTGTGGTGCAGATAACTATCTCTTTATTCCATGCTCTTCACAAAAAGAATTGAACTCACTAGAAGTGAATTCTCCACCTCTATATGATCTCAGACACTTAATCTTCAAACCAGTCTTTATCTCAACCATAGCCTTAAAGATATTGGACTTTTCAACAGCTTCAGATTTCTCCCTTAAGAAAGTAGCCCACATCATCCTTGAATAATCATCAATAAGCAACATGAAGTATCTGTAACCTTGTAAAATTCTAGTTCTATTAGTACCACATAAATTAGTATGCACAAGTTCCAACAATCCATTTGAGTTTTGTTGTTTACTTTGAAATGAAATTCTTGTTTTCTTTCCTAACTGACATTCTTGCATATGGCATTAGTAGGTTTCATCAGCTTAGGAAGATCTCTCACAGCTTTAGTGGAACTTATCTTGACAATGTTATCAAAGTTAACATGACACATTATCCTATGCCATAACCAACTATCATCAACTTGAGAAATCAAACAACTTTTACTAGCAGCATTCAGATGAAAGATATTACCTTTTGTTTGTGTACTTGATGCAATCACATTTCCAGAATTTCCCAATATTTTGCACTTACCATCCATGAACTGAATATCGTATCGCTTATCAACCATTTGACCAACACTCAAAAGATTATGCTTCAAACCTTCAACATACAAGACATCATTAGTGTTATGCTTACCATCAAGAGAAATGTATCCTCTTCCACAGATCACACCAACTGTGTTATCACCAAATCTCACAACACCACCATCATACTTCTCCAAATTCACAAACTTACTTTTATATCTTTTCATATGATGAGAACAACCACTGTCAATTATCCAATCATCTTTCTCTTCAACTCGAGCAGCTAGGGCTTTCTCCACATTTGTACAACTAGCAGATTCAGTAGACATAACATTATTTTCCTTGATATCAATAAACAAAAATTCATCTTCACTTACATTTCCTCTGTCAGATTCATCATTTGTTACACCTTCATCAACAACATAGTAACACTTCTTTTGGAATTTAGGCTTGTTAAATCTTGGCTTGGAAACTCTCTCAGGACACCTTGATGCAAAATGACCTATCTTATTGCAAGAGAAACATTTAATAGGAAAATTTTCCTTATACTTACCTTGTCCTCTGGCTTCTATTTTCACAATCAATGCTTCAAGTTCTTCAAGATCTCTTTCTTCTTCATCTAGCGGTTTCATTTTATCCTCATACTTGAATGTCTTTCTTGATGAAATTTCACCCAGATCATATCTCTATCTATCTCTTCCAAAACTAGTAGCCTTCAATGCAGATTCAACCTTAGGAAGGGCATTACCAAATTCACTCAACTCAAAAGCAGTAAGCTTACCAATGAACATATCTTTGGTAACATTTTCCACAGTTCAGAGTTCTTCAATAGCACTAGCCTTGACTTTGTAAGAATCAGGCAAAGATCTAAGCACTTTAGCAACAATCTCTGATTCATCTATCTGTCCACCAGCACATCTAATACCACACACAAGTTCAATTACTCTTTTCATGAAAGTAGTAACATTTTCATCATCACCCATTTTCAACTTTTCATATTTTCCTTTTGGACTTTGTAGCTTAACAATCTTCACATTTGCATCACCTTCATACAAGGTCTCCAACTTCTTCCAGATCTCATAAGTAGTCTTTAGATCCATCACATTTGTCATCTTAGTATCAATCAAAGCACTCAACAATGCCTCCTTAGCCCTGATATTATATTTAGCATAAGTACTATGCAGAGGTATAACATACCTATTACATGTAATGCTCCAGTAGGGTTCACCAATGCATCTTAGAAGGCACTCCATTCGAGCTTTCTACAAAGAATAATTTGTTCCATCAAATCTAGGACTATCCTTCTTATAAGTAGCCATCTTGGATCACCTCAAGCTATTAAACTTCTTCCAAGGAACCACAAGCTCTGATACCAATTATTGGCAACTCAAGGGTAGACAATTGAGAGGGGGGTGAATCAGTTGTCACTGAATCATAAACTTATTCAACTTATTAACCTTAATTTCAGATCTGATCATTAATCATGAAAGAATAAATGAACAACACATCAGAAGCACACATAACACCAAGATTTTTACATGGAAACCTTGTTAGGGGAAAAAATATGGTGGAGGTCAATCCACAAGATTATACCCTATTAAAAGTATAGGGAAATATGGGGAATGCACATGCATTTAGGCACACTGCCTAGAGCTCACTGCTCAAATACAACAAGGCTTACTACCCAAGGGAGACACACTATCTTATAGAAAAATTTAGATTAAAACCATATGGATTTGAACTAAGAAAATAGCATCTGCTAATGCCTGGTTATAGTTCCAGTTAAGCACATAAACACTTCTTCACTCTCCTTCACTCTTTTATTTTCCTTCGAATGATCTGAACTTTATTTGCACACAGGACTCATACACTTCACATTCAAACCTCTTCCACACTTCAAACAATTGCTCTTATATATTTGTAACAAGAAATTACATCGCTATAATTCAGCGACAAAAAGATAATAAAATAATTACAAACAGTCAGCCCAAAACAAATAAATATTATTCATGCGAATCAACCAAGGTCAGCCATAACATAGTGAAGATCGAAAACAACATCTCCAACATGAAAACACTTCAATTAATTTCTCCTCAAAGATCCACAACATGCTTCAACACCTTGTCAACCAAGAACATGAAAAAATATGAACACGCAAGAGAAAATCTCGGATCATGAGCACAACGATCAATGTAGACATGCCACAAAGATAGAGAACGAACTAGAAACATCCACAAGAATCATGAAACACTAGAGAAACATCCACAACAACTAAACTTACTAAAATCATAGAATCTTCAATCAGGAACACTAACTGAAGTGACATAAAAACTATCAAAATGAAAATCACCATAACTTGATCAACTCTTCATGTGGATCTCTGAAACTCGACGTGGATAAACTAGACATACTCAACAAGAAATCCTTTAGTCCACAACCTTAGAACAACAACGTATTGAACACACCAACATAAAGAACTTCACTTCATCATTGACAACCTGTAGCACTTCTTATTACAATTTTCTCAATATCCTTGACATATACAGCTTCTAATGCAACAATGCTAATAGTGTTGACATCAATGAAAACCACATATCAACAACGCAACCACAACATACAATAGTTCTTTCCATTAATCTACCATTTATTTTATAATAATCTCTCGATGTCCAAGAGATATTTTTCTATTTCCTAAATGTAAAATAATTCCATATTCTTAGAGTATTGTTGTCACTGTGTCTTGTCTGTGAGACATGTTATATTTTCTCTTCGATGCATCCAAGTCTCCTTGATATATTGTTCTTTTGGTTGTTAGGGAGAAATTTGAGGATGTCTCCTCAAAGCATAAGAGTCTCAATGATATTTTAATCATCCCTTTATTGGCTTTTTCAGAGAGACATTGGTGCAACTCTCTTATATATGATATTGTCTTGGCGACATGCTTTGTGATGCTGAGGAAGCATTTTAAGGAGGGAATTTATTTCTATGTTATAATCAAAGGATTTATTTTATGGGCTATGTACATGGGGGAATTTTATATTTAATATTCAAATATAGTGAAAAAAATGGAAATTGGGTTTTATGATGGAAATGGGATGCAGGAAATGTGTAGAAACCAAGGTGTAAATTTTAGCTCTAACAGGTACAAGAGAAGTAAGTTTGATAGACCAATCTCAAACTTTTAGACTCACAATTTGGGGAAAATAGTTGTTCCTAGTGCCTTCATTAATTTGGAATTTATCATAGCCTTAGCTCAGGGCTATGATGTGGAAAATAGAGTAATTAAAAGTTAGAAGGGAGATCCTTTGTTGGAAATTTCAAGCCAAACTATTGTGGAAATTTTTGATTTAAATGTCTCAGCTACTATGAGCATTGATTTTGGATCTTTGAGAAGAGAGTGGGATAATTATAAGCATAGATTCAAACTTTTTTGGATCCCTCAACATTAGAAGAGAGGTCCTGACAAAAAATTGGTGAGATTTGCTAAAAATGAGGTAGACCCTTTGATTTTGACATATTTTGAAGATTATTTTGTCAACACTTACTTTACATTATGTCAAGTATTGGGAGAGGATTATAGAATCCAAATGCCTATCCATCTGATGATGCTAGTTGTTGATATTCAACATAGAGATTCCAACAAATTTTTTTATTTTGCCTCTTACATTGCATAGGAAATTCATAAGTAGTTATGAGATTTGGAAGTCCCAAAGGTTGACCTCTATTTCAAATGGTACTCTTTGTTGTGTCATATGATTATATATAGTGGAATGAAGATCTGGACAAGGCCTCTGAATTTGATAATTTAGGATGAGGAAGGAAACAAGTTGCCAGTCTAGATGTGGACTTATCTTGGGGATTCACATTGTCCCTTTGTAAACTATCTTATCTTTGAGAACATTTTTGTGTAATATATTTTGAATAACCTTAGCCTCTAGTCTAAAAAATAATATTTTAGGTCATTAAATTCCTCAGGCCCCTATAGTTTGATCTTGAGAAGGCAATTGACTACAACTAGGGAGATTGGTACCTACATGTGAATTACACACTCTTCAGGATTTATGGTACCCTGGGTCAACCACATTTTTTGCCAAGACTTGTATTAGACAAATTATCATTCATTGAGATAATGTGGCAACTGAATGAATTTGACAAGTTCCACTTCATATTGATAAAGAAAGGGTCACTCATTCTTGTTGGAATGCAATTCTCCCATTTCAAATTTATTGCAAAGGAAGGGTTAGATGTCTTTCCCATTATGATTCAAAGTTATGAAATAAAAGTGGATCTTATGAGGAATTGTGATCTAGAGGGATACATCAATAAAATGAGGTTGGAATAGGGTAGATCATAGTATTACCATCAATTCCATTCCCCAGATAATGTGATAAAGAATCTTCAAAAATATGAAGAGGTGAAATAGAGAAAACAATAATGGACAATAATGGTTCAATAAGGAGAGAAGGGAATAATAAATAATCCTTCTTAAACGAGCCCCTTTGCTGACATAAAAATCCTTTTAAGAGTATGGAGAGGATGTTCAATTCCTTTAAAGATAATTCATACTTCAAGAGGAAGCCTACTAAGCAAAGGCCTAGAAAAGTGGAGATTGAGCAATTAGTTCAGAAAGAGGCATTATCAACTTAGTCTTCAATTCACTTTGCAACTAAACATCAAGTACTAGTTCGTATTCAACCACTAGTATATTATTCAATAAATATTGAGAAGATGGGAGAGAGTAGGCAAGAAGAAGAGGAATTTGTTGAAAGCACGCCTAATGATGAAAAGCTAGACCATACTTCCCCCTCACCAAGTTGATCAAGGAAATGAAAAAGTTCTTGAAAATAGACTTCTGGTGGATTTTTATTATGAAGACCTAATTATTGATGATGTTAGAGTCTTATCTTGTACTCAGTTTATGGATGAAGATATCTTTGTAACTTCTAAGGATTTTAAGGACTTCATCATCAAGATCAGGTAGGATTAATTCAATAAAAGTTGAATAAAGAAAAAGGAGTGGATCCTTCACAATATGAGGAGGTTACTAGGAAAGTCCTCTAATAAATGGAATTTGATGCCTCAAGGATCACTCCTAAAGAAGGAAAGAGAGTTTTAAAATAAAGTGGGGTGATCTTATTGCCAAAATGGAACCTTACCTCAATAATTTCCATGGATACAATTAGACACGAGGATGAAGATGCTTCCATATTATATGAGCAAGATGAGAGGCCTATTTTGAATTAGGCTTCATCCCCTAATTAGAGATCTTAGCTATTTGGGAAATGGCCCTAGCCTCTAATAAGCCTAGAGTTGCAAAATTAGTCCATGAGATATCTAAAATTGTAATCATGAAAATGACATCAGATACCTCAGCTCCTCAAGTTGCATCCTTGGTGTTGCATAATACCATGTCTAGTGAAGCAACTACAAAGAGGAAACAAGTTGAGTATGCTAAGCTACATGAAATGCACATAAAGTCACAAAATCAATATAATAAAGTGGAAGCTTAGTTACCACTACCACAAGTTGTCACTCCTTCCCCTCCTACCACCACATCTATAGAGTTTTTAGTACAAGATAGACTCTCTCTCTCTTATAATGAGGGACTTGAATGAGCAACTGAAGTAGAGCCAAGAGAATGAAAGATTGGCTAAGGAGGAGACCAAGAAGATAGTTATAGACATTATTGGTGATCTTTTGGGCCACACACATAGAAAGCATATGATGGATTATAGAATTGAAGGTGATTGAATTGTATTTGATGGATTATAGAAAGCATATTCCAAGCATATGCAACTACATAACAACTTATAAGATGTTTTAAATAAGTGGATTCTTAGAGATGCCTCAATTAAAGAAATCATCAAGATGACATATTTTGATAATAGTGATCCTAAAAATTTGGTACAAATCAAAGAGCATATTGATTTATTAGGAGAATTTTCAGCCCTTCCAAGAAAAAATAGATATGTAGTTTAAAGCCAAATTGAAATTTTTTGAAGGTATGGAGCAGGGGATAATGCCTAAGATCATGGATAATTTAGGAGTGATAAATTTTTATATGTGTGGAAGGATGATTTTTCTAGCATTCTCCCCTCTTTGTCATCATATATTTATAAAGATGGAAAGCTAGATTTAGGACTCCTCAACACATTAGTTAATGATTTGTTTAAGTTATAGTCTAATATGGATAGTTTTGCAAAAGAAACTAGGGTAATAATAAATGAAATATATAATTACCATAATAATAAGGTCCAAACACTATTGAGTATTCAATGGCCTTTTGAGGAGCAATACAACTCATGGTTGGGTAAATATATTGAATAAATCTATACTCTAATATCTTTTTGTCTTTTTGAAAAGGTGGAACTGTTTTTTCTTTTTATGGCCTAGTCAATGTCTTTCTTAGAGGTTTTTGAAGGATTTTAGTTTCAAAAGGTGGTGAAGGAACTCAAAAGAATGATTGTGTATCCCTCTTTTGTGTTTCATCATCCCAAGATTAGAAGATATCTTCTTCAATAACAAGTACAACTATTTTTGTCACTTAGTGAAGGTTCTCTTTCTTCTACGAAGTAGTTTTAACTAGCTTTTATTTGATCCTAAAGGACAAGATTGAAAATGTGACATCTATCCAGGGAATAAATATTTTTCCTCCCTTATCTCTATAAAATGGAATTCAAGGCCATTTTGAAAAGGATCTTTGAATTTTGTAAGTAGAGTGCCTATATTTTAGTCTGTATCAATTTGTTCTAAGTCTTCATAAGAAGAAATGTCTATGTAATTGCTAATTTTTTATAACAGTACTAGCTCTATACATGAATATATTGTGACAATTTCATAATCAATTATATCCTTAATTGTATACTTCTTTAATTGTGCTAATTTATTTTAGATTCTAAGAATATAATTGTAAGCCATTGATATTGAGCTTTCACAAAATCAAGTTAAAGTTTGTTATTCAAAATTTTAATTGTATTTTCTTTGATTCTATTGCCTAGGTTTAAGGCACTAGCCTAAATGTATGTTCCGGTTATTTTTCCATGGTCATCAATTTTTTTTTTTAAAATCCTTACTATTATAAGTTGCTTCATAATGTTATTCCCATTTTCTTAGATCTATAATGCATAGAAATCCAAGAAAATAGCCTATTATATGTTTCATCTATAATTCTTGGTCACATAAAGAGAGAATATCTATTTAAAGAAATATCCTACATGAATTGTATGAAATCCTATTAGATATTGCATAGGACCACCCTCTTAGGTTTTACAAAGCCTAAAGTGTAGAGGATAAAATTGTTAAACCTTTCTCATGTTTGTTGGCCAACCCCTTAAAATACTTGATGAGAGTCACACCGCCCAAAACACACATAAATCAAAACAACAAATATCAACATAGAAAATGAGAGACAAAAAATTGACTTACTTTCAATTATTTTCAGAAAATGAAATTATAGATTCAAGGCTTACATGCTACAGCCTCATGGTCTTGATTCATTACAACAAAATCAACTCAGAAAAGAAAATCTACTATTCGGAGCCACAATTTGCATTATCAGAGCCACCTTCTACAACCCCCACTTAACCCTTTTTATTTTCCCCAATAACCACCCTCAAATGTTCTAGAAAGTTCAAATTTCCCCATTTTTTTTTGGCGCCAAAAGTCTCACCATTTGATTTCTGGCCTAGGAAGAAATTTTTATGAAATTCACTTTTTAGAGGACCAACTTCGCGGGGCCATAAATTTTGATCCAAGTTTCTAATTCGCTATTATTACATATCGTTGGAAAGCTCTCAACGAGCTCTATGACACATGAGCCCACCATAGGTTGGTTTGGCCACTTTTTGATTTGTTTCAGGGCCTCCAAAGTTTTATATCTGAGTTTGAAGCTACATTGGAGAAATTTCCTAGGATGGAAACTTTAATTTCTCCCAAACCGTGCAAGGTATTGAGGTGATTCTTTCGTGACTGGAAATTTTTTTCAGCTCTTCTCCTTGGGGTAAAATTTCATGTCCATACGAGCCCATTTTGGCTAACTTACTAAAAATTGTAAGTGCTCATTTTTCACTATTTCTGACGTCTGACAATCTTATATCCCTTAAATGCCATCATGGGACTCAAAACAACTAAAGAAAATAAATAATTTTTTTTTTTGGGTGATGCAAGATTTCCCTACACTGCTGGATGCTCCTGCATCAATATTTGAGCATAAGAGCTAGCTACTTCTTTAGATAGTTACAAGAACCAGTTGGAAATAAAAAAAACCAACATTGGGTAGGGATTAGGTGGAAATTATCCTAGGAATCATAGTGGAGGTGTGGCTAGATATCCATAATTTACTTGTACCACTCAGGCATGACCAACATAGAGTAGTCCACCTAGTTGTAATAGGGGGAGTTATCACCAATCTTGAGCATCGTTAGTAGGTCATGGACAAGGTAGAGGACCATGTTACTCTTGCGGCCAATAGGGTCATTATGTTGAGTATTATCCTCAAAGGTCAACAACATGGAGTAGTCAAAGGTAGGTAGTTTCAAATCCTACATATGGGGATGTTGGGAGGAGTATTTGTGATTGTGGATAACCATTAGGCTGAGCATCAGGGCACCATTGTTGAGTCATCAAGTGTGTTATATGGAGTTCATGTATTTATTTTATTTGACTTTGGTTCTTCAGATTCCTCTATTTCCCCATTCCTCGTGGAGTGTTGTAGGCTTGTGGTAGTGAGGTAGAGTGCTAGTTGGCAAGTTGAGTTAGCCACCAGTGCAAAGGCAATAGTTGACTCTCTTGTACATGGTTGTGTTGGAGTTAGGCACCTTCCCACTATAATGGACCTATGTATCCTACCTTTAGGGTCTTATGGGACTGTATTGGGTGTGGCTTGGTTAGAGGCTCATCATACATGTATTTATTGCCAATGTAAGTCAATCAAGTGTGTGGATGATCATGGTGAGAGTATAGAGCTTATTGGGGTCCATAGACCCATTTCTCTTTGCATAATTTTAGCTAAGAAGCTAAAATGGAGTATGCGGCATGGATGTCATATGTTTGATATCTTAGTGAGTGGTCTTGCTAAGGGTGAGTATCGAGAGGTTACTCTTTGATGATCATCCTCTTCTCAAAGAGTATGTATATCTTTTTCTAAGGGACATTTTGGGTATGCCACCTAAGAAGGATATAGACTTTCAAATAGACCTCATACTTAGGGTAGAATCTATCTCTTGGGAACCTTATCACATGACCACTTAGGAGCTTAGTGAGCTTTGATTTTAGTTGGAGTTGTTGGATAAGGGACGCATTCATCCTAGTGTTTCCCCTTAGGGAGCACCAGTCATCTTCATGAAGAAGGATGGGTATCTTTGTATGTGTATCGATTACTAGTAATTGACTAAGGTGACAGTGAGGAATCAATATCCTTTTCCCAAGATTGATGAATTGTTTGATTAGATGAGGGTAGCCAAGGTATTCTTCAAGATTGATCTTAAGTTGAGATACCATCAACTTCATATCCATGAGGCTAACATTCATCATATAACATTTTGTACTTGTTATGGACACTATGAGTTTACAGTGGTTCCATTCGGGTTGATGAATGCATCTTCTATATTCATGATTTCGATGAATGGGGTGTTTCACGCTTATCTAGATTGTTTTTTCCTTGCTTTTGTGGATGGTATTCTTATTTATTTGAGGACTATGGAGGAACATGAGGTCCATGTAAGGAAGCATGCAGCCATATAATGACAATTTCTACTAATCCAAAAGAGAAATTTATGCAAATAAGTACTCTGAATCCATATGAAAGAGAATAGACAACATACCCATCAAAGATGACACAAGATATACCCAAGGAAAACCCTCAAGAGGGAAAAAAACCAGCCTCCAAAAGCATCCATACTCCATCATATTAATCAACAATAAATCCATACAAGAGTTACAATGAATACCTCTAAAGAATCAAGCCCTCTAATGCATCTTCATGTGTCCAAGAATGAATCCACACATCCCATGCCACGCTTCACATATACACTCCTCAGAAAGAATCAATAATGATAGCCAAACCAATCAACCAACCTTAACCACTAAACAAGTGCTTTCTTTTATAGACTCAAGCTCACATGAATACAACTAGTGGTAAGATAAAACCATGTACCACAAAACCATGTGAATACAAAACCACTAACCCCTTATTTAATATTGGGTACTAAGTTTTCAATTTATTTAATATTTCCCCAATATTAAATTATTATCACATGTCTCCCAGACATTAAATAATAGTACAATGTTACAATACAACATCAAGTGGTCCCCCAAATAATTACCTAGTGTGAATAACCACACCACCTAGGTGCATCATAACTAAATAATTATTTAATTACAACAATATAATAAATCATTTTATGCAATGGTATATAACACCATATCCCAAAATTCTCCCACTTGTTGTATGAATTGCATAAGGGATAAATACATGAAACCAAATGCAACATGAGCTCCCCAAAAAGAAGGGAAAGTAAAACCATGATCCTCATACCAAGAAGATACACCGCCACAACCCAAATCAAGAACCAATCCAACACCACCAATAATGCACCTACATAAGCCATCATGAAATGCAAAAGTCCCTAAAGCACAAGAAACATCCATGACACCATGATAACCACCAAATGTACCAAAAATACAATCCAACTGTGTCCCACATGCTTGCATAACATAGTCAACTATATAGGTATCACATTATGACTGTACTTGGTAATACCATCTCACATCCTCAACATAGCAACAAAACCAACAAACCAAGTGACTAAACCAAACCACCAAACTAAAAGTGCATCAACAATGAAAAATCTATGGGCATAGACCACCCATGTCCAAGTCATAGGTGCAAAAAGTAAGTATAGATTGCCTACAATATTACACTTGTAGATACAACAATGAAAGATACAAGTCCTCTAGACAGTGAAAAATGTCTTGGTCTGTAAGCATAATTTTTCCATTGCCTTGGTCTTCTTCCCTGCATAATTAAATAATTTTAATTATTTAATTAATTCATTTCTTGATCTTTATTCCTCTTTGATCAATTAAATAAATTATCTTTTTAATTGCATCGCTAACACCCTTCCTTCAATGATTAAATAGACTATTGTTTATTTAATTATTTTCTATTCATTTTTGTCATAGTTAAATAATTATTATTAATTATTTATCTATTTGTTAGTCTTTCCCTTCTTCTATAGTTAAATAATTATTGAAATTATTTAATTATCTTTTGTCATTTCTCCCCCATTAAATAATTAATCTAAATTAATTATCTAAATCTCCTCTATTTCCTCTCATTTAATTAAATTGGTTGCATAAATAATTTTAATTAAATGCCCACTTTCCTTTTCCATAAATAAGTAATTTAAATAAATTATTTATCCTGCTCTTGTTCAAAGATTCCTTTCTCGTGACTTAAATGATTTTATTATTTAATTCCTCCTTTATCCCTCCACTCTCTCATTTTCGAATCCCAACCATTGATTTTCTTTGGTCTCTTCTTGATCTTGACCGTTCATTTCGTGGTGCATCCTCAACCGTTGATCTAAGAATATTTCTAGAAGCTCGATCTCGTATGTCCATTCAAATGGATTTCTATAAAAGAAGCTTGTCTCCATTTTCTATCTAACAACCACATATCTCTGACTTTCATGCTTATTGTTTGCAGGTGCTTGCATACACATACAACGAATTGAGGGAAAACTTGCAAAGGTTGTTTGAGGAGAGACAAAGGAGGTTATTCAACTTCAAACATGGGGAGTTCATTGTTTTGTTACATTCATTTCTTTCCTCATATTTGATTGGTTTTCTTTGTTTGGATTATATTTTTAGCTTAGATTAGTGTTGTGCTTGTCACTTTAATCTTTTCTATTCAAATTTCCTATCTTACATTGGTGAACCTGACATGCAATGAAAGAAATTTGTAGCAAAACCCATGTTTCATTTTTGTTTTGATGTGTTACAGGTTCGTGAGCTGTAACTATGAGAAAACAGTGACACTACTGAAAGCAGGAACCTGAAATTTGAAAAAATGATGCAACTGTGACGAGCAGTGATGCAACTCAAGGCGAGATTTCTAGAGTTGAAATTGTGATGCAACTGAAATCTCCTAAACTGCAGGTGATACAATGCAACTGATCTAGATTGAGCCGCAACTGTTATTTCCTGAGTTGCATCACAGAGCCGCAACTATTAGCCCGAACGATGCAATTTCCTATTTAGGTATAACTATTTTGTTTTGAGTTTTGTTTGCATTTTTCCTTTCAGGTTTTCTTTAGAGTAGGATTTTTGGTTTGCTAATCCTCTTTTTTTTAGCATGTGGCATTGGTCTTGAGGAGATTGAAATTGTTTCTTTAGAAACAATTGAGCTTACCATCATTTACTTTAAAGTTAATTGATTTTTTTTTGCTTGTTTACAACTAAAACTTGCATTACATTCATAAGGGTTCAAATGAACATGCATTACATTGATGAAGGTTAAAATGAAGAAAAAAATGCATATTTTCACTCGTGGGAATTAAAATCAACTTGCTTCATGTGTCATTGGTTTAAAAAGAACTCAAGTGTTTGCTTTGACATCATAAGCGAGGTTAAAATTAACTGGTGCTTGCATTATCTTATGGTTTACATCTTTTCTTTGGATGTGTATGCTCTTCTCTCGCACCACTTGGCGATCTTGAGAATCATAATCATTTCTTTGGCATCTTGTACAACCACCCACACATTTTGATTTGGGATTTTTATTTTTAAAATGAATCCCTTGTGAGTGTGAGAAAAAGGCATTATGTATGCTCTCTCCTTGTGCTTCAGTCAATCTGGGAGATCAAAAACAACATACTTTCTCACTTTTGTTACCTTTAGAGGGCCTACCTCCTGTATTGTGAGAGAGAATGACCCAAGCAACACTTTCTTTCAGTAAGCTATATAAATTGTTGTGATTATTGGGAAAGTCCTTGATCACCTAGTGAGGATGTCTTATGCCGACAAGTGCCACCCGTAGTATCTATGTGATATTTCAAAATCCTTTCTTAGGAAGGGACTTGGAGGCCTCTTAATTGAGCTAATCTTGCCTCATGTATAGGCACCAGTATTACTGTTGCCTATATTTCACCTATAGTTAAATCAAGCAAGATAATCATATGTTAGATCTTCGAGAGGCCAATGGAACATTCACACGAGGGCAACAAATCTACATTTGTTGCTAGGTCATGGAGAACTCAGTGGGAGAAACTACCCTAGGGAGCTTCCAAATGAAAATCATCTAAGGAGAAAGTCGGCAGGACATTTCAGATGTCTCACCGACTAGCAGGGTTTCCATTAAGTCTGAGTGCTTCAAACTAGGGATCCTATCGGCATGAGATCTCTTTCGGCATATAGTCTCAGTGACTGATAATGTCTCACTGACAATAGTGAACCTTCGGTGTAGCTTTCAAGTTGGGGTAAGGTCTCCCCGACTCCTAATGTCTTGCCGATGTATGAGGAGCTTCGGATGGAGAGATGCTTTCGGCATAAGAAGGTGGGCTTTGCTAGGAGGTCTTAGCGAAGGCGAAAGTCTCGCTAAAAGAAAGGGAAGGGACCTCGATATGGTTGTCTTCGGTAGGAGTCCCGCCGACACAAAAGAACCCTTCGATATGACTAAGGGACTTCATTGGGATGTCTCCCCGACTCATAATGTCTTGCCGAGATTAGAGCTCAACAAAAGGCGAAGGGCTCAACAAAAGGACTTGGCGAATGGAGACGGTCTTGCTGATCAAGGGAGGCCTCACCAAAAAATGAAAGGGGCTCGCCAACAGTTGAAGATATTGCCCTAAGGTCTTGCCGACACCGGGAAGTCTTGGCGACCTAGAAAGTGTCATCGGCAAAGGTCCTACCGACCAGTGGAGCCTCCAAAATGAAAAGGAGTTCGCCAAAGGGAAGGGGTTTCTACGTGATGTCTTGGTGAACTGAGGGGATCTTGCCGACATGGATTTCCTTTGGTACAGTGTTGTGTTTTCACCCTGAGGTTTCCCCGAAGTGAAGATGTCTCCCCGACCGAAGGAGAAATAAACGCATCGCTAGGCAGGATGGAGGTTATCGCCAAGAGGTCTGGCCAAAGGGATAAGGTCATACTGAGGTGTGAGTGTCTCAGCGATAGGAAAGGGAGCCCGCTGAAGGACAAAGTGTTCAGGTATGGTCTCAGTGACCCATTAAAGTCTCACCGATAAGAAGGCCTTTGGTATAGCATTCCAAGTCAGAGAGAAGTTTCCCCGACTCATGATGTCTTGCCGATAAGTGAACAACTTGGTGGAGGATGGATTCTTTGGCTTAGGTGGGTGCCTTCGGCATGATGTCTTACTGACATCATGTGGTCTCAGTGATAGAAGTGGGTATCGGCACAACATTTGATCCTCGCTATGGTGTCTTCCCGACTCCATGATGTCTTGGAGAAAGGAATACAGAGCTTGATAAGGTAAAATGAATTCGAGGAGACATTAATGGTCTCTTGCCGACAAATGAAATGGGGCCTTTCCAAGCTAAAGTTCCTTTGGCACAACCTCTTGGTGACCAGTGGGATGTCTCCCCGACCAAGGGGTATTGATGGCTGAAGCAAACAAGTGGGGGTCCCACCAACGAAACATTCGGTATCGCTAGGAGTTGGGGCTTTTGCCATGGGGTCCTGGTGACTGTCCAAAGTCTCGCTGAAGGTGACAATACTCCGACATAGTCTTGTGAGTTCATCATGATGTCTCAACGACCGCGTCATGTCTCAGCGACCAGAAAGTAAAGACCTCACCGAAAGAACTTGACATCAGCGCAAGGTCTTGTCGATATAAGAATTTCTAACCGACAGAAGGAAGGGAGCTCAATGGTATAACTTTTGGAGATGTCGAAAAAGGTCTCCCCGAAATAGATGGTCTCGCTAGGAGATAGGATTTTTGTTATAATGTCTCAGCGACAGTTTGAGTCATGCCGACAAGTTGCAGAGGACATAATCGCATCGGTGAGACACTTTCAGTTTCTTGCCGAGATGTGATTCTTTTCAAAAGAATTTTCAACCGCCTATAGAGCCTACATGGAATACACTTGACCAACCAAGAGGAGCTGAAGAGAGCCGTGGCAGTTTGATCAGAATGAAGAATGTCAACGGGATGAATGCAACACATATCTGTTGTGAGCTTAGGGCATTCAAGGTGTTTAGCCGAAGTGGTTCGAATAGGACGCAATGCCAGGGTCAGAATGAATGCGGTAGCTGTGAAATATATAAGGAAAACTTCTCTGGCGATGACTCTTCATAGTAGGGACACGCAGGGTTCTGCATTTAATTCATCCGAAAGATCTAGGGAGAGATTTTTTTCTGAGGATTGATATTTTGTAAGCCCTAAGGGGCTGGCATAGTTTGATATATAAGGCTTTTTTTCCTTTTTGTAAGGAGTTCGAATGATACACTCTGAAGAGTTAGTGATTTTTGTGAATCCTTTCTCAACAAATGTATATTTTGTAACTCAACTGAAACCTAGAATGAAAAATAGAGTTCACCAGGAAAGCAAGTATTAATTCTTACACTACTCTCATTTCTATATGTTAGCTTGTGCAAGTTTTCTTTAACAGTGTTCTTTTAATCTATATTCATACCCCAAAGCTGTGAAGTTTGTTCCTTCCTCCTTAAGATATGTATGTAGATCAAACCTATCAAGAATGATGCATAAGACTAAAAGGGTTATGTGAGTAAGTAAATCAATCACAATTAAGTTTTCTCAGTGTGTTTGTATCTTTCCTTCATTTCATGATTTCTCATCAAACTCGGTGTATCACCATAGGAATAATTCAGTTTAGTTTCATTTTTGTATGAATCCTTCTCCCTTTACCCTTACAAGATCGTTAGCTTAGGTGATACCCAAAGGAAGTCGGCCTTCTCCGGAGGTTCATTTGAACTATAGGTGATCCACAGCCTTGAAATGATCCCATGTTGCTCTAGAAAGCTCAGTTTCAATCTCTATGCATAGGGTGCAATTTCTAGGTGACAACAATTACCCCAAAACATAGATTAAGAACCATCATTGTAGTGGCCCAAAACCTTTTACTTGCTAATGCAGGAGGTCAAACCTCTGAAGCCGCCCTACGTTCCACTATTCATTATAGAGACAAAAAATCCCTCAAGGTTTTTAGATCTTAGGGGGTAAGAGATTTTGGTGAGCCCATGCCATGTAAGGGGGAGCCAATGCCACCAATATCTCTAGTTGTCTACATTTTCTAAGTGTTTGGACAAATCCAAGTAGGGACTCAATAGGTAGTATCTTTTCTAGCCTAGGTTGTGCATTGTCTATTAGTGTCTTTATTCACATTATACATTTTCACACTCAAATCAGACCAAAACAAGTGTTTGTTGACTATTTTCTATGTTTTCCAAAGACAATGTCACAAAATCACACCAAAACCAGTCAAAAATCAATTTGAAAACTAGTTCAAAACCATCAAATTGCCAAAAAAAACTCTTTGTTAACTGCAACTGATCAAAACAGGCTCGCAACTACATTCTGTGTCACAATTGTTCACCAAAAAACCACAATTGATATCCTGCACCGCAATTGCTCATCAGAAGCTCACAACCGAAATGACACATTTGACAAAAAATAGAGTTGCAATTGAACAATTACCAAAAATTCACAAAATCCTTATCCAAATATGATCCAATTCATCTTGACAATGAACTTGTTATCCAAACCTTAGACTTGCAGAGTTTTACCAGTCCATTCTGTCATCTTCATTTAGGTTTGCATAGCACTGTAGGTTACACCTTTGCCTTGCATGATTAATCCTAGGTCTTAGGTTGCACACTCCTTCTATATTATAGACATAGGAAGTTTATCAAGCCTTTGGATAGTCCATGGTTACTTATCCAACTTGTCATTGACCTTCATCTTTTAATTTATCAACCTTTGTCATTGTCATCTTGGTCAAAACTTGAGTCTAAAACTTGTGTCCTAGTTTAGACTTACTTCATCACATCCATCATTTTCTCAATCTTGGTCATCATAAAGGTCAATGACAATTGGGTTAGTTATCTTGGACCTACAATAGCTTGGGTACCATCCTTTTTCTTAAATCTTAAGGTCCATATCCCTAGGGTCATTTTTCTAGTACCATTTGGCTTCATACCATATCCTTTGATCGTAACATCATTACCATCCTATCATACCTTAGTCTTAGTTTTAGATTGTATTATCACTCTCCATCTTTATATGTCCCAAAAATTACAAAAAAACATAGATTAGCCTCATCTTAGACTTAGATGCATCATAACCTTTGGTCATTGATATTAGCATTACCTAACCTTGATATCATTATCTTTGATCATTGATTAGTCTCCCTTTGGTATCATTTCACATCCATAGGTTTCATTTGGCCTCATTTAGCTTCATCCTTTGGTCTTAAGGTCACCATTATCCTTGCATGGTCATATTGCATCCCTATATCCAAAAACTCCCAAAAACATAGTTTAGTTTCATATCACCTTGCATTACCTTCCAAACTTGCAAGTCTTACATTTATAGTACAAAAACAACAATAAATGACTAAAAAACCTACTAAAAATTGCATATATGTGACTAAGCTTGGTTAGATGACCATTAGTAGTTTATTGCCAATCATTTATAATGTGACCAAATTCAAGACTAAACCATTTTTAGTCATTTATTGGTTTTTTTGATTGATCAATTTGGTAGTATATTTAGTCATTAATTTAGTAATTGATTATTGTTAACTAGGCATTTATTTAGTCATGTTAGTCATTTATTTAGTCATGGTAGTGTATTTATTCAGTCATGGTAGTCATTTATTTAGTCATTGTAGTCATTTATTTAGTCATGATAGTCATTTATTTTAGTCATGGTAGTCTTTTATTTAGTCATTGTAGTCATTTATTTAGTCATGATAGTCATTTAATTTAGTCATTGTAGTCATTTATTTGGCCATGGTATTCATTTATTTTAGTCATGGTAGTCATTTATTTAGTCATGGTTTAGTCATTTATTTGGGTGAATTAGTAATTCAAGTTACAAATCAAATCTAACTTAATTAATCCTCAAAAATTTATGCATATAAACTTCAAGTATCATAGATATTCAAATGTTTTTTTTGTATTGGATTAACATGAAAAAAAATAATATACAATCAAAAAACAACTACATAACCAAAGGAATTACAAACATCATACAACTGCATAAACAAAGATCCAAGAAATCCACCTATACTCTACTATACAAAGCATAACAGAGCATAGAGAACAAGACTGGAAAACAATAGAACTCAGTCAAAAACCATAAACTTCCCACAATAGAACTCAACCTCCAAGCTATTTTAAATCTGATGTAAAAACATCCTTCATTGCACTATTGGTTGTCATCAAAGACAAATACAAGATACAATACAAAAGCTACAAACATTGAAGGGAGAAAAGACATGAAAATATATAGTAAATATTTAGTCATGATAGTCATTTAATTTAGTCATGGTGGTCTTTTATTTAGTCATTGTAGTCATTTATTTAGTCATGATAGTCATTTAATTTAGTCATTGTAGTCATTTATTTGGCATTATGGCATCCTTTCCTTTACCTATTTGTTTTCCACTATTTTTTGCTACTTTCCCTGCCACTATTGGTTTCAGCTCCTCCAAACTCTTCCTCACTGGTATTCACCTTTCACTTCTCCACTATGGTGATCTGTAGCCTGAAAATAATGTTTCAATGAGGGTTTTAGAGTATGTTTATTAAAATGAAATTAGGGCACAACGATTAGGGTTTCTTTGCTGCTAAAAAGGATTTCAAAATGAATGCAAAATAAATAATCTCTAGTTCATATATCTCCCACTAATTGCACAGTAAATATTATTAAATATATTATAATATTAATAATATAATATAAATTAATATTATCTCATATTATAATAATATATTATATTATTATATTATATTATATTATACAATATTATATTATTATATAATATAAATATTATATTATTGTAATCCAAATCATCCTTGATCCTAATTTGTATTTTAAAGATCCTAACCATTATCTCAAAGTATCAAAGGGTCTTCTTTTTTGCAATATTTTTTAGTGATTCCCAAGTTTAAATCATTTATCATAGGCCTCGAGGTTTGGATAGAGGAGTTGTTTGCATTGAAATCCCTTGCATTAAGTCCATTATAAGTTTTAAATAGGGGTGTTAATTCATATTATTCAATGTCAAGTTTTCAAAGTCAAAGAGGTTATTTTGTATTCAAACATTGGAAAGCATATTTTAAATATTTTTAAATCCAATCTTCATGAGAATCCATGGGATTTTTTGGTAGAAAGATAAGTTTTAACTTTGATTTTTGAAGTTAAGAGGGAAATTCCACGTGAGTTTCCATGTTTGGCAACATGTTTCTTTGATTTTTGAAAAGTGAAAAAAGGAACGCTTGGGTTGTGAAAGAAGCTGCAATTTCTCAAAAGAAAAAGTTTCAGGTCTGCAACATTTCAATTCCATTTTTCATGGATTTTCCTTCTTGAGAGGTATTCTAATTTCATCTTTGTGCTGGTAAAGAAAAATTAGAATTCTTCCTTTGTTTCATTGAATGTTGAAGATATTTTTATTTTTTTTAAGGCTTCTTTTCTACGAAGCATAGGCTAGGGTTTCATTCTTTATGTTTGTGAGTACGTGTTCAATGTTGGTGACTATCTTTTAGATCCTTGTTAGAGTGAAGCAACATAAATTATGAGAGTTTAAATTTTTAAGGCTTTTGCATCAGTAATCTTTGAGTAATGATCTTAAATAATAAGCCTTGGTTTAGGGTTTCAAGGAGGCAGCAAAGGAAAATGGAATTGTTGTATGAAATGGTGGGTTTGTTGCCTACAAAGGTAGGTAAAATATTAAGTCATAGTTAATTATGGAGGCGAAACTCTAAATAGGGTAGATGAATAAATAATTTACTAGAATCTAGGGTCTTAATGATAGTTAGAAAAGCTTTACTTGAGTAGGTCTTCTGAGATCCAATAGATAATTTGAATGCTCCATTGATTCTTTGGAAGCAGTTTTGGCAATGAACAGTGATAAGCCTTTTATAATGGTTGAGAGGCAACATTCTTGAAGAGAAAATGATTTGTTATCTAATATACCCTTGCAGTGGCAGTGATAGCTATCTCATGAATGACTTTGAAGCACAATTATGAAGCATATTCAAATCCTTTATCACATATGCAACCTATATAGGGGTCCATGTAGCTATGTATTATTGACCTTTCAGTCCTTAATCAAATAAGTGTGACAATGTAGTCTCCAAGGTGGCAAAAGGGTGATAATGTTTAATGTTGCAAATTCTTGCATTGAGAACCCAGAATATCAATAAATTGAAGACCTCTGAGCAACAAAATGAAGTCATGATAACTAGGCAGTGTATTCTTCATGAGATTGACTCATAGGCCTTTCATGAGATATTACCTTACAAAAATGTGGCAGATCTGAAGTGATGATAAGGAGTTTAGCATACATGCAAAGGATGAAGGGATGGTAGCAAATGAAAGCATCTTGAGATAATGCAATATGACAGTCCTAAACCCTAGGATGAACCATCATTGCAACAGATGGTGTAATACAGTTATGAGATGGATAGTAAATATGACAATTAGGGTTTCATTGGTTTTGGAATCATTGAGACATGGAAGAGAAAGCAATAGGGAAGAGATAATGTTAGTGAAAATTGTGAATATCAGTGATATCTAGAGGATGGTGGTAGTCCAAAACCTATCACAGTCATCACTACCATGAAAGGAGAAGTGTAATCTTATGCCGCCAGTCAAATGGTGATGACAAAGACATCATTCTTGAGGAAGCAGTACCTTTGCTTAGAGTTGCACTATCAAATCTTAGCAAGAAGAGTTCATTTTAGGACAACGATAGTCTCCTAATCCATATCTCTAGCACAAATGATTAGGTAGCAAAATATGAAGACAATAGATTAAGGTTATAAGATGCTGACCTATTTTACTTTATTTGACACAGTGAGTATATAATAAAGGGTGTGCTAATTCCTTAGAGTTAGGGTTCAATGACAAGCTCCCCAATTTAGGCAATCACAATAATTGCAATGAATCAATATGCAAGTCATACCACATGGTGAGGAGATAGGGTTTTCATTGTATGAGGTGTCAAGCCCAAGTTAATAATATGCAATGTTGTAAATTATGTATTGAAACCCTAGCTTTCTTAACTTGCATAACTCTGGGCATTAAGATTCAGTCATATGACAAGGTAGTGCTTTCTTTTCGAGTTTTAAATGTTGCATATGTTGATGAAAGTTTCAATGTTAGGGGTAGTGGTCTTGTTTGGTATTGTAGTACTTTGAAGGCTCTAGTAATAGGGTTTCATGTCTCACTATTTAATCAATGCACTTGTCATTCTTCAAGGAGGCAGTGATATATTGAGTGTAGATCTATATAGCTTTCCTTGATGTATTTTTGTGTGTTTTGATTAGGGGTAAAAAACAAGTTTTGAAGGGGCCCAAAACCCTTAAAAAAGGAAGAAAACTAAAACTCAAGATAACAATAGTAAGCATGGATCAACCCAACAACAACAAGCTGCTAAAAAGGATTACTCATAAACCACCAGTAGCCCAACAACAGCCACAAGCAGATGATCAAGAAATCATAGGCTATAAGAGATAATCAAGCATGGACCTATAGCCCAAATACAACCTAGTTTTATCTGGAACTAGAAACCCCACCCAAGTTTTGATTGTAAACAACCACCTGAAACAATCAGGCAACATACCAACACAACAACAACCAACCATCTGCTAAAAAACAACAGACCATAACCCAATAGAAATAAAGGAAATTTAATGGTAATGACCACCATTAAACCCAACCACCTAATAAAAAACATCAGCACACAAGAGGAGAGACACCCCTTGAAGCTCCCAAGAGAACCACAAACCAACTCCAAATCCACCTCAAGAGGATTGAGCTCCCCTCTATAGGAGAGGATACTATGAAAACCCAAAAAACCAAGAGCACACCTCTTCAGCAACCTCGACCTCCACCTCGATAGGAGAAACTTCCACCTCAATAGGAATGCCACCAGAGGAAACCAGAAAAGAGGAAAACCATCCATTTCCAACACACCCACCTCCAATTCAATAGGAGATGACTCCTAACCATCAAGAGCAGTCTTCACCTCAACCAAAGACATAGTGCACAGGAAATGAAAGAGAGTCAAAGCTCCAGTAGAATGGGAATCCACACCATCGTTTGGCTAATCATGCAGGAGCTCCAAGAGAGAGATCACACCCAAACCAACAAAAATCTCCAAGGAAGTCCAAGTTTGACCCAAAAATAGAGAGCTCCACCAAGAGAAAACCAGGAGCCAACATCAAAAGAAAACCCCCTTCGAAAAAGATAACCACAACAACCACAAAGGGTACACAAAAGCTCTGATAAAGAGCCCAGTAATAGCACAGGAAGCCAAAGAAACCCACCTCCCAGTAGGCACCTCCAAAACTCCATCAACATAAACACTTTTCTCATCAAATAGAACCCACAAAGGGTACCCAAAAGCTCTGAAAGAGAGCCCAAGAAAAATCAGACCCAACAACAGAAAGATCCTCCAAAAGAGAGCCCCATGCCACAAGTCAAACCCCTTTGAAAAAGAGGACCAAGTTAAACACAAAGGGTACCCAATAGCTCTGTAAAAGAGCCCAAGAAGAATAGCACAAGAAACCAGGCCTTGTCAATGATAGGGTTTTATGGATATTGTATTGTGGCATGCATTATGAGACAAATCTTCCAAGAAATACATGTGCCAGTCATGTTAGAAGGAAATTATCTTATCTGCACAGTCATCATAATCAATATGTTGAACTATAATGTATTGATGTTGATGCTTGCTAGGAGTAGTGATAAGTAAGAACAATGAATAGAAAAAAAATGTTCACATGTTGCCATTCATAATGCAGATCTATGGGCAAGGAGATAGGGGCAGTCATAGTCTTTTGATAGTGTAAGAATACCAAGCCATGAATCTCAGTTTTGGAAAGCAGGAGGTGCATTTTGTGTCTTTGATTCATAGCAAAAGGAGGATGTCTATGCTATAATTCCAAGGGTCAAGCAATGATCAATATTTTGGAAGTTTTTGTGACAGTGTTTTATCATTGTATTTTGAAGTACTTTGAGAAATGACAATCATCAGGGACTATGTATGTTTGTATGTCTATGACTGTGTATTTGATTGAAGTTTTGTGATAGTTATAAAAGTTCATGACTCTTGATAATGATCTTGATATTAGAGTTTTCCACAATTAGAGATGGCAACCCTCATATGCAGTGGTTTTAAACACAAAGTACAATGCATGGAATACATGAAGACAATATTGGGAAGGGTACTCAGAAGTGGAAGTCATTGTAGCTTGCAAGACAATGCAAGATCAAATCACAATCAAATGGAAGGGTTTTAGAAGACCATATATGTAGTGCAATACACTTATCATTATGAATAATAAAAGTAAGTAGATTTCAAGATGTAAGGAGACATATCATGATGATAGTGACTCTACAAAAATCATTCAGGATTAGAGTGTAGTGCCCCTCCAGTTGTTGCACTTTGTTTTAGATTGTTTATGTTCTGTTGATAGTTTTTTTAGTGTGTTTTTGATATATGCTCATCTATAGTTAATTGATGTTTTAGTCTCATCAGTTTTGATGTGACATTATATTGGTGAAGGGAACGAGATTTCATCACTCACTTGCGAGTGCCCTACGATTCCGCAATTTCCTCTTCACGGTGTGATCGTTTATAATCTATATACATGTATGACATATGTTTTGATTGTAGGATTGTAGGTACAGGACATCGACTCCACCTGGATTCATAGGTTTGAGCATGTCCATTTCCCAACATAATAGTTGATTGGGAGATAGTAACGAGGTTTCCTTGTCAAGCCACAACCCTAGTCACAATGTGTCATCAGTCCTTGTTTCGATATGCTTTGTTGTTATGTTGTCCATTTTTTCCTTGTCGTTTATTTATTTTGCAAGGTATATTCTATAGGAAATTAATGTTAATTAATGCTTATAATGGTTTTTAGTGATTATTTAATTAATTTTGATTAATGTTGTTAAAAGCTTTATATTTGATTTAATTAATTAAATTTAATTTATTTTGTAAAGTGATTTAATCTTTGTGATTAAATTTATTTTATAAAGTGATTAAATTAATTAGATTAAATTTAATTAGAATTCAATATGTGAATTTTGAATTATTAAATGCATAAATATCTTGTAATTATCTTTGTGGAAATATTTGTGATTTGGTTGAAAATATATTTTATTTGTGACATGTGTTAAAAAAAATTAAACACAGTTGTTGGGAATTAATTCTTGGAGAGATTAATTTCATTAACTGTAAGAGGAAAGAGGCTATTTCACGGCAATGAGAAAAGATATTTTGGGAGGTTGTTGAAAATTGAAGGAAAAGTTGAAAATTGTTGTTGAAAAAAAAATTGGGGAAGAAGTTCTTGGGAAATTTTGGCTCTGGTTTTATTTTTATCTTTTTGGAAAAGTGGATAATTTGGAAGAAGCTTTGGTAAATTGGAATCTAAAGAAAAAGCTCTACTTCAAACATCATTTCCTCAAGCATTCGGAAACAGGTTCTTTATATTGTTTTTTTATTGTTATGCAAATTGGAAAGATTTCTTGTACAAGAAGAATATGTTATTTGTGTAGAAGTTTTTTTATATTTTGTAAATTTGAAAGATTGTTGTGTTTGGAAAATTGCCATGAAAATCTTAGAGCTTCTGTAGAAATTGATTTTAAAAAATAGAATACCCAGAAAAAAATTATAGTGAAATCTGAGAGCCTCTGTAGGAAGTTGTTTATAAACAATAGAAATCCTAGAGGGAAAACAATAGAAGATTTGGAAATCACAGTAGGAGTGGATTTAAAATCTTCCTGTTAAAATTTGTGGAAAATCTTGTTTGTAAGGGAAAAGATCTTCTTGTAGAAGATTATTGTTTGTTTTGTTTTCCCAATTAGTTTTATTTGGCTGGGAAATTTGAAAACCTCTGTAAAATTTTGTAAATACTTCCTATAGAAAGCTTTTGTGAAAATAATTTTCCCAACTGGAGTATTCATGTTGATGAATCTATATATATATATATATTTTAATATATATATATACATATACAAATATATATATATATATATGTATATTTTTATATGTTATTCTATACCTGTAGAAATTCCTTTTGGAAGATTAATATTAAGAAAAACCAGATTGTAAAACTTTGTACGACGATTTAAAAATCATAGGTTTTCTTGTATTTAAAAGTTTATAAATATTAATGGTGGGGAAGCGATGGGGTTACCCCACCACCAACTCCCCACTAGGGAGAGTCGACACTGTGAGGCAGCGCCAACATTGCCCCACAGTGGTCGCGCCCTCTTCCATGGGGATGACTATGTATATGCAGCTGACACTACCAATATATAATGGCCGTCAAACTTAAAAATTTCATCTGCCCTTTTATTTCATGTGATTTTAATATGGTTTTTTAAAATTTAAAATATAATATATATATATATATTATATATATATGTATGTATTTAAATATATATTCATTTATATATTTTTATATATATATGTAAATATATGTATATATATATTTAATTTATGTTTTGGAAATTGTAATTGGTTTTAAATATTTAAATAATATATATATATATATATATATATATATATGTATTTCTATAATAGGTGCATGCAAAAGCACAAATTAGTTATCTTTAGAATGAAATGATTTAAGAAGGGAAATTGAATTTTTATATTGATGTAATTGGGAAATTGATTTAAACAATTAGATTTAATTTATTTATTGTATGTAAATGATATTGCATTAAGTTATATTATTTTGAGCAATGTATTATTGTTTTCTTGAAATGAAAATTGGATTTAGAAATGGTAGTTTTATTTCCTACCTGAATTGCCTATTAAATTATGATTTCTTCTATTCACATTTTTGGGGAAAGCGGTTAGCTGTGTTTGTAAGTCTTCCAGATGATGTTGTTTTCTTGAGGGGGTTGTTGTGTTTTATGGTTTAACCCTTTGATTTCCCTTGGGTAGTGCTCTTGGTTGTAATTCAGTTTAAACTCTCGGTTATTATGAATGAGATGTTTTTCCTCTTGCATTATGGTTGATATTTATTATCAGTTTTTGTGCACTTTGTCTACCCTTGGTTTGTGGATTAAATCCTTGTGTTGTCAGTAGGGGAGTGACTCTCAATGGGGTCCGGTGCACAAAGTGGTGCCAGGGTAACTCATGTGAGAGTTAGTTAATTCAGTGGAAATTAAATAATTGTATTAGGGGAAAGGGTAGCTTAAATCATATAACTTGTTAATTGTGCCTCACTCATGGACTCAAGGGCTTGTTTAAACTTGGGATGAGATGAGAAGGCCTGGAATGGAAAGATAATTATTGTGTCCCTTTGAAAGATAATTTATTCTGTAACAGTTTGCATGTGGGGTCGGGGGTTGTGAGAGGCTACCAGGGTAACCCAAGATGGGGGTCGAGGAATAGGAAGATTTGCTAGGGTAACCCATGCAGCTTTGTGATGACACTCCTCCTATGACAACAGTATGTACTATGCAGTTAATATACTTGATTATTTTACTCAAGAAGCAATGTAACCCTTAGGTATGTATTGTTCTTGTGTGGTATAGTATTATGTGTTGCTTGTGTCTAGAGGTTGTTGGTTATGCCTAGGAAGCCCTTTTACTATCTCCTAGCACGGGGGGTGGGCCTTCGGGTACCACTTGGTTGGGTGGAACGTGCACCTTACACTGTTGGGTTCCCATTTCATGTTCGTGATGGCAAGATCTTCCAGACTGGAGAGCTCGTGTGTACCAGTTGCTTTGTACTATTTCTTATGTTCTTTTGTATCAGTTGGATACTTTTTATATGTACTACTCCTCATTTGTATTCGAGGAGGATTCTTGTATCATTGTAATTGTAAAATTAATGTGTGATCTTCCTCATTTTGAAAATGATTCTTGTAACTGCTTTATGGAATGAATGCAATCTATGGATGATTCTTTAATGTACTTTGTATCTTATGAGATGAGTTTAATGCTTTGGATGTATGTTATTTATTTCATGAGTATTATATGTTATGGATTAGTTTACTTTTGTATATCGGATTCGAATATAAGCATTGTCGTGTACCTAGAGGATGTATGCATTAAGTGTAGTTCACTTTACCTTCTATTAATTACACAAAAAAAAAACACTGTTACACTTTTGTTGTGTTTGCATCATCCTCTAAGGTTATGTGGAAGGGCGTTACACATCGTATCAGAGCACAAGGTTCTAACACTAGGTACTCTGGATATTTGTGAGTCCATTACGTAGACCTAAGTGTTGCACTCTTGAGTTTATGCTTTTCCTTTGGGTTGTTCTTGCTTGTTTACCCTAAAGTTGTCATTAGGTGGTGTTGGTCCAATGGTGTAGAAAACCAGTAGAGAAGATAGGACCCTCAGTGTAGTGCACAATGCACCGATATCCAAGTCCTACTGGGGAATGCATTATGGACATTTATGTAGTGTATGAATGTGATTTCTTGTGTGTAGTTGTATGTTAAGTTAGGATTAGTTGGGATTTATAATTTTATTAGAGTCTAATGTTACCCTAGTTTGTGTGCAGGGATGGGAAGGTCAAAAGCCAAAAAGAGGAAAGGAAAGGCAGTGAAGGATGCCAAGAAGGGTGTGGTCATTAAAGAAAAACCCACACTGGAAGCTCCACCTTTTATTTGTGATGATGAGACCTTGGCCTAGGCCCTCTCTTGGCTCAAGATGGAAAAAGGAAAGAAGATCGAAGAGTCGGGACACACAGTTAAAATGAAGAAACCGTCTGTTATCAGGGATTGGCCGATGGGGTGTGGACCTAACACACCTATTTTTTCTAAGGAAGAGAAGGAAAGCCTATGTACTTAGCCTTCCACTTCCATGAAGGTAGGTATGGACTCAGATGAGGATCCTGAAGAGTGTCCCCTATCAAATAGTGAGTAGTCTGTTAGTGAAAGGAGGGATGTAGTATTTTTCTAGTTTCCTTTATTAGGATGACACTTATTATGTTTGTGATATGTACTTGATACTTTTTATGATGTGATATGTACTTTGAGACTTTGTTGGTGGTCATTGCACTGTTTTGATTGGTTTGGATGATTATGACTTCCCTTACTGATGTTTATGTTACATGGAATTATGGAGTTTTATTGTGTTGGATAAACTTGACTCTGTGTAACATGAGACTTACGTATATGTTTGATATGCTTCTAATTAGTAATGGTTATATGATGTGCATGTTGTACCTTATCTTGCGACTTCTAGGAGTAAGTCGAAGCTTAGGGGGGGAGGATGTAGTGCCCCTCCAATTGTTGCACTTTTTTTTAGATTGTTTATGTTCTGTTGGTAGTTGTTTTAGTGTGTTTTCGATATATGCTCATATATAGTTAATTGATGTTTTAGTTTCATCAGTTTTAATGTGACATTGTATTAGTGAAGGGAACGAGATTGCATCACTCACTTGCGAGTGCCTTGCGATTTCACAATTTCCTCTTCACAGTGTGATTGTTTATAATCTATATACATGTATGACATATGTTTTGATTGCAGGATTGCAGGTATAGGACATTGACTCCACCTGGATTCACATGTTTGAGCCTATCCATTGGCCAACAAAATAGTTGATTGGGAGATAGTAACGGGGTTTCCTTGTCAAGCCACAACCCTAGTCACAGTGTGTTGTCAGTCCTTGTTTCGGTGTGCTTTGTTGTTATGTTGTCCATGTTTGTCTTGTCATTTATTTATTTTGCAAGGTATGTTTTCTGGGAAATTAATGTTAAGTAATGCTTATAATGGTTTTTAGTGATTATTTAATTAATTTTGATTAATGTTGTTAAAAGTTTTATATTTGATTTAATTAATTAAATTAAATTTATTTTGTAAAGTGATTTAATCTTTGTGATCAAATTTATTTTATAAAGTGATTAAATTTAATTAGAAGTTAATACATGAATTTTGAATTATTAAATGCATAAATATCTTGTAATTATCTTTGAGGAAATATTTGTGATTTGGTTGAAAAGATATTTTATTTGTGACATGTATTAAAAAAAATTAAACACTGTTGTTGGGAATTAACTCTTGGAGAGATTAATTTCATTAACTGTAAGAGGAAAGAGGCTATTTCACGTCAATGATAAAATATGTTTTGGGAGGTTGTTGAAAATTGAAGGAAAAGTTGTTGAAAAAAAATGTTGGGGAAGAAGTTCTTGGGAAATTTTGGCTTTGGTTTTGTTTTTATCTTTCTGGAAAAGTGGATAATTTAGAAGAAGCTTTGGCAAATTGGAATATGAAGGTGAAGCTCTACTTCAAACATCATTTCCTCAAGCATCCAGAAACATGTTCTTTATATTTTTTTATTGTTATGCAAGTTGGAAATATTGTATGTACAAGAAGAATATGTTATTTGTGTAGAAGCTTTATTATATTTTGTAAATTTAAAATATTTTCGTGTTTGGAAAATTTCCATGAAATTTTTAGAGCTTCTCTAGAAATTGATTTTAAAAAATAGAATACCTAGAAAATTTTTATAGTGAAATCTGAGAGCCTCTGTAGGAAATTTTTTATAAACAATAGAAATACCAGAGGGAAAATAATAGAAGATTTGGAGATCATTGTAGGAATGGATTTAAAATCTTCCTGTTAAAATTTGTGGAAAATCTTGTTTGTAAGGGAAAAGATCTTTTAGAAGATTATTGTTTGTTTTGTTTTCCCAATTAGTTTTATTTGGCTGGGAAATTTGAAAACCTCTATAAAATTTTGTAAATACTTCTTGTAGAAAGTTCTTGTGAAAATAATTTTCCCGACTGGAGTATTCATGTTGATGAATATATATATATATATGTTATTCTATACCTGTAGAAATTCCTTCTGGAAGATTAATATTAAATAAAACCAGATTGTAAAACTCTGTACGGTGATTTAAAAATCGCATGTTTTCTTGTATTAAAATGTTATAAGTATTAATGGTGGGGAAGTACTGGGGCTACCCCACCACCGACTCCCCACTAGGGAGAGCTAGCATTGTGAGGCAGTGCCAGGGCTTCCCCACAGTGGTCGTGCCCTCTTCCATGGGGATGACTATGTATATGCAGTTGGCGATGCCAATATATAATGGCTGCCAAACTTAGAACTTTCATCTGCCCTTTTATTTCATGTGATTTTAATATGGTTTTTTTAAATTTAAAATATAATATTATATATATATATATATATATATATGTATATATGTATTTAAATATATATTCATATATATATATATAAATATACATATGTAAATATATGTATATATATAATTTATGTTTTGGAAATTGTAATTGGTTTTAAATATTTAAATAATATATATATATATTTAATATATATATATATATATATAATGTATTTCTATAATAGGTGCATGCAAAAGCACAAATTAGTTATCTTTAGAATGAAATGATTTAAGAAGGGAAATTGAATTTTTATATTGATGTAATTGGGAAATTGATTTAAACAATTAGATTTAATTTTTTTATTGTCTATAAATGATATTGCATTAAATTAGATTATTTTGAGCAATGCATTATTGTTTTCTTGAAATGTAAATTGGATTTAGAAAATCCTAATGGTAATTTTATTTCTTGCCTAAATTGCCTATTAAATTATGATTTCTTTTGTTCTTATTTTTGGGGAAATTGGTTAGCTGTGTTTGTAAGTCTTCTAGATGATGTTGTTTTCTTGAGGGGGTTGTTGTGTTTTATGGTTCAGCCCTTTGATTTCCCTTGGGTAGTGCAATTGGTTGTAATTCAGTTTAAACACCCGGTTATTACGAATAGGATGTGTTGCCTCTTGCATTATGGTTGATATTTATTATCAGTTTTTGTGCACTTTGTCTACCCTTGGTTTGTGGATTAGATCCTTGTGTTGTCAATAGGGGAGTGGCTCTCAATGGGGGTTGGCATACAAAGTGGTGCTAGGGTAGCTTATGTGAGAGTTAGTTAATTTAGTGGAAATTAAATAATTGTATTAGGGGAAAGGGTAGCTTAAATAATATAACTTGTTAATTGTGTCTCACTCATGGACTCAAGGGATTGTTTAGACTTGGGATGAGACGAGAAGGCCTTGAATGGAAATATCATTATCTTTTCCCTTTGAAAGATAATTGATTTTTCATTGGTTTGCATGTGGGTCCAGGGGTCGTGAGAGGCTACTAGGGTAACCCAAGATGGGGGTTGGGGCTCAGGAAGATTTTCCAGGGTAACCCATGTAACTTTGTGATGACACTCCTCCTGTGACAATAGTATGTATTGTGCAGTTGATATACTTGATTATTTTACTCAAGAAGCAATGTAACCCTTAGGTATGTATTGTTATTATGTGGTATAGTATTGTGTGTTTCCAATGTCTAGAGGTTGTTGGTTATGCCTAGGAATCCCTTTTACTATCTCCTAGCACGGGGGGTGGGCCTTCGGGTACCACTTGGTTGGGTGGAATGTGCACCTTACACCGTTGAGTTCCCATTTCATGTTTGCGATGGTGGGATCTTCCAGATTAGAGAGCTCACGGTACCAGTTGCTTTGTACTATTTCTTATGTTCTTTTGTATCAGTTGGATACTTTTTATATGTACTACTCCTCATTTGTATTCGAGGAGGATTCTTGTATCATTGTAATTGTAACATTAATGTGTGATCTTCCTCATTTTGAAAATGAGTCTTGTAACTGCTTTATGGAATGAATGAAATCTATGGATGATGCTTTAATGTAATTTGTATCTTATGAGATGAGTTTAATGCTTTGGATGTATGTTATTTATTTCATGAGTATTATTTATATGCTATGGATTAGTTTACTTTTGTATATTATGGGATTCAAATGTAAGCATTGTTGTGTACCTACAGGATGTATGTGTTAAGTGTAGTTCACTTTACTTGTTGTTAATTACATTATCAAAAAAAAATGTTACACTTTCGTTGTGTTTGCGTTGTCCTCTAGGGTTATGTGGTGGGGCATTACATAGAGTAGATTTTGGAAATTCAAATGCAAGTAGAAGGTATTGTTCTATATTTAATCATGAATCCACATACATATCCTTCAAGAAAAACATCTAGAAAACTTTTTGAATGTGCCTTATCAAAAATAATTGTGTCAAGTGGCATTGTTAGTGTTGTGTAGTATTTGCACACACGCCCCGCTGAAAGCAGGGACCCTCTTTTGCTTTCACTTTTGGTTTTTTGGCCCTTGTTATGTTGAGGTTTTTTTACCTTTGTGCATGCTTGAATGCTTATCTTATTCATCCAAATTCTCCCCTTCTAGGAAGCACTTTGAAAATCTAATGTTTTGGGAAATTTTCGGGTTTTTGGCTGCTTTCGGGAAAATCCACTCTTGGTAGAATTCCCTAGAAATTCTCTAAACCCGGTTCTATTTCCTTGCACTGTGGTTTAGGAATTCTTGACCTTCACTAAATTCTGTGCTGGTCGGATTTCTTCGAATATCCATCGTCCTGTCGGATTTCCAAGTTTTTTCTGGATGTCTTGTCGATTGCATCAATGCCATTTGTATGATTTGTGAGGGATGTATTTAGTTGATCTTTGGGTATTTTCTTGCCACTATGCTTTATCATTTACGTTCAATTGAGTTGAGAAGCTTAATCTTGAGGTGTTTGACTTGATTTAGAGCATTGGGTTTGCAAATTGTTGGATTTGGTGGTGATTTCCTGGGCATTATCATTGTTGTCATTTGTTGAACGCCAATAAACTATCATTTTTTATTGTTGAAATTGATTTCCACTTCATCAAATGGTATGTACATGTTACCTTGCTTTTGATTGATGAATGTGAGTGGTCCTCTGGCATTCTAGATTTGCTTGGAGTCTGAATTCCTGTATGTTTGGGCATTTCATGGATTGGGTTGCTTGATATGGTCTGATTTATGGTTTCCCATGTAAGTTTCGAGTTCATTATTTCATTCACATCAGAAGGTAGCTTGCTGGTGGGGCATAAATAATATTTTGTGAGAACCTAGCAGTTGAGTTAACCTGAACCCCAAGCTTTCCCTATGTTTTCAATGGCATATTTTTATGGTTTTATGCCTAGGGCATCGTCATTTCCTCGTGATTTGCTTTCAAGTGAGCCTAGAATTCAAGGATGATCTGTGGGGGGTTCAAATCAAACTGATTGTTGGACCAAGGTCCTCAAATTCATGATCATTTGATAAATTTGAGTGAGGTTGTGAGAAAACGATGGTATTTGGTGTTTCAAGATCTTTGCAGAATTCCTATTCTGCCAGAATTCCCCGACATTTCATTTTCTCCTTATTTTCCTGAAATTCACAGTTTTCTAAAGTTTCATCTTCCTTGCGGATATCCGTTCTATCCAGATTTTTCAAAAAATCCTTTGTCTTATCATTTTTCCAAAATTTACAAACTATTGTTGTTTTCACGGAATTTCGTCCTGGGCGAAATTCTCTAAAACTTTGTTGAAAACAAAGGATTATGAGATGGCATGACTTATTAACTAAATTTTATGATTAATTTGAGCTATTTTAAGATGTCTCATGTTTTTTCTTTGGTATGATAATGGATCAAATAGTTATCTTGGGGGCTTTCATGTTTACTTTGCCAGAATCCATCTGGCTGGGAATTTTCTGAAATTCCTCTCTAGCTTGGATTCTGCGGGATGACTTGAAACCTGAACTTTGATATGATCAATTTTTATGAGAATTAATGACACTTTGCTTATCTGTGATTCATTTTGATTATGATTATGTTGTTTATGATTGATTTAACTTGGCTTTCATGTGATCTTTACTATGGTTTCTTTGTTAAGTGTGGGTTGAGTCAAGCAAGGCAGTGACAAGTGGAGCTAGGAGTAAATTGATGGATCCAAGTACAAAAGGGTCTTCTGTGTCTGAAGTAGAAAGAATCAAAATGGACATCAAGAGTAGAATTCTGGAGAGCAATCTTACTTCTGTCTGGTTGGAGGTAACTGATACAAATGTTGGACTATGGTAATATGAGGAGTTCAAGACTAGGATGGTAGAGTAGAACCTTCCTTTTTGGCTAGAAGAACATTGGAATCAGGATTGGTGCATGTGGTTGGATTCCCTCCCATAGTGCAATGTTATGAATTGGCTCTTGAGTATGCCAGGCACTATGATAAGGGTAAACAGAGGATACTTGGACCTCAAGGGAGAATTGTAGCAAATTTGAACCCTGTGTACATAGCCTAGACCTTTGACATGCCAGACAGATCTCATGTGGTGGCTTTTGATATGGATATGGAAAGGAAATTTTATGAGGATACTATCAAGTCTCAACAGGTTATCAACTCATGGTTGGAGAAGCCTAAGTTTCACTACTCCAAGCTGCCCAAACAACTATTTCAAGCAAAATTCAAGAAGGAGTACTATGATGCTATCACTCTTCTCAGTAGGGTGGTAGGGTCAAAGAGTGTTGGAATGTTTGAAAATTGGATGCTCCATGTCATCGTAAGGATGGAGCAGAAATTAACTATCATTGGGAAGGTGTTATAAGTGCTATGATTCATGATCAAATGTGTAGGGTATTGCAAACAAAGACCTTCATAATGACTTCCTACTTAGTCTTCGTGCTTGCAAGATTCCATCCATACAAGGGGCTAAGTACAAGAGGTTTTTTGGGTAGAATGTGATCTATGAGGTTTATCCATAGTTACATCTAGGAAACTCAAGCTACAAGAGCGTGAATGATGTATTCACCATGTACATCACCATATTATTGCAACATGCAGAGCATATGAGGATATCTGACCAGGCCAAGGAACTAATCAAAAGGTATGGGGCTTGGTTCATACAATTTCCCACCTTCTCATACATAAGGATAGATGGCTATCAAAGGGCTCCATATCGACTTCCAAGGTACCCAACAGACCATATAATACTCTTGGAAGTCACGAGGAAAATTTGTGACTTTGATGCCATTGTGAAAAAGGATAAGCATAAGACTAGATTTGGTGGTGACTTCTCTTTGAGGATAGGAACTAGTGAGGCATCTCTTTCTATTAATTCGGCCAGTGCTTCTGAGGAAGAAATGAGCACTCTTGGGTTATCCTACCATTTCAAGAGATTTAGGTTTGATAGAACTGGTGAAGCACAAAAGAAAGCCAACAGAGAGTATAGCCACAAGGATGATATGGAAGACTATTGGGCCAATTGCAATGATTAATTTGAGATTAGAAAGAAGAAGTTTTCCAGGCTGCCTGTTAACTTGTTTTGACTTTACAATGTGAAGGCCCTCCTAGATCAAGTTGAACAGGATGAAGATTTGACCTAGGGCCATGCTTATTGGGTAGTGATAGACAAGCCAGTTGGAGAAATAGATTAGTTAGAAGAGGAGAAAATAGAACTGGAACAACTTATGACTCCACTCATTAAGTATACTAAGTTGTGGCTCAAGCATAAGATGTGGGAGTTGGAAAGTGAAGGTGTGCAATGCACCTATGATTTAATTGGAGACTTGGAGTCTCATTCCACTTCTGAGGAGTCAACTGAGTAGGATCCTATGGGTAAGCACAAGGTGAGTTATCCTTTCAAGATCAAAATTAAAGATGCTTAGGCCGACGAAGAACAAGAAGTAGAAAAACAAAGGAAGCCAATTGCAAAGAAGAGGAAACATGCTTCAAGAACGAGGAAGTCAAAAAAATATGAAACTGAAAAAGAGGACAAAGAGGTTAGTGTCCCTGTGCCGAAGAAAAGAGTGGTGAGATTATCACAGAAGGAAAAGGAAAGCTCCAAGGTAGGGGAGGAAGTTGGCCCACCTATGATAAATTTGGAGAGCTCGGGAGAAAGGACACAAGTGTACATAGGGAAATCAAGAACTCCTCCTAAAGACAGTGTGCCAAGCAAGGATCTCCCTCCAGTCACTCCTGATGCAGAGCAACATGATGATATTCCTCCTTCTCATGAAGCTCATGATGAACCAGGTGAATGCAAGGAAGAATAAGGTCACCAAGATACAGAAGGAGAAGAATTTCAAGAGGGTGAGCTCTTTAGTGCTGAGGCATAAATAGAGAGGGTGATGTAGTCTCCCTTGGTAGCACATGTTGATTCACCTGTTGGAATTGGAGAAGTTAGACCTCCTCAAAGAGAGGAAGTACCAATTAAGACTCCATCACTGGTACATGAAGAAGAAGAGCATGATAAAGAAAAGGAGGATAAGGCTGAGGAGATTCCTGAGAAGCAGGATTTGAATGAAGATGTGCCTAAGGACCAACAAGATGAAGCTAGATAGAGTAAAGCATAGTTAGAATCTACTGTTCTAGGTTGGTTGGATAGGGAATTGAAGAGAAAACAAATTGTCATGGATGACACCCCTCCCAATTGGGATGAGTTGTTGGAAAACATAGGAAAGGGAAAAGGAAAGAAGAAAGCCAAGGTTATTTATAGGATTGAAAGAGAGGAGGCTAACAACAGGGTAGTCCACATTGCTACTCCTACTTCGGATAAGAACAAAGATGATGTAACTAGAGAGGATTACAATATACAGACCATCAACCTTAGGTCTACTTCTTTGGAGCAGGATATTGAAGATTATGAAGGCTCTAGTGCAGTGATCCTAGCTAGGTTGTGGAAAGAAGTGTAGAATAAGCAAGAACTGAAGAAGGAGAATGAGAAATTAAAGAATTACTTGCAAGACTTGATGAAGCCCTTGCAATCTATTAGCTCCTCATCTTCTACTGTGAGTTTCCTACTAGAAGAGACCATAACAGAGCTAGAGAAGATAAAGACCAATACTCTTGCCACGGAGAATTAGTTACGAGGGGTGAAAATTAAGGGGGGTAATGCTATCAAAGACATCCTTTCAACTGGAGGAGATGCAATGAGGTCGATAAATTGGTTGAAAGATGTATTAGCTCAAGATAGGGAAGATACAGATCTCCTGCTGCAAAAGACCAAGACCATCATGGAGTATATTGAGGATAAGTTGGTGAGTGATGGAATTCTCCCTTCCTCTAGAGCAGTAGAACCTTGGGAATGGTTTGTAGCTTTTCAAATAAGGCAAAAGGTTTTGAAGAAGGTATATAAGAAGAGGAGGAAAATTGAAGACACTCTGACAGATATCTATAATAGATGCATTTCCTTCTTTGAAGTGATGATAGGGAGAAAGAAGTTTGAACCAAAGCATTTGAGCTTATAACAGTTGAGAAAATGGTGGCGAGATGTATATTATTCAATCAGTGAAGATCCAGTTACTGAACATCAGTTGGATGATGCGGCCACCTATATTACAGTTATTGATAAATATCAAACCAACAAGGTTGAGTGGGATAAGTCGGTGGAACAGTTAAGGGAAAATATTAAATCTATTGTGAAGATACTTTAGGTTTTACCTCTACCACCTATAGCCGACTTGGATAGGGTACTTTTGATGGTGCATGATAGGGTGGAGCGAAATAAAGATACAGGGGGAAGCAGTTAATGCAAGGCTACATTGGAATTTGTGCTTCGCATTATTTCTCCTCTTCCTTCACATGCATTGGACCAAATTTTTTTGAAGACCCCAAACTGACCTGGATGGAGTGATTGCATTTAATGCCCACTTTGTTTATTTTGAATTCTCCTTGGGTCGACTTGTTTTATGGCTGATTATTATTGTAAACCCTAACTAAGCTAACACATCTTAGGGGTTTCTATTAATATGGCATTCTACCTCATTTGTAAGGGCTAGATAGTTTTTCTTGGAGCAAATTAAGTAGTATAGCAAGAGCTAGAGTTCAGAGTTAGTTTTGTTTTCAAGCAAGCAAGTGCTATAATAGAATACTGGAATTGTTGCTACTTTGGGAAATTTAATGCAAGTGAAGACATTGTGATTTGGTGCCTTTCTTGTGTTGAATTTTATCTGGCATAGTTCTTGTGATTCTATCTTTGAAATTGCTTAAGTTATTTGATAGATGTGTTAGGTTTAATATTAGATAAATTGATAGTGTTTATGATTTAGTACTTGAAGTGTTGCAACAATCTCTAGTCCATATTTTTTGCAACCAATTGATTGTTAGTTGCTTTGCAAAATTAGCCGGGACTTTTATATTCATTAATCTTAGTTGAATTGTGAAGGTTTATTCATTTTGATTGCAATAGGGTTGTTTTGAATGAATGTTCATGATATGAAAATATTTAAGGCCTTAGAAGATTGCACTATTGCTATAAGATTGCAGATCCATCGAGGTCAAGTAGAAATCCGTTTATGAGGGATTGGTCCATTTCAAGTGTTTTTCATTTGCATTGTTAATCTTAGGTTTAGTGTTAAATTTAGGAATCCCTTTGAAACCTTATATATTTTGTTATTTCATTTATCATCTAAGTTAGTTTTAGGATTGAAGTATCACCATATTGCTAGATCTGATAAACTAAAGGATTCAGTACTTGCTTGTAGTAAGGTCCCTTTGTGATTACCAACATTTTCACATTTATCACTGAGTTGTTTATGCATTGTCAAGACCTAACATTAGAGACCTTGGGGTTATCTCTGAAGTATTGTTGATAGAGATTTACCTTTCAAAAGAGATAGAATATCATATTCTATCTGAGTTGTTGTTGTGCAGAAAACACCATGAACAAATTGGCACTAGAAGGAGGGCCTGAATAAGCAAGCTAGATCGATTTTTCTTTGCCATTTCTCCTGAAAGATTTAGAAGAAGAATCAGATCTACTCCAGGGGAGGAGGAATTTCAAGAATTACCAGCCCTTACTAGGTTAGGAAGGACTAGTAGAAGAAGAGAATCATCATCCACCCAACCACCTCCATCATCCCCATCTTCATCAAGTTCATCTTCATCTTCATCTGAGGACATTCCTATTCAACAACCTCAGGCAGCCATAAATTAGCCATTACCACCCCCACCTCCACCAATGGATTTCCTAGCTAATAACCCATCTCCATTGACTTTCGCTAATTACAATGTCATGCCCAAGAACCCTAAACAATTTTGTTCAAAGTTCCATGTTAATGATCCCAATAGAACTGCTGAGGAACAAATCAAGATCTTTCAGACTGGCCTTAAGGATAGAGGAATCAATCATGAGGATGTAGCATGTAGACTCTTTCCTTATTCCTTGGGGGAAAATGCATTCTACTGGTATAATCATTTGCCTGTTGGGTCTATTCAGAATTGGACTGAACTAGAGAGTGCATTCTTGTAGAAGTTTAGGATTCCCATTAGTCCCAATGAGCTCTATCTTCAGTTCACTAATGTTAAGAGAGAAGTCCATTAGCCTATAGGGTCCTTTAACAACAAGTTTCATCATGCCTATACCCGACTGTAGACTCCTTATGTTGTCGATGAGCCCATTGCTTTAGAAGTCTATTATAAGGGACTTGACAGTCTGATAGCCACCTTCATGAAATGGAGAAACAACCCTCCTACCCTACTTGATGGATACGTAGAGGTTGTGAAGGTTAGCACTGCTTTAAGGCAACACTTATCTAGGCCTTTACCGTCATCAGGACCCGCTGCTCACCCTGGACAAGTCCCATCTCTCAACCAAGCTCTCGCTAATCACAATCCTATCATGAATCCAATACCTCAGTTGCCTCTAGTCCCTCACCTAGGACCTCCTGTGAGTCAAGTTCCACCCATAATTAGCTACCCTCAGCAAAATGTAAATCATCCTTTTCATCCATAGCCTCAGGCTAGTTTTCCCATGTAGTTGCAGAATTTTGAAGTATTAAACCAACCACTGAATGCCAATACTATAGTAGGATATCCCCAAAATAATGTGAACCAACCTCCATATAGAAATTATGACAAGAAGAGACTGGATGAATTGATTGAACAAGTGAAGAAGCTAAATATGGAGGTAACTTATTTGAGGAAATACATTATTATAGAATATCAGAACACTTCGAATGAGATTCTGATATTTGAGGTGAGCATGGGAAATTATATGCTTGCAACCCCTTTTGAGGAATCTGAGGCAGAAGAAATCCTTATGTTACATGCTGTGCCTATTGATCTCATAGCTGAATCCAGTGGTACTGAAGCCTTGGTGGAACCAGTAAGTGATGATGTCCCTCAAGATAATCAACTTGGCTTGTTGGACAGTTTCCAAGAATTCATTCAAAAGTGTATTGAAGATCAGGTTCAGTTGGGTAGAGGAATGAATTTTGGAGAATTACTTTTTCCAAATTGGTGTAGGGTTCATAATGGCTCCCATTCAGAATTGGACTTTTGCTTGTGCCAGGCTGTAGTAGAACAAATATAGAAGTGTATCAACCCCACTCCAGCAGTTAAATTTAATATCCAAAATGTCCAAGAGGATCCTAAAGGAAAGAAAGTGATGCTTTCTGAAGAACCCTCCAGCAGCAACAATGCAAGAGTTACAGCAAGCAAGTCTGCAACTGTTGGTTGTTTGACTTTAAGATTTGACAGATCCAAATCAAATCAAGGAGCTGGGGCATGATTTAAGCTAATCAGTCCAAGAGGTAAAACTTTCTTTCCTACTCATAGACTTCAATTTCATTGTACGAATAATGTAGCAGAATATGAGGCTTTCATTCATGGGTTGCTCATGGCATTAAAGAAAAAGGTTAAGATTTTGAAAGTCTTTGGGAACTCTGAGTTAGTGGTCAAACAAGTCAAGAGGTAGTACTCATGTCATGACCAAAGAATGACCAATTATAAGCATAGAGTATGGGACCTTATTGAAGGATTTGATTCCTTCAACATTCAGTTGATCCCACGTAGTAAAAACCAAACAGCTGACTCCCTTGCTCAGGAAGCTAGTACATTGCAACCTCTATCTCTTTCTGGATTGAAGAAGTTTACGGTGGAACTGACCCCAACACCTTCAGTACCTCACAACGTTACCAATTTCTAGGTATTTTAAGATGATAAGCATATTTTGGATTTTATCACAAGCTTAGATGTCTTTGCTTCTCAAATTATTGATGAAACTAAACTCCAAGAAGCAAAAATGGATGTGGAAGGGATAATTAATCTGAAGACCAATACTATTCCCAGAGGAATGGTGTAGTTAGAAAGTATTTTTTATCTGGATAAGGTCAGATATCGTGAACAAGATGCCAAGAAAGAGTTCGTCAGTGGACAATGTGAAAAGTATAATCTGGGGACTCAGGATGATGTCAAAAATGTCTTCATTGGCAATGTGTGTACTCCAGAAGAGAGGAAAGGCATAATCAATGCATTGCATACATATCAAGATATGATAGCTTGGAGTTATGAAGATTTAAAGACCTATGACACATCAATTATAACTCACACTATCCCTCTCAATCTAGGAGTAAGACCCTTTAGGAAGAGACAGAGGCCAATCAATGCTCTACTGGAACCAGTAATTCAAAAGGAAGTGCAAAAGTTGCTATTTGCAAAAATCATATTCCCAATTAGACATTCAACCTGGGTTGCAAACTTGGTTCCTGTAAGAAAAAATAATGGTGTAATCATACTCTGTGTAGATTTTAGGAACCTTAATAGAGCATCAGAAAAAGATAATTATCTAGTACCCTCGTTGGATGAAGTACTTCAGATTGTCAATGGATCTCAGATGATGTCTTTCTTGGATGGCTACTCAGGATACAATCAAGTTATGGTACAATATGAGGATAGACATAAAAATGATTTCACCACCAAGTGGGGTGTTTTTTCTTATAGGAGGATGCCCTTCAGTTTGATCAATGCTAGAGCCACAGATCCATGGACATTGATTTTAAGGACATAATTGGTAAATGCATAATCATTTATATGGATGATTTGATAGTCTTTTCCAAAAAGAGAGGTGATCATATAGCAGATTTGTGCAAGGTGTTTTAGAAGTGTAGAGAGTTTGGAATATCTCTCAACCCAAAGAAATGCATCTTTGGAGTTATAGAGGGAAAATTGTTGGGGCATGTTATCTCTGAGAAAAGAATTGCCATTGATCCAGAATGAGTGGATGCTATACTCAAGATCCAGCCACCTACTAGCAAGAAAGAAATGAAATCATTCTTTAGAAAAATCAACTTTGTAAGGAAGTTAATCACTGGATTTGCGGAAATAGTCAAGCCACTAAATGTAATTTTGAAGCAAGAAGCCAAAGTTGAATGGAGTGTAGAAGCTAAGGAAGCATTTGTAGAGATTAAAAGGGCTATTGTTGAAGCTTCAGTTTTGGTGAGTCCAAATTATGCTAAGCCATTCTATATATATTCATTTGCTTCTTATCACTCCTATGCTATTATGTTGACCCAAAAATCTGATCAAGGAAATGAACATCCCATAGCATTTATGAGTGCACCATTGAAAGATGCAGAACTAAGGTACCCAAGTGTGGAGAAGCAGGCTTATGCCTTAGTCAAAGCTGTGAAGAAATTTAGACACTATATCCTAAAAAATAAGGTATTTGCAATAGTTCCTGATCTTGCAGTCAAGTTGTTGATGTAGAATGGGCTAAGAGAGCGCAGAGCTAAGTGGGTAACTATGTTACGGGAATACAATATTGAGATTCAACCCATGAAGCCGGTAAGAGGGCAAGGACTTACAAGGACAATGGCAGAAATGGGCCCTGATCTTGCAGCCCAGCATTACAATCTAGAAGATGTTTCTCCCGGGGAATGGTATGATGATATCGTTCCCTATCTCCTGACTCAAAGGTGTCCTGACCATCTTAATGTAGTATAGAGAAGGGCATTGCATTTGAAGAGTGACAGTTTCATGCTGAAGGGAGCTATTCTATATAAGAAAAATCATGATAGTGTTTACTTAAGGTGCCTAGGAAAAGTAGAATCTGAAAGAGTAATGTTGGAATTTCATGACAGATATGGTACAGGCCATGGATCTACACCTTCTACAATGAATGAGATTCTGAGAGCTGGTTATTAATGGCCCACACTGTTCAAGGACTTACACAACCATGTTAGACCTTTTCATGTGTGTCAAACTGCAACAACTAGAGAGAAGTATGCAACACTCCCACTTCAACTAGTCTTTGAGGTAAAACCTTTCGTGCAATGGGGAATGGACTTCATAGGTCCAATCAATCCACCTTCCTCTATAAGACATAGGTATATTCTCACTATTAGTAATTATTTCATGAGATGGACTGAGGCCTGTTGTGCAATTTTGCACACACGCCCCACTTGGAGTAGGGGCCCTCTTTTTCGATGGATTTGACCTTTGGTTTTATTGAATTTGTCTTTTCGAGGTCTTGAGATGTTGGTCTTGCTAACTTTGGTTTTGCCTTGAAGTTTGAATTGGTCAAATTTGGGTTTTAATGAAAATCTGGGTTTTGACCTGGGTCCGGGATTTTCCAGCGTAGGTGGATTTTCTGGGTCCTGGTTCGTTGTCCGTTTATTGCTTAATTTTCTGAAATACGGGTTTCTGTTCGAATTCAGGATTTTCTGGCTCGGGCGGATTTTCCTGAACTGTGTTAAATTCCTGAACTTTGTTAAAACCCCGGTTTCTACCATATCCACGGAATTCGGGTTCATCTGGATTATCCGCTTGGCTTGGTTTTTTCCGAAATTCCGTTTTAGGCTCGGGTTTCCAGATTTCCTTGGCATGTCTTGTCGCTCATTAATGCTCGAAGTACGTTTGCTCAGGCGCGGGTGCGGACGGATTTAAGACCTTTTGGGAATCATTTTGATTTCATTATTCACTTGCTATTTGCTCTGGCGTTTGAGATTCTTCATTGGAGGTTTTGATTGCTAAACTCGAGCTGCTTGTGTGTGATTTGTTTGAGCGCTGGTTAAGTTTTTCGTCGCTAGGGCACACTATTTCTCAACCACTTCCCCGAGTTCGAGCTTCATCCAGACCAATCCATGGTAAGTCATTGATGGCCCCTCTTTTGTCTGCACTTTGATTGAATCTTTTGAGTCGAGTGGTAGTCATTTCGGGTCGGCCTTTGCTTGTTTTACGATTTTGTATTTATCGAACTGGGGTTTAACCTACCTCTTCACAAGATTTTTTCATCCACACTATGCGTGCTTTTTTTTACCAATTGAATGTCAGGTGTATCAGTGTGGATGGGCGTTCTGGGTAGGATTTTGCATTCTTGGCGCATAATTTTTTGTATCTTGTGGAGGTTAGGGTTTCGGTACATTTTCCTGAATTTGTTAAGTTTGATGGATTTACTTCGATTTGCATATCTTGTGCCCAGCTCAAACCTGCTCATACCTTGAGAAATCCCAGTGTGCTTTAGTCTGATCATTCCGAAGGATAGTGTTTCAAACTTCGAGCCTACCCTGGTTTTCATGGCGGAGGTCGGGTCATTAAATTTAGGGCATCATTGTTTTGCCATGAAGATTAGTCATTTGGGAGTTTTGGAAATTCATATTCATGTGTGTTTGAGGTTTTGCTTATTAGGATCAATTTTGAGACCATTAGAATCCAAATAGGGAAGTTTGCATGATTATTCGGTCGATGGTTCGCGTGTTAACATTCGTCGGGTTTCCGAGGTGTCCGCGGAAATTCTGCGCACCCGGATTTTCTCGGTTTGAGCTGTCTGCAAAGTATAATGAATTCCGGAGTTTTGAGCTGTTCGCGGAAATCCGACCTGTTTGGATTTTTCTGACTTCTTTTCTGGTTTCATTCCTTTTCAGTTTTCGATGTTATGGGGTAATGGAGTAAGTGCTAAATGGTGATTTCTTGCTACTAATGGATGAATTTCATGACTTTCTATCCGCACTAATGATTTATTTGGCAAATGGTGTCTTAGCAGTAGGCATGTGTCGGGGTCGGATTTCTCCGAATTCTGCCCTAACTGGATTTTCCCGGTTTACCTCATTTTCCCGGATTGCTTCATTCTTCCAAATTTTAAAGGATTGATGATTTGTGATGGATTTTTATTTTTTCATGTGGTTTTATACTAACCCTTTGATTGGAATATGTGTGATAATTTGATGCTAATGACGTTCTTTTGTAATTGCAGGCTGAGTCAAGCAAAGCTGATGTAGGAAAGTCTAAAGGTGATACAGAGGGGTCTTCCATTTCAGAGGCAGAAAGATTGAGATTGGATACCAAGAGTCAGTTTCCTAATAGTAAGATATCTTTTGTATGGTCTGAGGTCTCTGACACCAATGTAGGGGCATGGAGATATGAGGAATTCAAGGCGAGAACAGCTCAGAAGGATCTATCGGTCCTGAGGAAAGGAATGATGAAGCCGGACTGGTTCGTGTGGCAGGATTCCCTCCTGCAGTCCAGTGTTATGAGTTGATATTAGAATGTGCCCGGCAATATGATTTTGACACACGGAGGGTCGTTAGCTCCGAAGGGAGAGTCCTGGAAAATTTCAGTCCCGTTTCTATTGCCCAAGCTTTTGACATGCCAGAGTTGCCATCTGTATGTGCCTTGAACATGGATTTAGCCAAAACTTACTATGAAAATGAGCCCACTAAAGCCCAGCAGATGATTAATTCTTGGTTGGAGAAACCAAATTCTCACTTTTCCAAATTGCCCAAGCAATTACATAGGGTCAAATTCAGATCAAACATATATGATGCAATCACATTATTGAGCAAAGTGGCCAGTTTAAAGAGTGCTAGAGTGTTGGAGAATTGGATGGTCCATGTTATCAACAAAATTGAACAAGGTACTAATTACCATTGGGCAGGACTCATCAGTGCTGTGATTGATAAACAACTGAGGGATGTCTTAGAAACAAATAAGTTTACCATGTCTTCCTATGTGATATATTTGTTGGCTAGATTCTACCCATACAATGGTTTGAATCCAAAGGGGACATTTGGACAGGTTATAGTCTATGATATATATCCAGAGTTGCACCTAGGACACCAAGATTATAGAAGAGCAAACGATGCATTTGCAATGTATATCACTAGGCTGCTTCAAAATGAAGAGCATGTGAGATTGTTTGATGGAGCAAAGGAGTTGATAAAGAAATATGGAGCCTGTTCATACAGTTTCCCACTTTCTCTTACATCAGAATTGATGGATTTCAAGCTGCTCCATACAGGTTACCTAGATATCCCACTGACCATATTGTGCTATTGGAGGTTATGAGACAGGTATGTGAGTTTGATGATGTTAAAAAGGCAAAGCATAAGACGGGGTTTGGTGGAGATTTCCCTCTGAGAATTGGCATAAATGAAGTTTGTCCTTCAATTCAATCAGCTCATGCATCGGGGGATTAATTGGCTGCTTATGGTTTCTCTTTCCACCCTCAAAAGACAAACTTTGATATCACTGGAGAAGCACAGAAGAAGGCCACCAAAGAATACCATCACAAGGATGACCTAGAGGATTACTGGGCAAATATCAAAGATGATTTTGAGGCAAGGAAGAAAAGGTACTCTAGGCTTCCGGTTGATGTGATTAGGCAATACAATGTCAAGTTGATCCCAAACCAGTTAGAGGATGACGAGAATCTGGTGCAAGATCATGCATACAAGTCTGTCAAGGACAGATCAATCGGAGAGCTAAATTGGGCTGAAAATGAAGTGACTGAGTTGGAAGACCTAATGGCCCCTATCATGAAGTTTACCAAATCATGGTTGAAGCACAAAGTTTGGGAACTAGAGAGTGAGAAGGTACCTTGTACCTTCAATCTAATGGGAAATCTGAATCCTCTTTCCACCTCAGAGGAGTCCAGAGAAGCTGATTCGACAGAAAAAGCTAAAGGAGGCTCACCTTTCAAGATCAAAGTCAGAGGCCCCAAGGAAAGTGCGCCAGAACAGACTAGGAAACCAAAGGGAAAGAAGAGAAGCCGAACTTTGAAAATAGGCAAGTCTTCTGAAGAGGAGGAATTTGAGAAAGCAGAAGAAGAAGACGCTCCTCCACAGCCAAAGAAGACAAGGACAACTATGGTTTCAAAGAGAAAAGGTCAAAAGACCTCCAAGGATGAGACAAACCCTCCAGTGGTTGATGTGGAAAGCTCGGGAAATAAAACTAGAGTTTACTCAAGGAGATCAAGGACTCCATCTCCCAAGGAGACCCTACAGAGAGCAAACCCTCTTCCGGTGGCTTCCACTGTGGAGCAACAAAAGGCTACTTCCCCTTCACCGAGTTTACCTGAGCAGACGGCCCATCAAGAGCAAGAGATTAGTGGAGAGGCAGAACCATTCAAGGAAGGAGAACTCTTTGGTGCAGCAGCTGAACTTGAGGTTGAGGATGTAGAAAGGCACCCTTCTCCATTAGTGCAATATGAGGATTCTCCGGCAAGCAACAAAGGTAACGGATCACTTGAGAAGGAGGATGCCCTTGTTAGAACCCCATCACCTTCACAAGAAGAAGAGCCCGAATTGGGTAACCGAGGTGAGTAGTCTCTTGAAAAAGAAAAGGATAAAACAATAGAACAGCATGAAGAGGTTGAGAAAAGTGAAATCCGGGTGGATCCTATTGTCCCAAATTGGTTGGAAAAGGAGATTACAAGGAAAAAACAAGTCATTGTTGAGGATACCCCTCTTGATTGGGATGAGATGCTGGCTAAGATTGGTAAAGGTAAGAAGAAGAAGGTGGCTAAGGTAGTTACAAAGATTGAAAGAGATGAAGCAAGTAACAGGGTCATTCATATTGCCACCCCTGCTGCGGATAAAACTAAAGAAGACGTCACTGGAAAAGATTACAATGTGCAGACCATTAATCTTGGACCAGCTTCTATGGAACAAGATATTGAAGAATATGAAGGGTCCACTGCAGTAATAATTGGAAGACTAAGGAAGGAGACACAGTCCAAACACGAGCTTAAAAGGGAAAATGAAAGGCTTAAGAAATGTCTAGAAGATGTGATGAAGCCTTTGCGATCTATTCACCCATCTTCCTCTGCTGCTCCAGGTTTCTTGCCCAAGGAAACTATTTCTAAAATTGAAAGGATGAAGACTTCTACCCAAACTGCAATGGATTGGTTGAAGGATGTACGAGTGAAAGGAGATGATGCAATAAAGGAGATCCTTTCGATTGGAAAGGATGTAGTAAGAGCCAAGGACTTGTTAGAACATGTTCTATCACAAGACAAGGAGGATATCGACCTTCTATTGCAGAAATCTAAAGTTATTACAGAGTATAGTAAAGATCAATTGGTTGCAAATGGAATCCTTTCTTCATCTAGACTTAATGAGCCTTGGAAATGGTTTGAGGCTTTGCAAATTCGGCAAAAGGCCATCAGGAAGATCTACAAATGAAAGAAGCAGATAGATGGTGATCTAACTGGAGTCTATGATGGGTGCATTGCATTCTTTGAAATAGTGACTGGCAGGAGGAAGATTGCTCCTAAGTATTTGAGCCTAGAACAATTGAGAGAGTGGTGGCATGATGTTTATGCTCCAGATTCTGAAAATGTAATAACAAGGCACCAATTGGATGATGCGGCAACTTACTTGGCTATGATGGATAAGTACCAGGCACACAAGGGTAATTGGGATAAAATTGTTAAAGAGTCAAAAAGAGAGATTGGCTCCATCGAATTTCGGCTCAAGATTTTGCCTTTGCCACCTGTCGCCGAGTTGGATAGAGTATTTTTGAGGGTTCATGGATCCTTGGATCAGAATAAGGATAAGGGAGGTGGTAGTTAATGCCCATTTTGAAATTTGTGCTTCCCTATTATTATAGGGCATGTGTTGATCCGGGCTGCATCGAGGAATGTGTTTGGGCCGACCTTGATGATGAATTGACATTTAATGTGTGCCTTATTTTGAAATTCCTAAGGCCGACTTGTTTTGGCTATTTTATTTTGTAAATGTTTGGCTGGGCCGACATATTTTGAGAATTTTCTATAAAGGGCATTCTTGCCTCATTGTAAGGAGTTAGCCAGAAAGATAATAGGAATAAGCTAGATCAGAAAAAAGCCAGAGCATTTTGTAATAGAGATAATAGTTAGTTCTTGAAGTAAATATTGTAACAGAACAGTGGAATTGTTGCAGCATTATGGTGATCTAATACAATTGAAGGCATTGTGGTTTTCCTGGTGAAATCTCTTGTGTTAGTTTATCTTGCATGGTTCCTGTTGTTTCATCTTTCAAATTGCTTAAAGATTTAGGATTTAGTGTTTAGAGTTGGATTATTTTGGTGAATGATGTTCATGATTTCATATTTGGAATGTTTGTAGCAATCTCTGGTCTATACTCCCAGTAACTATTTGATTGTAGTAGGTTGGTGAAGTCAACCTGGACCATATATCTATTTTGTGCTTAGTTCAATTATGGATGAATGTCTATGATTTGAAAATCTATATACCTTAGAAGATTGCACCATTCTCGTGATATTGCACTGTGGGTTAAGCAAGAATTGGTTATTCAAGATTGTTCCATTCCTGATATCTATCATTTGCATGGTTCATCTTAGAAATAGTTTAGGTTTCATTACTTCTCTTGCACTCTCATCTTTTGCCATTTCTTTATTATTCGGTTAGATTTAAGATTTAAGTTCAAAATATTGCAAAATATGATAAGTTGGAAAGATACAGTTTGTTTGTAGTAAGGTCCGATTATGATTACCAGCATTTTCACATATTATCTGAGTTGTTTATGCATTGTCAAGACTTGACACCTGAGAGACCTTTGGGTGATTTTCAGCAATTTATTGTTGAAGATTATCTTTCAAGAGAGATAGAATATTATTTTTTGTCTGAGTTGTTACTGTGTAGAAAACACCATCAACAGATTGGCGCTAGAAGGAGGGTTGAATGAGCACACTAGATCATTTCTTGAAAGCCATCTCCCCTGAGAGATATAGAAGAAATACTAGATCTACCCCAGGAGAAGAAGATTTGCAGGAATTACAGTTCCCCACTAGGTCAAGAAGGACTCGAGAAAGGGGAGAATCATCATCGCCCATCCCTTCACCCATGTCATCAGCATCTTCACTTCCAGAGGTTGAGGCCATACCCATCCCTAAGGTAGTTCCCATTCAGCAACCCCAGCCTATCATTAATCAACCACAACCACCACCCCCACTTTTGCCCATGGCTTTCCTTACGAATAATCCATCTCCCCTATTTTTAACGCCTACAATGTTATGCCCAAAAACCCTGAGCACTTCTATTCAAAATTCCATCTTAATGACCCAAACAGGACTGCAGAAGAGCATATAAGGATCTTCCAAACCTGTCTCAAGGATAGAGGGATTGTTCATGAGGATGTTGCCTATAGGTTGTTCCCTTATTCACTAGGAGAAGAGGCCTTTTACTGGTACAATCACCTCCCTTCTGGTTCGATTCTTAACTGGAATGACCTTGAAACTGCCTTTTTATAGAAGTTCAGAATACCCATCAGTGCCAATGAATTGTATCTGCAATTCACTAGAGTCAAGAGAGAGGTTAATGAACCAATATCTAGTTTCAATAATAGGTTTCACCGAGCGTACACTAGACTTCAAGACCCTTATGTTTTAGACAATAATATAGCTCTAGGAGTCTATTATGAAGCCTTGGATAGCCTTACAACAACCTTTCTGAAGTGGAGACCCAACCCTCCAACTAACCTAACCGATGCCTATGTAGAAGCTGTTAAGCTTAGCACATATCTAAGGCAACATGTGACTAGACCGTTGCCTTCTTTAGGACCAATTGCACATCCCAATCAGGTTCAGGCAGTAAATCAGGCACTTACCAATCATACTCCAATCATGAATCCTGTACCTCAATTACCTTTAGTGTCACATCCTGGTCCCCCCATGAGTCAGGTCTCTCCTATGATGAATTTTCCCCAGCAGCAGGTTAACCAGACCCTGTATCAGCAGCAGCTAATCGGTTTCCCTACCTATTTGCAGAATTCTGAAGTGTTGCATCAGTCTATAGGATCTGCTACAATGCCTGTTCCTCCTCGAAGTAACCCAGGCCAAACCCCTTATGGATATCCAAATAAGGATTGGATTGACAAAACGGCTGAGCAGATAAAGAAGTTGAACCTACAGGTGACTTACCTCAGGAATCAAAATAGCCAATTACAAACTGCTCAGAAGAATATACAATTCGGTCAGAATAGGGAATTTCCACAAGGGCAGAATTTTGACAGAGGACAGTGTAATGAGAGGATTCCATAATGAAAGAGGATATAATCAGGATAGGGGTTACAACAATGATAGAGGATACAACAATGATAGGAGACAAAATTTTGATAGAGGACAAGGTAGTGGATCAGGATTTGATAAGAGGCAATCACAGGGATAGAGCAGAACATGGAATACGGGACCTAATAATGGAGGAGTTCCTACTCCCTTGGATCAACCTGTCAACCAATCTGCAAATCAGCCAGTCAGTCAAGACAAGCCTCTCAGTGGTGTATATCTGGCTGAAGCTGCCCTGTTAGGATGGTGTAGGCTCCATAAGACAAGCTAGCATTCAGAGTTAGAGTGTCCAGAGTTCCAAACCGCAGCCTCTATTTTCCAGTATGAGGTAGAGAATAATGCAAATGGGCAGGAGATTGTTCCCTCAAACCCTTACGACTCTCCTTTGTTGGTATTAAACCATGCTCCTTTTCCAGTAAGTGAAGAAAATATTCTAGAAGAATAATCTGATTCCCAGGAAGATAAAATAGATCAAATCTGCAATGGGGATGAGGTGGCTCAGTTATTCAATGAAGAAGCAATGAATGATAATGGCCCCCTTGATAGCGAAGAAGCTTATGTTGAAGAACTACAGATGTTCCAGAGGCAGGGTAAAGGATATGATTTAAGAGATATGCCCCATAGGCATCCGCAAGCTGGGGGACCTTTCACTACCTCTATTCCTCCTAATAATTTCAACATCCCTCCAGATCCCAATGCTAGTAATAATCCGTCTTTTCCACATGTTTCCAGGCAGTACCTTGCAAAGGAAGAACAAGCTCAAATTGACTCACAAAAAGAGAAAATTGTTCAAGTAAGTAAAGATAAGGTGGAGGAATCTTCTAGGGAGGTCACTACGAATCTAAGTGAAAAGAAAATGGCTTCATATGTCGCTGAGGAGTTCAAGAAATTAAAGGTAAATCTTTCAGTATTTGAGTTATTGAGGTTCCTTGCAATTAGGAAGGCAGTCCTAGGTACTTATGATGCACATCCAGTGTCTTTGAATAAACCTCCCAGTGAGGGTGTCAGCAAGATTTCTTGTTCTCAGCCGGTGAAGACACAAAACCAGGCCCACAGCCGGGATAACTTGCCCCCTAGAGATAAAGGAAAGGAGAAGGATAAAACTCAAGTGGCTTAGGTAGATACTCAGCCAACTTTGTTTCAAGGGAAGACAGAGACCCCACCATTTCTAATTTTTGTGCCCATATTTGGTAAGAATCTACATAATTGTTTATTGGATTCTGGTGCTTCTACTAATGTGATGTCATTCGGAGTATGTAGAGCTCTAGGGATTACACTTGCTGACTCCCAGAAGAAGGTAACCCAGCTAGATAGAACTGAAGTAAATGTGGTGGGGGAATTAAACATGATTCACATGCAGGTAGCCTCTGACCCAAGGATTCAATAGGTTATCAATATTCAGGTGGCTGATATCCCTGATGCATATGGCCTGATTCTAGGAAGAGATTTTACTAAATTTTTAAATGGATATGTATCTCTTGACCACTCCCACATGTGGCTTCCCTAGAAAGGAGTACCAAATCAAATCAGGATTAAGAGAGAACCAAGAATGAAGTACATGATTACGGAGTACCAAAATACTTCAAATGAAGTGTTGATGTCGGAAGTAGGCATGGGAAATTATATGCTATCAACTCAATATGAAAAGTCGGAGGAGGTATCAATGTTACACATGATGTCTGCTAGTGCAGAGGCAGATTCCAGCAATACTACTATCCTGACATAATCCATTAAAGAAGAGGAAGAATCTGAAGATAATCAGATTAGCTTATTAGACAGCTTTCAGGAATTTATCAAACAGTGTGTTGAAAATAAAATTCACCTAGGTAGAATGACAAGCTTTGAAGAATTACTCTTACCTAATTGGTGTAGAGTTCATAATGCTTCCCATTCAGAGGTAGAGTTCATAATGCTTCCCATACAGAGTTGGAATGTTGTTTATACCAAACAGCAGTAGAACAAGTATAGAAATGCATAAATCCAACCCTGGTAGTTAAAACAGATATATAAAACCCTCAGGAAGAATATCAAGAGAAGAAACCCATACCGTCTAAGGAACCATCCAGCAATATTAAGCCGAAGGATGTGATGAAGAGGATTACAGCTACTGAGTGTTGGACACTCAGATTTGATGGATCCAAATCCAAGCATGGAGCTGGGGCAGGGTTCAAACTAATCAGTCCAAAAGGTAAGAATTTCTTTGTAGCCCATAGACTTCAATTTCATTGTACTAATAATGTAGCAGAATATGAGGCATTAATTCATGGACTCCTTATGGCACTTAAGAAAAAAGTTAAGATTCTGCAAGTTTTTGGTGATTCTGAGTTGGTAATTAAGCAAGTAAGGAAACAATATTCGTGCCACGATAGAAGAATGACTAATTATAGGCATAGAGTATGGGACCTCATTGAGGGATTTGATGCCTTCAATATTCAATTGATACCATGAGAGAAGAATCAAACTGCCGATTCTCTGGCCTAGGCAGCAAGTACTCTGCAGCCCCTATCTTTGTCAGGTTTGAAGAAGTTTACTGTAGAATTGACTCCTGTGCCATTAGTTCCGGATAATGTTACTAACTTTTAGGTATTTGAAGATGACAAGAATATCCTGGACTTTATTACAAACACAGACGTTTTTTCTTCTCAAATCATTGATGAAACATAACTCCAAGAAGCAGAACTGGATTTGGAAGGAGTGATAAACCTAAAGTCTAATACTATTCCAAAGGGAATGGTACAGTTAGAGCGGATTTTTGATCTGGACAAGATCAGAGATCAGGAGCAAGAGTCTAAGAAGGAATCTATCAATGGACAGTGTGACACTTACAATATGAGAACTGAAGATAACGCCAAGAACATTTTTATTGGCAAAGTATGCACTCCAGAAGAAAGACAAGGAATAATTGCAGCATTGCGTAGCTTTCCAGATATAGTAGCCTGGAGTTATGAGGACTTGAAAACTTATGATACATCAATCATAACTCACACTATACCCCTGAAGCCAGGTGCCAAGCCTTTCAGGCAAAGGCAGAGACCAATTAATGCATTATTGGAACCGTCATATAGAAAGAGGTTCAGAAATTACTATCTGCCAGAATTATATTTCCCATTAGGCATTCAACATGGGTGGAAACCTAGTCCCAGTAAGGAAAAAGAATGGTGAAATTAGACTCTGTGTTGATTTCAGGAACTTGAACAGATCGTCAGAAAAAGACAACTATCTAGTCCCTTCATTGGATGAAGTACTTCAAGTGGTTAATGGATCTCAGATGATGTCCTTTTTGGATGGTTATTCAGGGTACAACCAAGTAATGGTCCAGTATGAAGACAGACACAAGACTGCTTTCACAACTAAATGGGGTACTTTTTCCTAGAGGAGGATGCCTTTTGGACTCATTAATGCAGGGGCTACATTTCAAAGGGCCATGGATATTGCCTTCAAAGATATCATAGGAAAATGCATTATTATTTATATGGATGATCTAACTGTCTTTTCCAAAAATAGAGGGGACCACATCTCAGACTTACGCCAAGTGTTTCAAAGGTGTAGGGAATTCGGTATATCCCTGAATCCTAAAAAGTGCATTTTTGTAGTGACAGAAGGAAAATTGCTGGGACATGTCATATCTGAAAAGGGAATTGCTATTGATCTGGAAAGAGTGGAGGCCATACTAAAGATTTAACCACCTGCTAGCAAAAAAGAGATGAAATCTTTCTTTGGCAAGATTAACTTCATCAGAAAATTCATTACTGGATTTGCTGAAATTGTGAAGCCGTTGAATGCAATGCTGAAGCAAGATGCCAAGGTCGAATGGACTATAGAGGAAAAGGAAGCATTTGTAGAGATCAAAAGAGCCATTGTTGATGCTCTGGTATTGGTAAGTCCTAACTACAGTAAGCCTTTTTACATCTATTCATTCGCTTCAGACCATTCATGTGTGGGAATGTTGACTCAAAAGTATGATAAGGGAAGCGAGCATCCTATTGCTTTTATGAGTGCACCATTAAAAGATGCTGAATTGAAATATCCAAGTGTAGAAAAGCAGGCATACACCCTGGTTAGAGCAGTGAAAAAATTTAGACATTATATCCTCAGGAATAAGGTCTATGCAATTGTCCTGGATCCTGTAGTCAAGTTACTTTTGATGCAGAATGAGTTAGGTGAGCGTAGAGCTAAGTGGGTGACAATGCTACAAGAATACGATATTGAGATCCAACCCATGAAGTTGGTAAGAGGACAGGGACTTACTCAGACTCTAACTGAAATGGGGCTTGACTTGACTGTACAGAATTATAACATTGATGAGGTTTCCCCAGATGGTTGGTATGATGACATAGTTTATTATTTGCTAAACCAACGATCTCCAGGTCATCTTAATGCAGTTCAGAGGAGAGCTCTGCGATTAAAAAGTGACGGTTTCATGCTAAAAGGAGCTATTCTGTACAAGAAAAATCATGAAGGCATTTATTTGAGGTGTCTTGGGAAACAGGAAGCTGAAAGAGTGATGAATGAATTTCATGAGAAGTATGGCACTGGCCATGGTTCTGCGATTGCTACAGCAAATCAGATTTTGAGGGAAGGGTACTATTGGCCCACATTGTTCAAGGACATTCACCATCATGTTAGGACTTGCCATACTTGCCAGACTGCAGCAACAAAGGAGAGGTATGCAACACTTCCACTTGAATCGGTCACTGAGGTAAGACCTTTTGCTCAGTGGGGTATGGACTTCATAGGCCCTATCAACCCACCATCTTCTGCGGGACACAGGTACATCCTAACTATTACTGATTATTTCACAAGGTGGACTGAGGCTTTTGCTTGTAGGTAATGTACATCTGAGGTAGTGATTGATTTTCTAGAATCTGCTATTATTAATCGATTTGGATGCCCTATTGCTATTGTCTATGATAATGGTCCTGCTTTTGCATCTCTAAAGTTTTTGAATTGGGCTTTTGACCATGGCATTATTATAAAGTTTGCATCCAATTACTACCCCCAAGGTAATGGTTTAGTAGAGTCATCCAATAAGAACTTGTTGACTGTCATTCGTAAGCTGCTGGAGAGGAACCCAAAAGACTGGCATACCCAGCTTCGGTTTGCCCTCTGGGCAGATCGTACGAGACTTAAGTCATCCATCGAAACATCTCCCTATCACTTAGTATATGTTCTGGAGCCAGTATTCCCTATTCAACTCAAGATCCCAACCTTGCAGTTTATTAATGATTTTTATGATGAGGGGGATAGAAAGGAGGCTAGGTTGATAGAACTACTGTACCTTGAGGAGAAATGAGACAATGCCCTTGAAAATTTTGCCAAACATCAGGGGGTAGTTAAGAGGTGGTTCGACAGGAGGGCTAAGATTAAAGTCTTTCAGATTTTTGACCTTGTCCTATACTGGGATAAGCCTCATGATCGAAAAGGGGACCATGGGAAGTTTGATAAATTGTGGCTTGGCCCATATCAGATTGCTGAAATACTTGGAGATAATGCCTTCCATCTGAAGACTCTCATGGGAGAAGATATTCCACTGCCTGTCAATGGGCAGTATTTGAAACATTATTTCCAATCCTGAGTTGTTTTCAGCTCCCTGCTTTGTATATAGTTAGTCTAGGTTGCTTTTTCTTGGTTTGTTTTGGTTAGAATAGGTTTCCTTTCGGTTTGTTCTGTTCTGTCTTGGTTAGAGTAGGTTTGCTTTGGTTTGTTTGTTTTGGTTTGTGTTGCTCTTGCTCTTGGTTCCTTCTCTTTTGGGGATCTCTTGTTGCATTTGTATGACGGTGGTGACAAAGTAGGTGTGGTGTTCTTAGTATTTCCCTTACAAACTTCAATCACCTTTCCAGAATGTCTTGGTATTAATTCTCCACCCAATGTCACTTATCCTTGTGCTAAGACAAAAGGTCTTCCAGTCAAATTGAACAGGAATACATTAGGGTCTCATACTTTCAAATATTAAAGATACCTGAAGTTGCAGAAGGTCCCTATGAGGTTTGAACAGGTGAAAAATATTTTTTCTACTCTAGTGCCACTGTGGTTCTCATCCCTAAGTGTGAACTTCATTGTTCATAGGTTGAAGTGAAAGCAGTGAAAAGACAAGCAGTATCAAAAAAAAGAAGAGAGAATATATATATTGAAAATTAAAAGGTTCAAATTCAACTCATCAGGGGAATCTGAATATCTCTACCAGGGCTATGGACACCTGGCTGGTAGTAGAGCTATGTTCAGGAGGATCACAACGATAACCTCGTTGGGGCTATGGATGCTTGACTGGCAGCGAGGCTCTATCCAGGTTACTTTTAGAGTATGAATCTTTATGTAGCTTGTCCATACCAAGTTTGGTTCTTGTTGCAGCTAAAGGAGGGTAATGAATGCATATACACACACTTCGACCCTGGTGTAGGAAAGCTTGGGTGACTGGGAGGTTTTTTTGGTTTAGCCGTAGATAGTGGCCGAATGGATGAGTTGAAACCATAAGTCCTGGGTTCGTGATTCTAGTTTGTCATCGAAATGCTCAGGAGCATTTCCTCGGTAGAGTCGCCATTTGTTGTGCAATTTTGCACACACGCCCCACTTGGAGTAGGGACCCTCTTTTTCGATGGCTTTGACCTTTGGTTTTATTGAATTTGTCTTTTCGAGGTCTTGAGATGTTGGTCTTGCTGACTTTGGTCTTGCCTTGAAGTTTGAATTGGTCAAATTTGGGTTTTAATGAAAATCCGGGTTTTGACCTAGGTCCGGGATTTTCCAGCGCAGGCGGATTTTTCGGGTCCTAGTTCGTTGTCCGTTTATTGCTTAATTTTCCGAAATTCGGGTTTCTGCTCAAATTCGGGATTTTCCGGCTCGAGCAGTTTTTCCCGAACTGCGTTAAATTCCTGAACTTCGTTAAAACCCCGGTTTCTACCATATCTGCGGAATTCGGGTTCATCCGGATTATCCGCTTGGCTTGGTTTTTTCCGGAATTCCGTTTTAGGCTCGGGTTTCCGGATTTCCTTGGCATGTCTTGTCGCTCATTAATGCTCGAAGTACGTTTGCTCAAGCGCGGGTGCAGACGAATTTAAGACCTTTTGGGAATCATTTTGATTTCATTATTCACTTGTTATTTTCTCTAGCATTTGAGATTCTTCATTGGAGGTTTTGATTGCTGAACTCGAGCTGCTTGTGTGTGATTTGTTTGAGCGCTGGTTAAGTTTTTCGTCGCTAGGGCACACTGTTTCTCAATCACTTCCCCGAGTTTGAGCTTCATCCAGACCGATCCATTGTAAGTCGTCGATGGCCCCTCTTTTGTCTGCACTTTGATTGAATCTTTCGAGTCGAGTGGTAGTAATTTCAGGTCGGCCTTTGCTTGTTTTACGATTTTGTATTTATCGAACTGGGGTTTAACCTACCTCTTCACAAGAGTTTGTCATCCGCACTATGTGTGCTTTTGTTTACCAATTGAATGTCAGGTGTATCAGTGTGGATGGGCGTTCTGGGTAGGATTTTGCATTCTTGGCGCATAATTTGTTGTATCTTGTGGAGGTTAGGGTTTTGGTGCATTTGCCCGAATTTGCTAAGTTTGATGGATTTACTGCGATTTGCATATCTTTTTCCCAGCTCAAACCTGCTCATACCTTGAGAAATCCCGGTGTTCTTTAGTCTGATCATTCTGAAGGATAGTGTTTCAAACTTTGAGCCTACCTTGGTTTTCATGGCGGAGGTCAGGTCATTAAATTTAGGGCATCATTGTTTTGCCATGAAGATTAGTCATTTGGGAGTTTTGGAAATTCATATTCATGTGTGTTTGAGGTTTTGTTTATTAGGATCAATTTTGAGACCATTAGAATCCAAATAGGGAAGTTTGCATGATTATTCGGTTGATGGTTCGTGTGTTAACATTCGTCGGGTTTCCGAGGTGTCCGCGGAAATTCTGCACACCCGGATTTTCCCGGTTTGAGCTGTTCGCGAAGTATAATGAATTCCAGAGTTTTGAGCTGTCAGCGGAAATCTGACCTATCCGAATTTTTCTGACTTCCTGTCTGGTTTCATTCCTTTTCGGTTTTCGATGTTAGGGGGTAATGGAGTAAGTGCTAAATGGTGATTTCTTGCTACTAATGGATGAATTTCATGACTTTCTATCCGCACTAACAATTTATTTGGCGAATGGTGTCTTGGTAGTAGGAATCAGTCGGGGTCAGATTTCTCCGAATTCTGCCCTGACTGGATTTTCCCGGTTTACCTCATTTTCCCGGATTGCTTCATTCTTCTAGATTTTCAAGGATTGATGATTTGTGATGGATTTTGATTGTTTCATGTGGTTTTATGCTAACCCTTTGATTGGAATATGTGTGATAATTTGATGCTAATGACGTACTTTTGTAATTACAGGCTGAGTCAAGCAAAGCTGCTGCAGGAAAGTCTAAAGGCAATACAGAGGGGTCTTCCATTTCAGAGGCAGAAAGATTGAGATTGGATACCAAGAGTCAGTTGCCTGATAGTAAGATATCTTCTATATGGTCTGAGGTCTCTGACACCATTGTAGGGGCATGGCGATATGAGGAATTAAGGGCAAGAACAGCTCAGAAGGATCTATCAGTCCTGAGGAAAGGAATGATGAAGTCCGGACTGGTTCATGTGGCAGGATTCCCTCCTGTGGTTCAGTGTTATGAGTTGATATTAGAATGTGCTCGGCAATATGATTTTGACACACGGAGGGTCGTTAGCTCCGAAGGGAGAGTCCTGGAAAATTTCATTCCCATTTCTATTGCCCAAGCTTTTGACATGCCAGAGTTGCCATCTGTATGTGCCTTGAACATGGATTTAGCCAAAACTTACTATGAAAATGAGCCCACCAAAGCCCAGCAGATGATTAATTCTTGGTTGGAGAAACCAAAGTCTCACTTTTCCAAATTTCCCAAGCAATTACACAGGCTCAAATTCAGATCAGACATATATGATGCAATCACATTATTGAGCAAAGTGGCCGGTTTAAAGAGTGTTGGAGTGTTGGAGAATTGGATGGTCCATGTGATCAACAAAATTGAACAAGGTACTAATTACCATTGGGCAGGACTCATCAGTGTTGTGATTGATAAACAACTGAGGGATGTCCTAGAAACAAATAAGTTTACCATGTCTTCCTATGTGATATATGTGTTGGCTAGATTCTACCCATACAGGGGTTTGAATCCAAAGGGGACATTTGGACAGGATATAGTCTATGATATATATATCCAGACTTGCACCTAGGACACCAGGATTATAGAAGAGAAAACGATGCATTTACAATGTATATCACTAGGCTGATTCAAAATGCAGAGCATGTGAGGTTGTCTGATGGAGCAAAGGAGCTGATAAAGAAATATGGAGCTTGGTTCATACAGTTTCCCACTTTCTCTTACATTAGAATTGATGGATGTTAGGCTGCTCCATACAGGTTACCTAGATATCCCACTAACCATATTGTGCTATTGGAGGTTGTGAGACAGGTATATGAGTTTGATGATGTTGTTAAAAAGGCAAAGCATAAGACAGGGTTTGGTGGAGATTTCCCTTTGAGAATTGGCATAAATGAAGTTTGTCCTTCAATTCAATCAGCTCATGCATTGGGGGATGAATTGGATGCTTATGGTTTCTCTTTCCACTCTAAAAGGACAAACTTTGATATCACTGGAGAAGCATAGAAGAAGGCCACCAAAGAATACCATCACAAGGATGACCTAGAGGATTACTGGGAAAATATCAAAGATGATTTTGAGGCAAGGAAGAAAAGGTACTCTAGCCTTCCGGTTGATGTGATTAGGCAATACAATGTCAAGTTGATCCCAAACTAGTTAGAGGATGACGAGAATCTGGTGCAAGATCATGCATACGAGTTTGTCAAGGACAGATCAATCAGAGAGGTAAATTGGGCTGAAAATGAAGTGACTGAGTTGGAAGACCTAATGGCCCCTGTCATGAATTTTACCAAATCATGGTTGAAGCACAAAGTTTGGGAACTAGAGAGTGAGAAGGTACCTTGTACCTTCAATCTAATGGGAAATCGAAATCCTCTTTCCACCTTAGAGGAGTCTGGAGAAGATGATTCCAAACCAAAAGCTAAAGGAGGCTCACCTTTCAAGATCAAAGTCAGAGGCCCCAAGGAAAGTGCGCTAGAACAGACTAGGAAACCAAAGGGAAAGAAGAGAAGCCGAACTTTGAAAATAGGCAAGTCTTCTGAAGAGGGGGAATTTGAGAAAGCAGAAGAAGAAGACGCTCCTCCACAGCCAAAGAAGACAAGGACAACTAGGGTTTCAAAGAGAAAAGGTCAAGAGACCTCCAAGGATGAGACAAACCCTCCAGTGGTTGATGTGGAAAGCTCTGGAGAGAAAACTAGAGTTTACTCAAGGAGATCAAGGACTCCATCTCCCAAGGAGACCCTACAGAGAGCAAACCCTCTTCCGGTGGCTTCCACTGTGGAGCAACAAAAGGCTACTTCCCCTTCACCGAGTTTACCTAAGCAGATGGCCCATCAAGAGCAAGAGATTAGTGGAGAGGCATAACCATTCAAGGAAGGAGAACTCTTTGGTGCAGCAGCTGAACTTGAGGTTGAGGATGTAGAAAGGCACCCTTCTCCATTAGTGCAATATGAGGATTCTCCGGCAAGCAACAAAGGTAACGGATCACCTGAGAAGGAGGATTCCCCTGTTAGAACCCCGTCACCTTCGCAAGAAGAAGAGCCTGAATTGGGTAACCAAGGTGAGAAGTCTCTTGAAAAAAAAAAGGATAAAACAATAGGTCAACATGAAGAGGTTGAGAAAATTGAAATTCGGGTGGATCTTGTTGTCCCGGATTGGTTGGAAAAGGAGATTACAAGGAAAAAACAAGTCATTGTTGAGGATACCCCTCTTGATTGGGATGAGATGTTGGCTAAGATTGGTAAAGGAAAGAAGAAGGTGGCTAAGGTAGTTACAAAGATTGAAAGAGATGAAGCAAGTAACAGGGTCATTCATATTGCCACCCCTGCTGCGGATAAAACTAAAGAAGAGGTCACTGGAAAAGATTACAATGTGCAGACCATTAATCTTGGACCAGCTTCTATTGAGCAGGATATTGAAGAATATGAAGGGTCCAATGCAGTAATAATTGGAAGACTAAGGAAGGAGACACAGTCCAAACACGAGCTTAAAAGGGAAAATGAAAGGCTTAAGAAATGTCTAGAAGATGTGATGAAGCCTTTGCGATCTATTCACCCATCTTCCTCTGCTGCTCCAGGTTTCTTGCCCAAGGAAACTATTTCTAAAATTGAAAGGATGAAGACTTCTACCCAAACTGCAATGGATTGGTTTAAGGATGTACGAGTGAAAGGAGATGATGCAATAAAGGAGATCCTTTCGATTGGAAAGGATGTAGTAAGAGCCAAGGACTTGTTAGAACATGTTCTATCACAAGACAAGGACGATATCGACCTTCTATTGCAGAAATCTAAAGTGATTACGAAGTATAGTAAAGATCAATTGGTTGCAGATGGAATCCTTTCTTCATCCAGACTTAATGAGCCTTGGGAATGGTTCGAGGCTTTGAAAATTCGGCAAAAGGCCATCAGGAAGATCTACAAATGAAATAAGCAGATAGATGGTGATCTAACTAGAGCCTATGATGGGTGCATTGCATTCTTTGAAATAGTGACTGGCAGGAGGAAGATTGCTCCTAAATATCTGAGCCGAGAACAATTGAGAGAATGGTGGCATGATGTTTATGCTCCGGATTCTGAAAATGTAATAACAGGGCACCAATTGGATGATGCGACAACTTACTTGGCTGTGATGGATAAGTACCAGGCACACAAGGGTAATTGGGATAAAATTGTTAAACATTCAAAAAGAGAGATTGGCTCCATCGAATGTTGGCTCAAGATTTTTCCTTTGCCACCTGTCACCGAGTTGGATAGAGTATTTTTTAGGGTTCATGGATCCTTGGATCAAAATAAGGATAAGGGAGGTGGTAGTTAATGCCCATTTTGAAATTTGTGCTTCCCTATTATTATATTGCATGTGTTGATCCGGGCTGCATCAAGGAATGTGTTTGGGCCGACCTTGATGATGAATTGACATTTAATGTGTGCCTTATTTTGAAATTCCTAAGGCCAACTTGTTTTGGCTGTTTTATTTTGTAAATGTTTGGCTGGGCCGACATATTTTGAGAATTTTCTATAAAGGGCATTCTTGCCTCATTGTAAGGAGTTAGCCAGAAAGATAATAGGAATAAGCTAGATCAGAAAAAAGCCAGAGCATTTTGTAATAGAGATAATAGTTAGTTCTTGAAGCAAATATTGTAACAGAATAGTGGAATTGTTGCAGCATTATGGTGATCTAATACAATTGAAGGCATTGTGGTTTTCTTGGTGAAATCTCTTGTGTTAGTTTATCTTGCATGGTTCTTGTTGTTTCATCTTTCAAATTGCTTACAGATTTAGGATTTAGTGTTTAGAGCTGGATTAGTTTGGTGAATGATGTTCATGATTTCATATTTGGAATGTTTGTAGCAATCTCTGGTCTATACTCCCAGTAACTATCTGATTGTAGTAGGCTGGTGAAGTCAACCTGGACCATATATCTATTTTGTGCTTAGTTCGATTATGGATGAATGTCTATGATTTCAAAATCTATATACCTTAGAAGATTGCACCATTCTTGTGATATTGCACTGTGGGTTAAGCAAGAATTGGTTATTCGAGATTGGTCCATTCCTGATATCTGTCATTTGCATGGTTCATCTTAGAAATTGTTTAGGTTTCATTACTTCTCTTGCACTCTCATCTTTTTCCGTTTCTTTATTCTTCGGTTAGATTTAAGATTTAAGATCAAAATATTTTAAAATCTAATAAGTTGGAAAGATACAGTTTGTTTGTAGTAAGGTCCATTTGTGATTACCAGCATTTTCACATATTATCTGAGTTGTTTATGCATTGTCAAGACCTGACACCTGAGAGACCTTGGGGTGATTTTCAGCAATTTATTGTTGAAGATTATCTTTCAAGAGAGATAGAATATTATTTTCTGTCTGAGTTGTTGCTGTGCAGAAAACACCATCAATAGATTGGCGCTAGAAGGAGGGTTGAATGAGCACACTGGATTGTTTCTTGAACGCCATCTCCCCTGAGAGATATAGAAGAAATACCAAATCTACCCCAGGAGAAGAAGATTTGCTGGAATTATAGTTCCCCACTAGGTCAAGAAGGACTCGAGAAAGGGGAGAATCATCATCGCCCATCCCTTCACCCGTGTCGTCAGCATCTTCACTTCCAGAGGTTGAGGCCATACCCATCCCTCAGGCAGTTCCCATTCAGCAACCCCAGCCTATCATTAATCAACCACAACCACCACCCCCACTTTTTCCCATGGCTTTCCTTATGAATAATCCATCTTCGCTATTTTTTAATGCCTACAATGTTATGCCCAAAAACCCTGAGCACTTCTGTTTGAAATTCCATCTTAATGACCCAAACAGGACTGCAAAAGAGCATATAAGGATCTTCCAAACCTGTCTCAAGGATAGAGGGATTGTTCATGAGGATGTTTCCTATAGGTTGTTCCCTTATTCACTAGGAGAAGAGGCCTTTTACTAGTACAATCACCTCCCTTCTGGTTCGATTCTTAACTGGAATGACCTTGAAACTGCCTTTTTACAGAAGTTCAGAATACCCATCAGTGCCAATGAATTGTATCTGCAATTCACTAGAGTCAAGAGAGAGATTAATGAACCAATATCTAGTTTCAATAATAGGTTTCACCGAGCGTACACCAGACTTCAAGACCCTTATGTTTTAGACAATAATACAGCTCTAGGAGTCTATTATGAAGCCTTGGATAACCTTACAGCAACCTTTCTGAAGTGGAGACCCAACCCTCCAGCTAACCTAACCGATGCCTATACAGAAGTTGTTACGCTTAGCACATATCTAAGGCAACATGTGACTAGACCGTTGCCTTCTTTAGGACCAATTGCACATCCCAATCAGGTTTAGGCAGTAAATCAGGCACTTACCAATCATACTCCAATCATGAATCATGTACCTGAATTACCTTTAGTGTCACATCCTGGTCCCCCCATGAGTCAGGTCTCTCCTATGATGAATTTTCCCCAGCAGCAGGTTAACCAGCCCCTATATCAGCAGCAGCTAACTGGTTTCCCTACCTATTTGTAGAATTCTGAAGTGTTGCATCAGTCTATAGGATCTGCTACAATGTCTATTCCTCCTCGGAGTAATCCAGGCCAAACCCCTTATGGAGATCCAAATAAGGATAGGATTGATGAAATGGCTGAGCAGATAAAGAAGTTGAACCTAGAGGTGACTTACCTCAGGAATCAAAACAGCCAATTACAAGCTGCTCAGAAGAATATACAATCCGGTCAGAATAGGGAATTTCCACAACAACAGAATTTTGACAGATGACAGCGTAATGAGAGAGGATTCCACAATGACAGAGGATATAATCAGGATAGGGGTTACAAAAATGACAGAGGATACAACAATGATAGGAGACAAAATTTTGATAGAGGACAAGGTAGTGGATCAGGATTTGATAAGAGGCAATCACAAGGATAGAGCATAATGTGGAATACGGGACCTAATAATGGAGGAGTTCCTACTCCCTTGGATCAACCTGTCAACCAATCTGCAAATCAGCCAGTCAGTCAAGACAAGCCTCCCAGTGGTGTATATCTGGCTGAAGTTGCCCTGTAAAGATGGTGTAGGCTCCATAAGACAAGCCAGCATTCAGAGTTAGAGTGTCCAAAGTTCCAAACCACAACCTCTATTTTCCAGTATGAGGTAGAGAATAATGCAAATGGACAGGAGATTGTTCCCTCAAACCCTTACGACTCTCCTGTGTTGGTATTAAACCATGCTCCTTTTGCAATAAGTGAAGAAAATATTCCAGAAGAAGAATCTGATTCCCAAGAAGATAAAACAGATCAAATCTGCAATGGGGATGAGGTGGCTCAGTTATTCAATGAAGAAGCAACGAATGATAATGGCCCCTTGATAGCAAAGAAGCTTAAGTTGAAGAAGTGCAGATGTTCCAGAGGTAGGGTAAAGGATATGATTTAAGAGATATGCCCCATAGGTGTCCGTAAGTTGGGGGACCTTTCACTACCTCTATTCCTCCTAATAATTTCAACATCCCTCCAGATCCCAATGCTAGTAATAATCTGTCTTTTCCACATGTTTCCAGGCAGTACCTTGCAAAGGAAGGACAAGATCAAACTGACTCACAAAAAGAGAAAATTGTTCAAGTAAGTAAAGATAAGGTGGAGGAATCTTCCAGGGAGGTCACTAAGAATCTAAGTGAGGAGAAAATGGCTTCATATGTCGCTGAGGAGTTCAAGAAATTAAAGGTAAATCTTTCAGTATTTGAGTTATTGAGGTTCCTTGCAATTAGGAAGGCAGTCCTAGGTACTTATGATGCACATCCAGTGTCTTTGAATAAACCTCCCAGTGAGGGTGTCAGCAAGATTTCTTGTTCTCAGCCGGTGAAGACACAAAACCAGGCCCATAGCCAGGATAACTTGCCCCCTGGAGATAAAGGAAAGGAGAAGGATAAAACTCAAGTGGCTCAGGTAGATACTCAGCCAACTTTGTTTCAAGGGAAGACAAAGACCCCATCATTTCTGATTTTTGTGCCCATATTTGGTAAGAATCTACATAATTGTTTATTGGATTCTGGTGCTTCTACTAATGTGATGTCATTCGGAGTATGTAGAGCTCTAGGGATTACACCTATTGACTCCCAGAAGAAGGTAACCCAGCTAGATAGAACTGAAGTAAATGTGGTGGGGGAATTAAACATGAGTCACATGCAGGTAGCCTCTGACCCAAGGATTCAGCAGGTTATCAATATTCAGGTGGCTGATATCCCTGATGCATATGGCTTGATTCTAGGAAGAGATTTTACTAAAGCTTTAAATGGATATGTATCTACTAACCACTCCCACATGTGGCTTCCCTAGAAAGGAGTACCAAATCAGATTAGGATTGAGAGAGAACCAAGAATGAAGTACATGATTACGGTGTACCAAAATACTTCAAATGAAGTGTTGATCTCAGAAGTAGGCATGGGAAATTATATGCTATCAACTCAGTATGAAGAGTCGGAGGAGGTGTTAATGTTACAGATGATGTTTGCTGGTGCAGAGGTGGATTCCAGCAATACTACTGTTCTGACAGAATCCATTAAAGAAGAGGAAGAATCTGAAGATAATTAGATTAGCTTATTAGACAGCTTTCAGGAATTTATCAAACAGTGTGTTGAAAATCAAATTCACCTAGGTAGAAAGACAAGCTTTGAAGAATTACTCTTACCTAATTGGTGTAGAGTTCATAATGCTTCCCATTCATAGTTGGAGTGTTGTCTTGGCCCTTATCAGATTTTAGAGATCCTGGGAGATAATGCTTTTCACGTGCAAACTCTCACTGGGGAAGATATCCCACTGCTTGTCAATGGGCAGTACTTGAAGCATTATTTCCAATCCTGAGCTATGTGCAGCTCTTTCCTTGTATATAGTTAGATTAGGTTTCCTTTCTGTTTTTGTTTGCTCTTTTTTTCTTTGGTTAGAGTAGGTTTCCCTTTTTGCTTTGCTTTTGTTTGTTTTGGTTAGTGTAGGTTTTCTTTCGTTCTGGTTTTTTTTTTCTTTGCTCTCTCTTTGGAGGTTTCCTTGTTTTCTTCTGGATGTGTTGCACCTACATGGCAATCATATTATTATCTAGAACTATTATGAACATTTCTTTTACACACTTCAATCTTTTTTCTAGAGTCAGTTGGTGAAAGTCTTCTATTTGGTGTCATTTGTATTAAGTGTTTTGAGTGGATAACCCAGGGGATTGAGTTAAATCCAGAATGTACTTGGGTCTTACATTTTACATAGATCTTTTAAAATTCCAAGGTTGCAAGGGGATCCTCTGAAGTCTATTTAGGTGAAAAATATTATATTCTGCTTCAGTGCCACTGTGGTTCTCAGCCTTGCATGTGAACTTCATTGTTCATAGGTTGAAATGAAAAAGTGAAAAGAAAAGAACTATCAAAAAGAAGACAAAGAAAAAATATTGAAAATCAAAAGAATGAATTCAACTTATCAAGGGTATCCAAGTATCTCTACCGGGGCTATGGACACCTGGTTGGCAGTAGAGATATTCTTGGGGAGAATCATAGCGATAACCTCATTGGGGCTATAGATGCCTGACTAGTAGCGAGGCTCTATCTAGGTTGCTTTTGAAGTTAGAATCTTTCTGTAGCCTAGTCGGCCCACATTTGATCCTTGTTGCAACCAAGGAAAATGGAATGAGCACATATGCACACACATTGACCCTAGTAGAAGACTGATTTTCTTATTTATGAGTTTTAAAATTCTGCCGAATTGATGACCTGATGCAAGGACTGAAACCAAAGATTCTGGGTTCTTGATTCCAGTTTGTCACCTAAATGTTTTGGAGCATTTTCCTAGTAGAGTCGCCATTTGTTGTGTATTTTTGCACACACGCCCTGCTGAAAGGAGGGATCCTCTTTTGGTTTCTTGGCCCTTGTTATGTTGAGATTTTGTTACCTTTGCATGTGCTTGAATGCTTATCTTATTCGTGCAAATGCCCCCCTTCTAGGAAGCACTTTGAAAATCTAATGTTTTGGGAAATTTTTGAGTTTTTGGTTGCTTTCGGGAAAATCCACTCCTGGCGGAATTTCCTGGACATTCACTAAACCTAATTCTATTTGCTTGCACTGTGGTTCAGGAATTCCTGACCTTCACAGAATTCTGTGCTAGTCGGATTTCTCTGAATATCCGTCGTCCTATCGGATTTCTAGGTTTTGTCTAGATGTCTTGTCGATTGCATTAATGTCATTTGTACGATTTGTGAGGGATGTATTTAGTCAATATTTGGGGATTTTCTTGCCATTATGCTTTATCATTTGTGTTCAATTGAGTTGAGGAGCTTAATCTTGAGGTGTTTGACTCGATTTGGAGCATTGGTTTTGCAAATTGTTGGATTTGGTGGTAATTTCCTGGGCATTATCATTGTTGTCATTTGCTGAGCACCAATAAACTATCATTTGTTATTGCTGAAATTGATTTCCACTTCATCAAATGGTATGTACATGTTACCTTTCTTTTGATTGATGAATGTGAGTGGTCCTCTAGCATTCTAGATTTGCTTGGAGTCTGAATTCCTGTATGTTTGGGCATTTCATGGATTGGGTTGCTTGATATGGTCTGATTTATGGTTTCCCATGTAAGTTTCGAGTTCATTATTTCATTCACATCAGAAGGTAGCTTGCTAGTGGGGCATAAATAATCTTTTGTGAGAACCTAGCAGTTGAGTTAACTTGAACTCCAAGCTTGCCCTGTGTTTTCAATGGCAAATTTTTAGGGTTTTATGCCTAGGGCATCATCACTTCCTCATGATTTGCTTTCAAGTGAGCCTAGAATTCAAGGATGATCTATGGGGGGCTCAAATCAAACCGATTGTTGGCCCAAGGTCCTCAACTTCATGATCATTAGATCAATTTGAGTGAGGTTGTGAGAAAACGATGGTATTCGACATTTCAAGATCTTTGTGGAATTCCTCTTCTGTCAGAATTCCTCGACATTTCGTTTTCTCCTTGTTTTCCCAAAATTCGCAGTTTTATGAAGTTTCATCTTCCCCATGGATTTATGTTCTATCCAGATTTTTTTGAAAATCCTTTGTCCTATTGTTTTTCTGGAATTTACAAACTATTGCTATTTTCAAGGAATTTCATCCTAGGCAGAATTCTCTGAAACTTTGTTGAAAATGAAGGATTATGACATGACATGACTTATTAACTGAATTTTATGACTAATTTGAGCTATTTTAAGATGTCTCATGTTGTTTCTTTGGTATGATAATGGATAAAATAATTATCTTGGGGGCTTTCATGTTTACTTCGCCAGAATCTATCTAGCTGGGAATTTTCCAAAATTCCTCTCTGGCTTGGATTCTGTAGGATGATTTGAAACCCAAACTTTGATATGCTCAATTTTTATGATAATTAATGACACCTTGCTTATCTAGGATTCATTTTGATGATGATTATGTTGTTTATGATTGATTTAACTTGGATTTCATGTGATCTTTACTATGGTCTCTTTGTTAAGTGTAGGCTGAGTCAAGCAAGGCAGTGACAAGTGGAGCTAGGAGTAAACTGATGCATCCAAGTATATAAGGGTCTTCTGTGTCTAAAGTAGAAAGAATCAAAATGGACATCAAGAGTAGAATTTTGGAGAGAAAGCTTACTTTTGTTTGGTTGGAGGTAATTGATACAAATGTTGGACTATGGGAATATGAGGAGTTCAAGACAAGGATGGTAGAGCAAAACCTTCCTTTGGTGGCTAGAAGAACATTGGAATCATGATTGGCGCATGTGGCTGGATTCCCTCCCACAGAGCAATGTTATGAATTGGTTCTTGAGTGTGCCAAGAACTATGATAAGGGTACACAAAGGATAGTTGGCCCTCAAGGGAGAATTGTAGAAAATTTGAATCATGTGTCCATAGCCTAGACATTTGACATACCAGACAGATCTCATGTGATGGCTTTTGATATGGATATGGAAAGGAAATTTTATGAGGAGGATATTGTCAAGTCTCAACAAGTCATCAACTCATGGTTGGAGAAGCCTAAGTCTCACTACTCCAAGCTTCCCAAACAACTATTCAGAGCAAAATTCAAGAAGGAGTATTATGATACTATCACTCTTCTTAGTAGGGCGGTAGGGTCAAAGAGTGCTGGGATGTTTGAAAATTGGATGCTCCATGTCATCATAAGGATGGAGTAGAATATTAACTATCATTGGGCAGGTGTTATAAGTGCTATGATTCATGATCAGATGTGCAGTGTATTGCAAGCAAAGCCCTTCACAATGACTTCCTACTTAGTCTACGTGCTTGCAAGATTGCATCCATACAAGGGGCTAAGTACAAGAGGTGTGTTTGGGAAGGATGTGATCTATGAGGTTTATCCACAGCTGCATCTAGGCAACTCGAGCTACAGGAGGGTGAATGATGCATTCACCATGTACATCACTAGATTATTGCAAGGTGCAGAGCATGTGAGGATATCTAACCAGAGCAAGGAACTAATCAAAAGGTATGGGGCTTGGTTCATATAGTTTCCCACCTTCTCATACATAAGGATAGATGGTTGTAAGAGGGCTCCATATTGACTTCCAAGGTACCCAACATAACATATCATACTCTTGGAAGTCATGAGGAAAATTTGTGACTTTGATGCCATTGTGAAAAAGGATAAGCATAAGACTGGATTTGGTGGTGACTTCTCTTTGAGGATAGGAACTAGTGAGGCATGTCCTATTAATTCATCGAGTGCTTCTACAGAAGAAATTAGCACTCTTGGGTTATCCTTCCATTCCAAGAGATCTAGGTTTGATAGAACTGGTGAAGCACAAAAGAAAGTTGGCAAAGAGTATAGCCATAAGGATGATATGGAAGACTATTGGGCCAATTACAGTGATGAATTTGAGATTAGAAAGAATAATTTTTCCAGGTTGTCTGTTAACTTGGCCCGGCTTTAAAATGTGAAGGCCAACCGAGATCAAGTTGAAGAGGATGGAGATCTAATCTAGGGCCATGCTTATGAGGCAGTGAAGGACAAGCCATTTGGAGAAATAGAGTGGTTGGAATAGGAGAAAAAATAACTGGAACAACTTATGATTCCAGTCAGTAAGTATACTAAGTTGTGGCTCAAGCATAAGATGTGGGAGCTAGAAAGTGAAGGTGTGCAATGCACCTATGATTTAATGGGAGACTTGGAGTCTCATTCCACTTTTGAGGAGTTAGCTAAGCAGGATCCTAAGGGTAAGGGCAAGGTGAGTTCTCCTTTCAAGATCAAAATGAAAGATGCTCAGGCCGAGGAAGAATAGGAAGCAAAAAAAAAGGAAGCCAATTGCAAAGAAGAGGAAACATGCTTCAAGAACGAGGAAGTCAACAAAAGATGAAAATGAAAAAGAGGACAAAGAGGTTAGTGTCCCTGTGCTGAAGAGAAGGAGAGTGGTGAGATTATCACAAAAGGAAAAGGAAAGCTCCAAGGCAGGGGAGGAAGTTGGCCCACCTGTGATAAATGTGGAGATCTCAGGAGAAAGGACACAAGTGTACACAAGGAAATCAAGAACTCCTCCTAAAGATAGTGTGCCAAGCAAGGATCTCCCTCCAGTCACTCCTGATGCAGAGCAACATGACGATATTTTTCCTTCTCATGAAGCTCATGATGAAGTAGGTGAATCCAAGGAAGAAGAAGGTCACCAAGATACAGAAGGAGAAGAATTTCAAGAGGGTGAACTCTTTAGTGCTAAGGAAAAAATAGAGAGGGTGATGTAGTCTCCCTTGGTAACATATAAGGATTCACTTGTTGGAACTGGAGAAGTTAGACCTCCTCAAAGAGAGGAAGTACCAGTTAAGACTCCATCACCAGAACATGAAGAAGAAGAGCATGATAAAGAAAAGGAGGATAAGGCTTAGGAGATTCCTGAGAAGAAGGATTTGAATGAAGATGTGCCTAAGGACCAACAAGATGAAGTTGGATAGAGTAAAGCACAATCAGAATCTACTGTTCCAGGTTGGTTGGATAGGGAATTGAAGAGCAAAAAGATTGTCATGGATGACACCCCTCCCAATTGGGATGAGCTATTGGCAAACATAGGAAAGGAAAAAGGAATGAAGAAAGCCAAGGTTATTTCCAGGATTGAAAGAGATGAGGCTAACAACAGGGTAGTCCACATTGCTACTCCTGCTTTGGATAAGAATAGAGATAATGTAACTGGAGAGGATTACAATGTACAGACCATCACCCTTGGGCCTACTTCTATGGAGTAGGATATTGAAGATTATGAAGGCTCTAGTGTAGTGATCCTAGGCAGGTTGAGGAAAGAAGTGCATACTAAGCAAGAACTAAAGAAAGAGAATGAGAAATTGAAAAATTACTTGCAAGACTTGATGAAGCCCTTGCAATCTATTAGCTCCTCATGTTTTACTATGAGTTTCCTACCACAAGAGACCATAACAGAGTTGGAGAAGATGAAGGCCACTACTCTTGCCACAATGAATTGGTTATGGGGGTGCAAATTAAGGGGGATAATGCTATCAAAGACATCCTTTCAACTGGAGGAGATGCAATGAGGTCAATAAATTGATTGAAAGATGTATTATCTCAAGATAGGGAAGATACAAATCCCCTGTTGCACAAGACCAAGATCATCATGGAGTATACTGAGGATAAGTTGGTGAGTGGTGGAATTATCCCTTCCTCTAGAGCAGCAGAACCTTGGGAATGGTTTGAAGCTTTTCAAATAAGGAAAAAGGTTTTGAAGAAGGTACATAAGCAGAGGAGGAAAATTGAGGACACCTTGATAGATATCTATAATAGATGCATTTCTTTCTTTGAAGTGATGACAGGGAGAAATAAGTTTGCACCAAAGAATTTGAGCTAAGAACAGTTGAGAAAATGGTGGCGAGATGTATATTATCCAATCAGTGAAGATCCAATTACTTAACATCAGTTGGACGATGTGGCCACCTATATTGTAGTTATTGATAAATATCAAACCAGCAAGGATGAGTGGGATAAGTTGGTGGAACAATTAAGGGAAAATATTAAATCTATTGAGAAGATACTTAAGGTTTTACCTCTGCCACCTATAGCCGACTTGGATAGGGTACTTTTGATGGTGCATGATAGGGTGGAGCGAAATAAAGATACAGGGGGAAGCAGTTAATGCAAGGCTGCATTGGAATTTGTGATTCCCATTATTTCTCCTCTTCCTTCACATGCATTGGACTGAATTTTGTTGAAGACCCCAAGCTGACCTAGATGGAGTGATTGCATTTAATGCACACTTTGTTTATTTTGAATTCTCCTTGGGTCATCTTGTTTTATGGACGATTATTATTGTAAACCCTAACTAAGCCGACACATCTTGGGGGTTTCTATTAATATGGCATTCTGCCTCATTTTTAAGGGCTAGATAGTTTTTCTTGGAGTGAATTAAGTAGTATAGAAAGAGCTAGAGTTAGGAGTTAGTTTTTTTTTCAAGCAAGCAAGTGCTGTAATAGAATACTAGAATTGTTGCTACTTTCGGTAATTTAATGCAAGTGAAGACATTGTGATTTGGTGCCTTTCTTGTGTTGAATTTTATCTGGCATGGTTCTTGTGATTCTATCTTTGGAATTGCTTAAGTTATTTGATAGATGTGTTAGGTTTAATGTTAGATAAATTGATAGTTTTTATGATTTAGTACTTGAAGTGTTGCAGCAATCTCTGGTCCATCATTTTCACAACCAACTGATTATTAGTTGATTTGCAAAGTTAGCCCGGACTTTCATATTCATTAAGCTTAGTTCAATTGTGAAGTTTTATTCATTTCGATTGCAATAGGGTTGTTTTGAATGAATGTTCATGATCTGAAAATATTTAAGGCCTTAGAAGATTGCACTATTTCTATAAGATTGCAGATCCATCTAGGTCAAGTAGAAATCCGTTTTTGAGGGATTGGTCCATTTCAAGTGTTTGTCATTTGCATTGTTAATCTTAGGTTTAGTGTTAAATTTAGGAATCTCTTTGAAACCTTATATCTTTTTTTATTTCATTTATCATCTGAGTTAGTTTTAGGATTGAAGTATCACCATATTGCTAGATCTGATAAACTAAAGGATTTAGTACTTGCTTGTAGTAAGGTCCCTTTGTGATTACCGACATTTTCACATTTATCACTAAGTTGTTTATGCATTGTCAAGACCTGACATTAGAGACCTTGGGGTTATCTTTAAAGGCTTGTTGATAGATATTTACCTTTCAAGAGAGATAGAATATCAGATTCTATCTGAGTTGTTGCTTTGCAGAAAACACCATCAACAGTTAGTATTCAAGCATCATGAGCTTTTTTTTACCAAAGTGGTCAAGACATCCAAAGATAACAAATGGTTTGTTGGAAGAGAAGTGATCATTGTTAAGTTTTCTTTGATTATAATTCTAGTTGTGCTCATGTTTTATGCCTTGGGTGTGGAATCATATTTTGAAATGATACAAATGATGCCATGTTGCATATTTGAGTAGATTTTCAAGGGTATAATTGCTTGATTTGGGGGGAAAATTGTAGAAATTTGATGTCAAGGGAAATTTGTCTTGACAATGCAATCTTTCTAAATTACAAACACTCAATAGATGGCTTGATTTGTAGGGGTTTGACAGTGTTAAATGACAAAGGTGGAGTTCAGATGCAAAATGGAAACACATCAATTTATCTTCAACATCAAAGGTGGACAACCAAGTTGGAAATTTTGGAGTTTCCTTCAATTTGGGAGCTAATTTCAAGTAGTTTTTAGCAATTAAGGTCAGCAAGAAGCATCATTCAAGTTGTATGACTAATTTTTACATTTCCAAATCAATCAAAGATGAACTTAGAAGTTGAATTTATTGATAAATACATCTCTAGACTTTCTTTTAGTTAGTTTTTGCTTTCTTTTCATGCTTATAGTAGAAAAGATTGGCCTTGTAACTTAGTTTGAAATGCATTATAAAAAAATTCCTTTTGATTCAATAAAATGATGATAGCAGCTCTTTCTCATTTTACCTTTTTCTTATTTTGCAAATGAATTGGGAGATGATTAGTTGTGATTGGATTTTTCAGTCCTTTTTGTCCCATTTTTTGTAATGTTTTGGAAAAGGATACATGTCTAAGTGCAGGTCATATGTTGTGTGTCAATTGCAGCTAATTGAAGTTGTGAAATCTATTTTCCTTCATGCAATAAGTTGAAACCAACATCTTCATATAAAATATTTAGGTGCTTCATGTTTTTATTTGAGTTGTAAACAATTCAAAAACCTTATTGATTCATATTGTGATATGGTTGCAATAGTTAAACATAAAGATTTTGGTGCATCATCTCCGAGGAATTAGTTTTTCAGTTTCAAGCAAATCCTTCTACCCTTTTCCCAATCAAGTTGATAGTTTTAGGAGGTTCACCAAGGGAACCAATCCACTCTAGAGAATCATCCTCACTTTAAGCTACCCATAGCTTGAGGATGTTTCCATGTTACACAGGATGGTTGAGTGCAAGTCAACCAGGGTGCAATCGTAAGTGATACCAATTTTTGGCACACCTGGTGGGATTGATTGGACTACTTTAGTCCATAATTTTTTTCATCTATCACTGATATTTAGTGTGTGTGTTAGCGATCTCTGCCTTTGGAGGCAAGAAAAAAACATACCTAGTGACTCTGAAAATCATTTTTTTCTAGTTTCAGTATGATCAAGTGCTAGTTTATTCCAAACAAGTTTGATTTTTTCTTGTTTTCCCAGCTTTGAATGAAAAATAATGTCTATGTTTCCATAAAAATGCCATATCATGAAAATGTTGCTTATCCACCTCATTATCAGCAATATCAAGTAAGTCATGCTACTAGTTTTAGTTCAAATTCCATGGATTTTCAAGAAAACTAGCATGTTCAATATGATTACCACCCACCCACCCCTACTCAACCTCAATATCAACCTACATATGCCCAAAATCAGTCCCAAAAATAAAATTTTGTTGCCAACCAGCATGGTTATTCACATAATCAGCCTCAAGAAGACTATTATAAGCATATTTTTTATCAAATCCAAAATCTTGACCATATAGAGATTGTTGACATAAACAATGTGTTGTTATACATGGTTAATTTGTTGGCTGACATCAAGATGCAAATGAAGTTTAATTTGCAACAACAAGAATTGGATTATCAAGCCTATCTTCATGACTAAGAGTTGGAGACACAAAGAGTATAATTTGGAGAGAATCTTGAAAGGGAGATAGCTACAAAAGAGAAGCAGATGAAGCTTTTTCTTGCTCAAACACAAAGGCATGAAGCCCAAACAACTCCTTTCATTCTAGATAATCCTATTCAAGAAGAGGTTCGTAAGTATAAATTTCCATGTTTCAAACCAAGTGAGCCTCTTAACCTTCCTATAGACTAGATTCCAAGTTTTAGAGATCCTTTACCATTGCAAGAACCTATCATGTTGGCACAAATTGAGCTTGTTTTTCCTCAAGAGCAGCCCTTAGAGGAGCATTTTTTCTTTCAAGAAACCCAAGAATCTCCCAAAGTTTCCCCACCAGATGAATTTGATTCTCCTCTCACTATTCACCTTTGTAAGGATGGACCCATTGTCTTTTAGGAGAACTCACACACCATGGAGGAACTTAGAAATGTAAATTTAGTGCATACATACAACTATGGAGTAGTATCGATTAGAGTAGAAAAAGATTGAACAAGAAAATATCTCTCAAGATGAATTTTTGAATATTTTAACTAATGAGCTTCCTTTCTTTGTTGAAGATGATGAAAATGTTTCAATACTTATCTCAAAAGATCAGTTAGGACAATAGGATGAAGAACTAAAAGAGGTTGATCATGAAGAACATTCCATAGTTTGGTTTGGTGAGTTACCTTTTTTCATTGAAAATGATGAAGATGTGGTTTTGATCTCATCAACAGTAGTTTCAAAGCAACAAGAAGATGTCAAAAAATGTGATGAGTTTTTGATTGAAGACAATCAATGTGATAATGGAGCCTTGGATCAACAAGAGGAGTGCAAAGGTGAACCCCTTGTGGAGCCTAAAAAGCTTGGTGAGAGTTGTCATGAGGTAAAAAATAGTCCCCTTCCATTAAAAAATAAAGAAGAATGTGAAGTAGATTTGTTTTGGATTGATCTTAAGGTCATTGTTATAAACTTAGATAATTGAAAGAGGTTGGTGTTGAAATTGAGGTTCTAGCTGATCTGTTTGATGAACTGCCTAGTTTTGTGGATGAAATTGAAAAGAGTATGTCTTTATTAAAATCAATCCCAAGTTTTGAGCAGTAGAATGATGAGAATTATTTGGGAAAGGTGTTGATTCATGAGCAATTAAATGAGAGTAGCCTTGATTTGAATAATCAAGAGGTTGAAATTAATGTAGGTATTGTTCAAAATGAGCAAGAACAAAGGCAAGACACTGCTTCTCAAGGTATGACTTCTGATGTCTTTTTGAGTTCTCAAGAAATCAGTCATGAAGATATCTTAGAGAATGTTATGAATGAGGAAACTAATGATGAGTTTGATGAAAATTTGTGCACAAAAATTATAGATGAGTTTTGTTCAAAGCTTGATACGATGCTTTCAAGTGATTACAATAAAAAAGATGAAGTTGAAATAGCAGATAACCAACAAGAAATAAGTAATCAAAATTCAAGTTTCATCCTTTTAAAAGGATGCCCCATCAGATATTTGGCCAAAAAAGTTACCAACAAGATACAGCAGGCTTTCAGTGCACCTAAGTATGAGATTGCAACTAAGGAGCAGTAGACCCAACTTTCTCATTCTTGCCAACTCAGTGGTATGTTTGGTTAGATTCAAAGGGTGAGTGAATTTGGTTGTGTACTTTAGAAGACATTACAATAGTTTCTGGGGTGTATTCTAGTTTTTCATCTCTTATCAGTAGTTCATAAGTATGCAAAGCATACTTTGTTGGTTAGAAAAGGGAGTTATTTTTCAAAGCCAGTTAATGGGTTTGTTTGAGTATCATCCTTTGTTGGTTAGAGTAGGTTAGAGTAGGTGTTTCTTTTAAATAAGGTGTTGCTAGACCAATGTTTTAGTTTGTTTCATTCCTCCAAGTGCTTTGCACACATTTTAGATTAGTATTTCCCTTCCCTAAGTGTTGGTGCATAGGTCTGTAGTCATTTCAAAGGGTTTTGTTCATTCTTCAACAGAGTTACATGGTCTGTCCTAAGTTGTTTCAGTCCTCCTTTGACTCCTTCGCCCAATGGATGAAATTAGGCTACTGGTCTTTCTTGTTTAGCAAGAAAACACCCCTGAGATGTCACCAAAAATTTAATCCAAATTAGCCTTGAGCCTAATTTTCATTTTATAGATCCCGACCATTATCTCAAGGTGTCATAGGGTCTTCTTTTTTGCAATATTTTCAGTGATTCCTAGGTTTAAGTAATTTTTCATACGCCTCTAGGTTTGGATAGGGGAGGTTTTTGCATTAAAATCTATTGCATTAAGTCCATTATAAGTTTTAAATGGGCTGTTAATTTATATTATTCGATGTAAAGTTTTCAAAGTCAAAGAGGTTTTTATTTTGTATTCAAACATTGGAAAGGATATTTTAACTATTTTTAAATCCTATCTTCATGAGAATCCACAGGTTGTTTTGGCAGAAAGATAAGCTTCAACTTTGATTTTTGAAGTTAAGAGGGAAATTCCACATGATTTCCATGTTTGGAAACATTTTTCCTTGATTACTGACAAGGAAAAGAAGGAAGGCTCGGGTTGTGAAAGAAGCTGCAATTTTTGAAAAGAAAAAGTTTCAGGTCTGCAACATTTCAATTCCATTTTTCATGGATTTTCCTTCTTGAGAGGTATTATGATTTCATCTTTGTGTTGGTAAAGAAAAATAGGAATTCTTTCTTTGTTTCATTGAACGTTTAAAATATTTTCATTTGTTTCAAGGCTTCTTTTCTAGTAAGCACAGGCTAGGGTTTCATTCTTTATGTTTGTGAGTACATGTTCAATATTGGTGACTATCTTTTAGATCCATGTTAGAGTGCAAAAACATAAATTATGAGAGTTTAAAGTTTTAAGGATTTTGCATCAGTAATCTTTGAGTAGTGATCTTAGATCACAAGCCTTGGTTCAGGGTCTCAAGGAGGTGGCAAAGGAAAATGGAATTGTTGTATGAAATGGTGGGTTTGTTGTCTGCAAAGGTAGATAAAATATTAATAGTCATTGTTAATTATGGAGGAAACAATCTAAATAGGGTAGATGAAGAAATCATTTACTAGGTTCTAGTGTCTCAATGATAGTTAGAAAAGCTTTACCTAAGTAGGTCTTCTAAGATCTAAGAGATAATTTGAATGCTCCCTTTATTCTTTGGCAGCAATATTGGCAATGAACAGTGACAAGCCTTTTATAGTGGTTGAGAGGAAACATTCTTGGAGAGACAATGATTTGTTATCTAATATACCTTTGCAGTGATAGTGATAGCTATCTCATGAATGACTTTGAAGCACAGTTGTGAAGCATATTCAAATCCTTTATCACATATGCAACCTATACAGGGGTCCATGTAGCTATTTATTATTGACCTTTCAGTCCTTAATCAAATAAGTGTGACAATGTAGCCTCCAAGGTGACAAAAGGGTGATAATGTTTAGTGTTGCAAATTCTTGCATTAAGAACCTAGAATATCAGTAACTTGCAAACCTCCAAGCAACATAATGAATAAATGATAACCAGGCAGTGTATTCTTCATGAGATTGACTCATAGGCCTTTCATGAGATATTTCCTTACAAGAATGAATGGAAAATATGAAGTGATGATAATGAGTTTAGCATATATGCAAATGATGAAGGCATGGTAGCAAGTGAAAGCATCTTGAGATAATGCAATATGACAGTCCTAAACCCTAAGATGAACCATTATTGCAACAAAAGGTGTAGTACAATTATGATATGGACAATCAATATGGCAATCAAGGTTTCAGTGGTTTTGGAATCATTGATACATGGGAGAGAAAGCAGCAAGGAAGAGATAATGTCAGTGAGGATTGTGAATATTAATGATATATCGAGGATGGTGGTAGTCCAAAACCCATCACATTCATCAATTCCATGAAAGGAGAAGTGCAACCTTATGTTTCCAGTCAAATGGTGATGACAGAGACATCATTCTTGAGGAAGCAGTATCTTTGCTTAGATTTGCACTGTCAAATCTTAGCAAGAAGAGTTCATTTTAGGACAACGATAGTCTCCTAAGCCATATCTTTATTACAAATTATTAGGTAGAAAAAGATGAAGACAATAGATTAATGGTATAAGATTCTAACCTATTTTACTTTATTTGACACAATGAGTATATCATAAAGGGTGTGATAATTCCTTAGAGTTAGGGTTTAACGAAAAGCTTCCTGATTTAGGAAATCATATTAATTACCATGAAACAATATGCAAGTCATACCACAAGGTGAGGAGATAGGGTTTTCATTGTATGAGGTGTCAAGCTCAAGTTAATAATATGCAATGTTGTAAATTATTTATTGAAACCCTAGCTTTCTTAACTTGCATAACTCTGGGCATTAAGATTTAGTCATATGACAAGGAAGTACTTTATTTTTTAGTTTTAAATGTTGCATATGTTGATGACAGTCTCAATGTTAGGAGTAGTGTTCTTGTTTGGTATTGTAGTACTTTGAAGGATCTAGTAATAATGTTTCATGTCTCACTATTTAATCAATGCACTTGTAATTCTTCAAGGAGGCAGTGATATATTGAGTGTAGACCTATATAGCTTTCCTTGATGTAGTTTTGTGTGTTAGGTCTTGTCAAGGATAGGGTTATGTGGAGATTGTATTGTGGCATGTATTATGAGACAAATCTTCCAATATATGCACATGGTAGTCATGTTAGAAGGAAGTTATCTTATTTGCACAGTCATCATGATCATTATGTTGAACTATGATGTACTAATGTTGATGCTTGCTAGGAGCAATTATAAGTAAGAATAGTGAATAGAAAAAACAAAGTTGCATGTTGTCATTCATAATGCATATCTATGGGCAAGGAGATAGGGGTAGTCAAAGTCCTTTGATAGTGTAAGAATACCAAGGCATGAATCTCAATTTTGGAAAGTAGGGGTTGCATTTTGTGTCTTTGATTCATAGAAAAAGGAGGATGTTTGTGGCAGCATTCCAAGGGTCAAGCAATGATCATGATTTTGGATTTTTTTTGTGACAATGTTTTATCACTGTATTATGAAGCTACTTTGAGAAATGGCAGTCATTGGGGACTAGGTATGTTTGTATGCATGTGACTGTGTATTTGACTAAAGTTTTGTGATAGTTGTAGAATTTCATGACTCTTGATAATGATCTTGATGTTAGAGTTTGGCATAGTTAGAGATAAAAAACCTCATATGTGTTGGTTTTAAACACAAAGAAAAATGCATGGAATACATGAAGATAATCTTGGGCAGGGTACTGGGAAGTGGAAGTCACTACAACTTGCAAGATAATGCAAGAGGATCAAATCATAGTCAAATGGCAAGGTTTTACAAGGCCGTATATATAGTGCAATACACTGATCATTGTGAATAATAAAAGTAAGAAAAATTCAAGATGTAAAGAGACAAATCATGATGATAGTGACTCTAAAAATTCATCCAAGATTAGAGTAGATTTTGGAAATCCAAATGCAAGTAGAAGGTATTGTTCTAGATTTTATCATGAATCCACATGTATTTCCTTCAAAACAAAAACTTGGACAACTTTTTGAATGTGACTTATCAATAATAATTGTGTCAAGTGGCATTTTTGGTTTTCAAGCATCATGAGCTTTTTTTTTGCCAAAGTGGTAAAGACATCCAAAGATGACAAATGGTTTGTTGGAAGAGAAGTAATCACTGTTAAGTTTTCTTTGATTATAATTCTAGTTGTTCTCATTTTTTATGCCTTGGGTGTGGAATCAGATTTTGAAATGATACAAATGATGCAAGGTTGTAGATTTGAGAAAATTTTCAAGGGTATAAGTGCTTGATTTCAGGGGAAAATTATAGAAATTTGATGTCAGGTGTAGTTGGTCTTGACAATGCAATTTTCTAAATTAGAAACACTTAGTAAATGGCCTGATTTGTAGGGGTTTGATAGTGTTAAGTGACAAAGGTAGAGTTCAGATGAAAAATGGAAACACATCAATTTGTCTTTAGCATCAAAGGTGGACAACCAAGTTGGAAAGTTAGGAGTTTCCTTCAATCTGGGAGCTAATTTCAAGGAGTTTGTAGTAGTCAAGGTCAGAAAGCAACATCAATCAAGCTGTATGATTGATTTTTTCATTTCCAAATCAATCAAAGATGAACTTAGAAGTTGAATTTCTTGATAAATGCATCTCTAAGCCTTTCTTTTAGTTAGTTTTTTCTTTCTTTTCATGCTCACAACAGAAAAAATTGACCTTGTAACTTAGTTTGAAATGCATTGTAAAAACAATCTTTTTGATTCAATAAAATGATGACAACAGTTCCTTCTCTTTTTTTTTCTTGTTAAAAGGCCAAGGCCTAAGTATTTAGTATTAATATATAGAAGCAAAAATTACAAAATTACCAGATTTATAGTACTGGTATTATGCTATACAAAAACATTATGATACCAAAAACTTGTATATAGATCTGGCAACCTTTAGACAATTGATATAATAGAATATCATATGTATTCCCTTGTCAAATATACACTACATTATCATAAATATAGCAATATATGTTAGTCAAAACGACTAGCAATTGTTATACTATATTAAAAAAATTGGGTTGATATTTGGCATCATTCTTCCATGGAATTTTCATTTGCTTGCACTTACTGGTGACTTGCATTCAAGTCCAATAGGTTGTCAACCTTTCCCTTACTCTAGCACAACAACTCTTGTGGTGGTATAATTCTTGGCACTGCAACTTTCCTATGGTCATGTCTTGATTGGTGAGAAAGTATGGAAGACAAAGCAGAGATTTTTTTTATCATAGTTTCCATTTGGAGACCCAATTCTTCAGAATGCATGTTTACTTTCCTATACAATAACTAGGGATCATCATCATGAAGGCCCTTCTTTACTACCTCAAAAACTACTGCAAATCCCCATTTTTATTGCAGGTAGCACCTTGCAAAAACTCCTCCTACATAACCTTTGCCTTTGTTGAAGTTATACTATTGAACACATTTGAGAAGATCATTCTCCCCAAGAAATTCTAGTAGGATAGTCTCAATGTACACTATTTTGAGGGATGTATATGACTGAAGAAGATCCATAGCATTTGAAAGAAAGATGGAGAGAAGATTTGAAGGAAATAATAATCTAGGGGAATTGGAATTCGGACAAACTATTTGATCCCCAATTACTATTTTTATGCAATCCACAAGAGTTAGGAAAACCATATGAAATACTTGATACAGCTCTTCATCGACAAATTCCTCTAAAAATGGTAACTAATGCCTCTTCACATTCATAGGGATTCTAAAATTCTTTGTGTTGTACTACATGGGAAGATTCGCACTACAATTGTTGTTGATAGAAACAGTGCCTTCAATCTTCAAGCACCACATTCTACCCCTTCCAAAAAAAACAATCAATATCTGGTAATTGAAACTAGACCTTCAAACTTCTTGCACCACCTTTGACCCCACCCAAATAAACATAATACAAACAATGTGCACTAGTAAACACTTCCTTTTTGAAAACTCCACTACAAATCTAGAAGCACACATAAAACCCAACACGAAACACCTATTCAAAAAAATATTTTCACCCACGAAAGACCCCAAAAAAGCTAACACTAAACCCCAACTTTGAATTCAATAACCAACACTTAAGTGAAGAGGAAAAGGATTTTGTTTTGACCCATTTGACACAGGAACTCTCACACCATTTACATAAGCTAAACTCCCAAGATACCATAAGACTCCATTTCTAGTCATAGCAATTAGAAAACCCATTGATGAATAGATAGACTTCACCAGGACGATTGCAAAATTGAAACAAAAATGCTCTTTTAAAGAACGGCCAGTGTACTAGAAACCAAAAAAATCATCATTTTTCGACATTGTATTTAATTGTCTCCAGATCAACTCCAAGGGAATAAAATATTACACATGCATAAGCACTACAAAAATTTCTTGAAACAAGGAAAACATCATTATGATTAAGCATGGATGTTTATTTAAACAGTTCCAAGTGTAAATTCACACACTTCCTAAGACATAAAATGCCTGAAGAACTTGAAACCTGTAGCACATGAAGATAAATGAATGTTGCCTTTGGTACTATACAAGCTCAACCTCCAAAATCCCTATGGTTGCATCGTCACACAAATAGAAATTTTCACTCTCATATCGAAAGCCATCATTATGCAAAGTGGCAAAAAATTTATACTTTATCTGCACATTTAACAAATGATTAATATAAAACAATTTGAATACAACATCAATCACTTGATGTCATCTTTGATCCCATATGCCACTTGACATTTCTTTTAGGTAAACCTTCTTGACCTCTTATGGAATGTGAAGTCTTTCAAACCAATACGGTTTACCTTGTTCTCCAATTTCATTTTTAAAATCATCACTCTTTCCCTCTTTGCCACTAGACATAAACATAATGAAACATCCCTTACTATATATTTCCCTTGCTTTTTTCCAAAATTACAAGATCCTATATTATTTGAGGAAAAGAAAATTCTTGAGGAGCATATATTTACTCAGTTTGACCTTGAGCACATCTGATGTTTGCTAAAACATCAACAACCTGATTCCCTTCTCTATAGATGTGTTTCAATTGAAAAGATTCAAGCATGTCTATTAGGAGAAAAATTTGACCCATTACATAATTTATTTTCCAATTACTTGAGCCTCTAACTTTGCATGCATTGATAACAAGTAATGAATCCCCTTCAATTACCAGCTTTGTAATTTTATGTTGAATTTCCATTTGGAAACCATGTAAAAGAGCAAGCACTTTCTCTTGATTATTTGTACCATTTGATAGTCGAATTGACTTTGCACAAATTACATCACCCACCTAATCCCTTAACACAACTTCTGCATCTAAAACCCTAGGATTGTCATGAGATGCCCCATCGAAGTTTAATTTTACAAAATCCTCATTTGGACGCTGCCATATTACCTTTTTACTATCAATTTTTTCTTTGATATTTGACATTTGGCAGCCACTAAAAGGAATAACCAGAGAAGATCACTTCTTTAACTACTTTGCATCCCATTCAGAGAAAATTGAACTTGCATGTTTTGAATTTTGCACATATGCATTTTTTATTTTGTATATAGATTTTTGTAGTTTTGACAATACTAACTCTAAATTAGATTTTTCTTTACGAAAAATACTTTTGTTTCTTTCCCACCAAATACACCATACTACAGAAGAGGGTATAATTGACCATATGCTTGCAAAAAATAGATGATTTAAAGAATACTGGCCAACTTATGAACATATCCCATAACTTTTGGTGAAAATGGGAAGACCAACCTATCTTGAGTTGCACAAAAGTCCAACATGAATTTGCAAATGAGCATTTCAAAAACAAGTGATCAACATCCTCCAACTTTGACTCACGTAGAACACAATGAAAAGGAACAACAATTCCAAGTTTCACCAACCTTTCACTTGTTAAAATATTATGCTTCAATCCCATCCATGAAAAAAACCCTGCTTTTGGGAGAACCATTGGATTCCAACAAAATGTCAAGGCTCTTTCCTTGATACCTTGGTATTGTACATTCATTAATGCCTTGTATCCCATCTTAACTATATAATTACTTGATTTCAAAGGAGCCCAAATCAATTTATCTTCATCCTTCCCAATGAAAATAGTTCTATTACTTAAAAGCTTTTTACACTCTTCTTGTTGAATCAAAGGAATAGTTGAATTTACCAGTTGTTTCCAACATACTTTTCCTATTTGAGAATCTATGCCTTGGATGTAGTCTTTCAATTTTAATCCCCAATTTTGGGTGGTATGAGCTATTGCTTCCTTGAAATCAAACGGAGTTTGCAATGGAGGGAACCCATTCCATGAATCTAGCCAAAAATTTGCACTTCCACCATTATGAATCTCCTAAGATAAATATTGAACTATTAATTTTCTACAATCTAACAAAAAATTCCACATGACTGATCCATGGGGAGGATTAGAAATGGTGAAAATACGATTGATAATACCACAGTCAAGGAATTTTTCTTGCAAGACCTTGCACCATTTATCATGTGGTTTTGCATACATATGTCAAACCAACTTCACTCCTAATGTCACATTCCTAGTAGATAAATTATTTTACCTTTGTCTAATTTTGCAAATGAATTGGTAGATGATTAGTTGTGATTGGAGTTTTCAATCCTTCTTTTTGTCCCAATTTATGTAATATTTGGGCAAAGGATACATGTCTAAGTGCAGGTCATATGTTGTGTGTCAATTGCACCTGATTGAAGTTGTGAAATCTATTTTCCTTCATGCAATAAGTTGAAACCAACACCTTCATATGAAATATTTATGTGCTTCATTTTTTTATTTGAGTTGTGAACAAGTAAAAACCTTATTGAGTCATATTGTGATATGGTTGCAGTAGTTAAACATAAATATTTTGGTGCATTACCTCATAGGAATTAGTTTTCAGTTTCAAGCAAATCCTTCTACCCTTTTCTCAGTCAATTTGATAGTTTTAGGAGGTTCACCAAGGGAACCAACCCGCTTTGGAGATTCATCCTCACTTTAAGCTACCCACAGCTTGAAGATGTTTCCATGTTACACAGGATGGTTGAGTGCAACTCAACTAGGGTGTAATCCTAAGTGATAATAATTATATTATAATATAAATATTATATTATATTATATTATTAATAATCTAATATTATATAAAAATATATAATATATTATATAATATATTGTATTGTAATATAATATATTATTATTATATTATATTATAATATAACCCACTCCATCAATTCGAAATATATATTTTTTAATTATCCACTTTAATATCATATTGTCTAATTTTTATTTGTGTAACTAATTATTTAGTCATTTTTATTTGTGTGACTAATTATTTAGTTGTGTTTTTTACTCGACAATCAAACTAGTCACTTATGATGACCAAATTAGTCATTTATAGTTGTGTTGCAAAAAATGAGTAGAATTTAGTCATCTTTAGTTGTTGTGACTAAAATTTTTAGTCACATAGTCATTTATTTTCCAAATTCTACTAGTGCATGGTTGAAACAAGGTCACAAACTAAAAGAAAGGACATGGATTCCTCAAGTGACCCCTTTTATAGTCCACATCATGACACCAACCTTGGATCACATTCAAATCAATATACACCACAAAGAGAAACACCACAAAAAGACCCAACCAACACATTGGAAAATTTAAATTTAAATGAATTCAACAAGAAATTGACTCCCGAAGAAGTTGAATGAGCTTACCAAGATCCAAGGATTTTATGCATAGTTGATGAGCTCATTAGTGCTAACCCTAAGAGATAATTTTATGAACTAGCCAAAAAGGGTGCTAAACTTCCTCAAGGCTTTGATGTCTCCACAATTGTGGAAGGAGCTACTCAAAACCCATTCACATTAGGGATGCCATCTTCACAAGAAATCTCTACCAAACTACCACTTGGGACAACAACACACATGGCCACAACTACCACACACATTCCCAATACCCAAACATTTGGAAACAAGAGAAATAATGTAACAACACAAGGAATTTTTTTTACATTTGGTAGCTAATTGAATATTATAGGTAAAACTTTTACAAATCTTCTATTTCAAAATACAAACCAAGGTCCCACACCTATATTTCAAAACATGAACCAAGGTCCTACATTTCAAGGTCCCATGCCTACACTTCAAAACATGAATCAAGGTCCCACATTTCAATTTCAAAGAACTCCCTCATCAAATCAAAATCAACCAAATAAATCTAGGATAATTTGCATTGTCCCATGAAGAGAGCCAAATAAAAAAACCAATCAAGGACCTACATTTTCAAACATCAATCAAGGACTTCCATTTTCAAATACAAATCAAGGACCTACCCCATCATTTCAAGGACCTACTCCATCGAATCAAAACACTAATCAGGGACTTACATTTTTAAACAACAATCAAGAACCCACACCATCTTTCCAAAATACAAATCAAGGTCAAACATTTCAAATCCAAGGTACAAATCAAGGGCCCACACCACAATTTCAAAATGCCATACCAAATACGAAGATGAATTTTGAGACCAATATAAATACGAATTTCACTCCAAACCAAACTAACACTAATACAACATTTACACATCAATATCAACAAGGTAACCAAGGTCTCATACCATAAAATGTCAATCCAAATCCAATATATGACCTCAACACCAATACCATAATGCAAAATCAAACCAACACAACACCACCTCTTGTGGACACTTCGATGCAATAAATACAAGCCATACAACACCAAATGACAAACATATAATTGGGGACCAACAAGAAAAAATATTCCATGGAGGAATTGTGCCCCTATCCATTTGACATAAATCTATACATTCCACCCTTTCCCCCTCACTTCATGACACCAAATTTACCCAAGTACAAAGGGAAAGGAGATCCAATGGAACACATACAAGAATGTAATATGGAATGTATGGAAATTGCATACAATCCTACCTATTTGATGAGACTATTCCCACGAAGTCTCACGAGGCTGACCCTAGATTGGTCCACACACCTTCCTCTAGGGATTAGAACATGGGGGAATTGGTTGATAAATTCATTCATCACTTTTCCTTTAACATAGAAAGTGGTGTAACCCTCACAACATTATGCACAACTAAGAAAGAAGAAGGGGATTCACTTACCTCATTTTACCAAAGATGGAGAATTATAGCTAGCAATTTTCCTTGTCACATCCCTAAGAAACAACTAGTCACCATGTTTGTAGAAAACCTTAATGCAAAAATTCTTTCTGGTCTTCAAATCCAATGTTGTACAACTTTTGAGGATAATGAGAAAGGTTTCCTTATTGAAAAGGCTCTTGTCACCAAGGGACTATTCAAAGTACCCAAAGATACCCCAAGGCCTAAAAATGACCAAAGAAAATTTTGGTCTCAAAATAAGAATGCCACTAACGATGGAGTTGTTGATGATAAAGTGATAAACAAAGGTCCTACCATTCACCTCAAAGGTCCTTCCAAATCAAATACCAAAGAAAAGGTCAAGATCAAACATTAAATGTAGTCCAAAATAACCAACAACACAGAGGTCCCCCACATACCAAGAGAACATACACCCCATTGGGTGAACCCATTGAATCAGTCCTCAAGACACTTTTACAATCCAATGTCATCCAACTGCCATATATCAAAAACTATGAACCCTCATTGATCAAACCTAACTAGTGGAAGGAAAATGAATATTTTGAATATCACCATGGAAAAGGACATAAGACATCTTCATGATGGAAACTCAAAAATGTCATTCAAGACCTCATTGAACAAGGAATCATTTCAGTAGAAGATTCACAGGGTAAGACAAATGATGATCATACCGTATTTAAAACTCCCTTGTAAGATCATGACAAAGGAAAAGCCTCTAGTTCAGGGAATAACAATAATGCCAATTATTCCCATGTCACACATGATTATAGCACTATTTTCCACAACATATGATCCTTTGATGATCATGTTGCCACTATTACCATAAATAAGAAAATTTTAGAGTGTGTTATCACCACTCACCGAGCCAAGGTAGCTCTACAAGGGGTTTCTTCCAATGCACAACCAAAAAGCCAATAAAACCTCCTAGAGTAGCTAGGGAAGACTCTTATGTAAATTTATATTCTAAAATGCCTTTGCATATCCCCCCAACATAGAGCTATTCTTGATAAAGCTTTGCAGGAAGTATTTGTACCTGCTAATCTAGATGTCAATGAATTTCAGGCCATGGTTGGATACCTAGCTATGCTGCATCATGTCACCTTCTCTGAACAAGACTTTTTCACACAAAAGTACTATCATAATGATCTTGTACATCTTGAAGTCTATCTAAATAGAAATAAGATCATATGAGTCTTGGTAGACGGTGGAGCAACTTTGAACATTTTATCTCTAAAATTGGTAAAAGCATTGGGATATTTTGAGAATTGTATAGATCAAACTAAGAAAATTGTTATCAAACCTTATGATGATGTTGAGTGCTCGTGTGAAGGAGTAATTTCGCTTCCCATGAGATTTGGTCTAGCTACGCAAAACATAGCATTTCATGTCTTGGATCTAGATTTACACTACAACCTTCTCCTTAGCCGCCCCTGGATTCATTCTATGAGGTCCATACCATCCACATACCACCAATGCCTCAAGTTTCCACATAATGGCACTAAAATTACTATTCCTGGTGATCCTAATCCCTTTCAATACTGTGCAAACCTAAAATGAACCATTGAACACAAAGTGCCATAAATTGAGATGCGTCATCTTCCACCTCATCCCACTACATTGATCCATCTAACCTCATGAAATCATCCACTCCATTCACCACACCTTCCAAACCCAAAACCCAAATTTAGGACAAAGGATGCAGAGAATACAACATGAAGAGTCTCTTTTACATTGGAAAGTTACCTAAATCACCAAATTCTTATGGAAAACCACATCTTATGCACCTTAAGGTTATCATCCACAATCCTCCTACCACCTTCACTAAATGAGGGGAGTTATCCAAAGAATCTTTGGATGACCACATTTACACATGGTTATATAAAGAAGAGGAGGACATAGACCCTAACCAGTTTCTAGTTGAACAATATCCAAAAGGGTTCCTCTTAATGAAGCAACAAGGATATGATGGACACAACAACCTTGGTCTAAATAAACATGACATAGTGGAACCCTTTGTTAGTATAATTAATATTTAATTACACTTGCATAAGTTTACTTAGGTAATATTTAATTCCTAGGTTAATTATTCTCATCCTTATCTTGTTGAGCTATCTTGTTGCTCAATATAAGATTAGGGTTATGCATACTTGCTTTTATAAAGCAAATCATCTCATGTAATTATGAATTCCTGAATAATAATATTTTGCACATCTTTTTGCAATATCTTTGATTTTTCTATTTTTCTCTTCTGTGGAAGGTTTTTTGGTTTGCATGTTTGATCTTGGTTTCTAACATGGTATCAGAGCCTCGATTTATAGCCCCTTCTCAACTTTTTTGGAGAAATACATTGCAGAGCATGTTCGAGGTTCCTCGAGGGCTTCATTCCTTGAGCATATTTATGCAATGTCTTGGATCAGATTAGGGTTTTCCATTGGATTCAAAGCGCTGGAAAAGGTCAGAAATGGCTTTTATTTTGCAGATTTTGGTCATCGCTTGCCAGATCTATGAGGGTTTCAAGCTCAATGATTTTTCTGAGAGATTTGAGGGTCACCTAATTTTTTGGGCATTTTGGGCCAAAACAGACCTTGTCGTTGGATTCGCAGTGCCCAAAAACCCCTATTTTCATATAAAAATTTTCCATTTTGGACAAAGTCATCTGGAGAGGCAATTTTTTTTTGCTCAAGGGTCGTATGGCCCCAAGGCACACATTCTGAGGTTCATTGTACAAAAAAAAATTCAAAAGAAAAATTCAAAATTCAAAAAAATGATGGGATTTTTGTGCCTCCCATTTAAAATCTAGTGCCACCTGCTAGCCACCCATCCACCGCCAAGTGGCCACCGACTGCCTCACCACCACCAACCTGCCACTTTGGAGTTCTCAACCCCCACGAGCTTTAGCAGCCGACCATGTGGGCAACTAGCACCCTGTGCAATTAGCTCACCAGTCCTTTTAGTCCCCGCCCTAGTCATATCAGCGACTAGGGGCTATGCCGAAGGAGCTAGCCGCTAGCCCCTAGTCCTGCAGGCGACCAGGGGCTGAACATTTTTTAGCCCCTAGGGCTTATTGGAGACTACTTGGGCAAATTCGGAGCAATTTCATGAAATCGACCATAACTTTGGCATACGGTGTCATTTTTTCACAAACGAGATATCGTCGAAAACCTGGTTCCAAGGTCTATCCATTGGTGTTGGTTTTTTTTTCTTTTTTCTTTTTTGATACCTTTTTCATCCTTGGAAGTTGCATGTTGTTGTTTTTACTCTAGGAGACATATCTTTTGACTCACTTATCTATTATTTGCCATTCTTGCGACGTTGGAAAGCTGGTTTAGTCCTCTACACAGATCTGAGGTATATTTTTATTTTCTATGTATGCATGTTTGCATGCTTTCCTTTTAGAATCATTGGGTTATTGTAATAAATTAACTGAGATAAAGTTCCATTAGGGGGGTTTCTTGCATAATAATTTGATTAGAGTGTGCATGCACTTTGATCTTCATCCTATTTTGATGGAAACTCACATGGGTTATATCTAGTTTCTTAGTTTCTTTTGGCCACATCTTGTCTTAGCTTGACACATATCAGATTCACATCGGTTCACACTTCAGATTGGGAGTCTATGGTTATTGATCCGCATTGGTTCAGATCCTTCTCAGTTTGAGGGCCATGTTTTTATGGTTAATGTTCCAGAGTCTTTATGGTACTTATTCCCATGGAATATTTTTAGTCTTAGTTTGGCATCAACATCGAGATACATAGCTTCCAGGTTTTGTCATCATTTCACCTACTATTGCTTCACAGATTCCAGGGTTGTTCCAGTTTGTGAGTTTCCCAGTGTTCTGTGGCATCGGGTTTGTTGTCGCATTATTATGATTCCACTTTGGTTTCTTGTAGATAGAAGTATCTTTCCTTGCTTGTCAAATTTGAGTTCCAGTGTTCTTCCAGTGCTTCTTTGCAATAGTCATCTCATTGTAGGGGGGTTTTGTCCCACTGGGTTTTCCTTCTCTACCTCATTATTGCATTTGTACATGGGTACCTGATCAGGCCTTGTTTTCAAGACCCATTCATACTTTCTTGCATTCATCTTAGTTTTAGGTGCATTCTTTTTTAGTCTCCCTAAGTTGCACTTATGGGGGGGTGTTAGTGTAATTAATATTTAATTACACTTGCATAAGTTTACTTAGGTAATATTTAATTCCTAGGTTAATTATTCTCATCCTTATCTTGTTTAGCTATCTTGTTGCTCAAGATAAGATTAGGGTTATGCATACTTTCTTTTATAAAGCAAATCATCTCATGTAATTATGAATTCCTGAATAATAATATTTTGCACATCTTTTTGCAATAGCTTTGCTTTTTGTTTTTTTCTCTTTTGTGGAAGGTTTTTTGGTTTGCATGTTTGATCTTGGTTTCTAATGCCCTTATTACCTCCTAAATTACCAAAGTATAGTAGGTTAGGGTTTGTACCAGTAAAAGTGACTATTTTGGGTACTAGGTTACCTTCGAGTGAGACTGTTAATGCTTCAAATTAAATCAAGACATCTGAGGACTATTATACTGACTTTGATTACAATGAATTAGAATGGGGTTCAAAGAGATCATTCAGTGACTATAACCTTGAGGAAACATTTAAACAACCTAGTGAGCCTACCTTTGAGGAAATATTTTATCAGATGTTTAAAATTGGTCCCCCACAGAACTTGTCTAATCCCAAACAAAAGGTCCCCTTGAAAAGGGAAGCTTGGATCAAAACCTTCTAGGAACCTGATGAATCTACCTATGTCTTTACCTTATCTTCCTACACCATGACCCTTGACAACACCGATGATGGCTTGCCCCTCATTTACCAATAGTTAATAGATTGGGATCAACAAGAACCACCGAGTTTAGACACATTCGGGAACGAAGAAGCAATTGTTGAGTTCATGGGACTTCGTGAAGGAATACCAAGTGGGGATCATAAGGTTGGCTTCATCATAGAACTCAATAGTGCAACATACTTTGGCGAGGTTCCTCTAGTCATAAAAGTCAAAATGAGAAAAGTCAAAATAAAAAGAATAGGTCTTCAGGTGAAAACTGAAAGGCATTTGTTGATCATGAAAAATTAAAAATAAAGGATGTATCTAAAGGATAAAACCTCTCTAAGGTACCTAAGGATGGAGAACTGAATAGTCTCCCTATAGACCAAGAGAGATTGCCATTTCTTGTAGAAGAGACATAAGAAGTGAACATTGGGACACAAGATAACTCTAGAATCATATTGCTTCTAGCATCTTTGACCACTAAGGAAAAACCTGAGTTTACAACATTCTTTTCAGAGAGACAAATTAATTTTGCATGTTCATATGTTGATATGCCTGGGTTGGAGCCCAAGCTTATTTTACATCACTTACCATTGATACCAAATGCCAAACCATATAAACAAAAGCTAAGGAAAATGCACTTGCAAATTGCAGTCTTGGTCAAGGTTGAACTAAAGAAACTCTTGATTGATGGATTCATACACTCTATTGATTATGCTGATTGGATATCTAATCTTGTTCCTATCACAAAACCGAATGGTCAAATTAGAGTATGCATGGATTTTAGGGATCTTAACAAGGCTTGTCCTAAAGACGATTTCCCTTTACCAAATATTGTCATCATAGTGGACCTCACAGCTGGATATGAGATGTTATCACTTATGGACGAATTATTGAGCTATAATCAGATAAGGATTTCCATTGAAGATCAACCAAGGATAGCCTTTACATGCACTTGGTGAACCTTCTGTTGGAACATTATGCCATTTGGACATAAGAATGCAAGAGCTACATATCAAAGATCCATGACTACCATTTTTCATGATTACATGCATGTACTCATGGAGGATTATGTTGATGATCTTCTCTCAAAATATATAGAAAGAAATGGTCACCTAGTAGTCTTGGATAAGATTTTCACACGTCTTGAAAAATACAAACTTAGGTTAAATCCAAAGAAACATGTTTTCGAGGTTCAATTAGGCAAACTCTTAGGATACATTATCTCCCGTAGAGGAATAGAGGTTGATCCTGCAAAAGTAAAAGCTATCTTGGACATGTCACTGCCCACCAACATCAGTCAGCTAATTACTTTACAAGGAATAGTACAATCAATCCGTAGGTTCATTGCTCAACTAACAAACAAGATTCATCTATTTCAGCACCTGTTATGAAAAGGAATTCCCTTCAATTGGATAGAAAAATGTCAAGAAGAATTTGATCAAATCAAGCATTATTTATTGACTCCACCAATCCTTATGGCTCCAATTGATGGAAGAAATTTGATATTGTATGTAACAGCAACTAAATCAGCACTGGGAGTATTATTGGCACAAAATGATAATGATGTCAAAGAAAGAGCAATTTACTACATCATTCGTACCTTGGTTGGATATGAGTTAAACTATATCCCTATTGAATGAACATGCTTATTAGTTGTGTTCACAACCCATAAATTGATACATTACATGCTAAACCACAAGACAAAGTTGATAGCCAAAATTGATCCTCTAAAGTATCTTCTTAGCAAAGCAGCTCTAATAGGATGCCTAGCTAATGGGTTATGATCTTAAGTGAGTATGAAATTGAATATGTTAATCAAAAGGAAATAAAAGGATAGGTGATCATTGATCAACTTGCAGATGCACTAATAAAGGTTGACCATCCTCTAATATATGACTTTCTAGATGAATCAATCTTTATCATCGAAACACCAACAATGTGGAAATCGTACTTTGATGGGTCCTACACAAGTCATGGTTTAAGAGTTGGCATTTTATTCATCACACCTCAAGGGGATTCCATTCCTAAGTCATTCTGAATAGCATTTTCACACACCAATAATATAGTTGAGTATGAAGTATTACTAACAAGACTCTGAATGGAAATTAATGGAAAATCAAGGATCTTCAAGTTTATGGTGATTCCAAACTAGTGATCAAACAATTCAATGATGATTATGATACCAAGGATGAGAAGTTAATGCCCTACAAGTGAATGATTGATAGTTTTAGATTGTGCTTTGAAGCTATTACCTTTGAACAAATATCGAGAATCCAAAAAAATGCATTCAATGCAACATAAACAATTGGATCTCTCTTGGACATCCCTAACAATGCATCACAATATGAGTTCTTGGTGGAACAACTTTTGATCCTTGCGTTTGATGTCCCCAAAACCAAACTTGTGTGTGAACTTGTTAGTCTCAAATCTCCTTGGTACAAGGAAATTTACAACTATCTACATGACCAGATTATCCCTCCTGACTTGTCTCCCAACTAACACAAAACCTTTATTTGACAAGCCTCTAAGTATGCCATCATCGGAGATACCCTTTATTTTTGTATCCTAAACAACACCCTCTATCGATGTCTCGACTCAAATGAAGCACAAACAACCATACAAGAGGTTCACTATGGTATATGCAGAGCTCACTTTGCTGGTCCTACCTTAGCAAAAAAGCTTATGAGGGAAGGATATTATTTTCCTACAATGGAATGTGATTCCTATCCCTTTGTGAAGAGGTTTCATCAGTGTCAAATTTATGGAGATCTAATACATGCGCCAGCTTAGGAATTGCAGCCGCTTATAGATACCATGGCCATTCTCTCAATGGGGACTCGACCTCGTTGGAAAGATCCATCCCACTTCTATAAATGGGCATAATTTTATCCTTGTTTCTATAAAACACTTTACCAAATGGATTGAAGCCATCCTAATGACCTAAAATATTGGTAAGCATACATCCAAATTCATTTTGAATTACATTATATACCGCTATGGTATCCCGCAATCCATCATTACAAACAATGGTCTCCCTTTTAAGAATCATGATTTCCATGAACTTTGTGACAAGTTTCATATCCAACACCATTTTGTTACCCCATATGACCCCCAGGGTTTTAATCAAGCTAAGGCATCTAATAAGACTATTTTTAAAATCTTAAAAAATATTATCAATGACACTGGTTGTGATTGACATCTCCAGCTCAATCCTACTTTATGGGCCTATCATACCAGTGTTCGCACCCCTACATGAGCCACTCCATATTCCCTTTTCTTTGGATCTTAGTCCATACTTCCTATTGAGGTTGAGTTACCATCCCTAAGGGTATCTATGCAAGGATTGATCGATCAAGAAGAATATCGTGTATCCCATCTACATGAGCTGGAGTTATTGGATAAAAAGAGATAGAATGCCTTAACACATTTGTAGGCATATCAGAACCACCTTTGACGTAGCTACAATAAGAAGATCTAACCTAGAAGCTTTGAAATTGGTGACTTATTCTTGAAAGACAATTTGAAGAATCAAACATATCAAGAAAAGCCCAAAAAGTTTGAACCCAATTGGTTGGACTCTTATATCATCACATTAGCATATGGATCTGGTGCTTATCAACTCTCCACTCTCAAAGGTGAACCATTTCCTGAGCCCATCAACAACATGAACCTTCACAAGTATTACACCTAATTCTCAGAATATCCCATCAAAAAGTCAAAAAAATACAAAAAAATGGTCACCCTAGTGAAAACCTAGCAAACAAGAGTCTTGGTGACAATAAAAAATAAATTAAAAAATGGAAAAAATAATAAAGAGAAATAATTCATCGAAAAGTGAAAACCACTTCGGTGGTGCTTTGGATAAGTACCATGGTGAAAACCTAAAAAACAGGCACCATGTTTAGTTAGTTTATGCTCCTCCATGTACTCTCACTCTACCTGGTTTTCCATCCATCACTCATCCATTCACACATATCATTCATCCATAATAAAGCTTTTCCATCCTTCTCATGGCCTAAAAACCACCAAAATTTAGTGTCCTTCACTTTCATGACAATCCTTTGCATCCATCGGTCCCCTCGCACATAATAAATTGGTACTATACCTGATTGGGGGAAATTCCTTTGACTTACATCTTCATGGGATCCTACACATGGTATTAGCCCTTAAAAACATAAAAAATCATAAAAAATCATAAAACATCAAAATCCAAAAAAATCATAAAACATCAAAATCCACAAAAAAATCAAATCAAAATTCAAAATAATCATAAAACATCAAAATAAAAAAAATCATAAAACATCAAAATCCAAAAAAAATAGAAAACTTCAAAACTTCCAAAAATAGAGTCAGAGTCAAACTCAGTTTGTGTCAGTTTGGTTGAACTACATTGTCTCTGTGCATTGCTATGTAGGCAAGGCCATCACTCAATGGGCCCCCAAGATATTAGGTCTATCCTTAGGATGTTGTCACATCATATCAATTTTGATTTGTGTCAGTTGAACTACAAGATCTCTATGTGTATAACATAGGCATGGCCATCAATTGATGAGCCCTTGAGGCCCTAGGTCAGTCCTTTAGGATTTTTCGAGTCTGGTCTTGTTCCTTGTCCTTGAGCGATCACTATTCAAACCAAATCTTGAATCAATAAGACAAACATATCCAACAAATCTTTAATCTTCACTTGATCAATTGCCTAATCATCATGACTATCAAGTCATTGGTCTTATATCGAAATGGGGAATTGTGTCATTTGTCTCATTTAGTCTTATCACTTGTCTTCTATCTGGATATGTCTTTCTTGAGATTAGACATTGTCATTGGTCAACCTTGTCCTTTGCCTTAAGTAGGATATGTCTTTCCTACAACTTGTCATTCATCAAAATGGTCAATCAGTCAACTTTATTAGATGTGTTAATTTCCTTAAATAGGATATGTCTTTCTTGAAACTAGGTGTCATCACATTGATCAATCATGTCAATCAAACCTTATCAAATCAAGTCAAATAGTCACTTGTTCTATCAATCTTGTCATCTTGGTCAATTAATCTTTCCTTATATAGGATGTGTCTTTCCTTAAACCAAGCATAATCAATCACATCAATTAACCAATCTTGTCAGCCTATCAATCAACTTTGGTCAAACAATCAATCAATTGATCATCTACCTTAAACAAGATATGTCTTTCCTGAAATCAAGCATAATCCATAGGTCACTTGGTCAACCTAATCAATCATATCAATCAATCTTGTCAATCTTATCACTAAACATTATCTCTCTAGCAAAAAAATTGTTGGTTTGAGTTTGTCTTATCTTTTTGATTAGTTTTTTAACATGTTACTAGCTACCTTGAGGATGTCCTATCAAGGATATAAAGGGGTGATGATGGATCATGATATCTTTTCTTTGCTTACTATCTGCAGTTTGTCTTGGCAAAAGGACTGGGACAATTGGGTCCTTAGTATGAGCCGGGGCACTCCTTGTCTTTTTGCATTATCTCTTGTTTGTTTGTCTCTCACCAAATGGTAACATTGCACACCTTGGTCTATATCATACCATGGTGTTTGTGATCCATTTGTGAAAATTTTGAAGCCCAATGATGATAAACATAAAAAGCATGAATGTCCATCCTATGTCATTTCCCACCTGACTTCACTTTTTTTTCTTTCCCTTTCTCCATGATAACATCCATCTCTTCCACACTAACATTTCTTCTATCTCCATCTTAACAACATCCTGTGACACAAAAAATACCCTGCATACATAATCATGTTAGGAAACACCATAGAAAGCATTATCATCATACAAATAATCATGATAAGCCACGTATATTTGCATGAGAAAATATAAAAAAAATAGAGTGCATCCATATGGCATTATCATTTCATAGCATCATAGTATATTAAGCATGTCATTGCATTTTAACATAGAGTGCATTTTACATTATAATCATAGGCCATTCCAATTTATCACATTCTACATCCATTGCATTGACATTTTTATAAACATTGCATAATCATAATCATATCATACATCACATCTTGCATTTACATTAGGAATTTCTAATACATGCATAATCCATGGATATCATATTACATCACATTAATTACATTCACATGTCACATCACATCATAAAATTTCGTCATCTGCATTTAACATAATTGCATAATCATAACCATAAATCATAATCACATAGAACTGCATATCATAAATCACTACCAAAAAATCATATCATATATCACTCAAAATGTGTCATAGTACAATGTCAAGATGTATCATATCTAACAAAATGGAGCTCACAAGCTCGATGATCAAAATACAGTGTCATTATACATAATGTAAAAATGGGTCCTAGCCTGAGCTATCCTACTCCCCTGACTCTGATACCTATTTTTCCTCTCATCGTGGAGAGCTTTGAGACCTATACTTTGATGTCGATGACCTATCATATGGAGTGGACCATCTCAGGCCTGATTCCTCACCACTCTGTGATATATTGTGGGAGTACCTGCTATGGGATCTTCTTTGTGACCTACCTTGAGATCGATTCTGAGCCTCTGTAAAGCTCGACTCTCTCCTCTCTAGCAGCACTGTTCTCTCATTTAAATATTTGTAGTATTGTAATCCCATGCTAGATCTAGCTAACTCTTGTGCCACATCCACCATGGACCCACTACATGTAGCCACAAAATCTAGCATCTATTGGTCTATTTGATATGGGATAATAACTAGGTCCCTCTCTATTTGCAAGGTGTCTCTCTTGGCCTTCAAGACATCTTGTTCTACTCTAAGTGTCCCCACCTCTACCTCTAGAACCTGTACTATGGCCTATAGGGTGGCTATCCTTTGATCCACTGTCCCGTCATTGGCTCTAACCCCCACCTCCTCCAATCCCTCCTCTACATCCACACCTGCCACAATCCTCTCTTGGAGGACTCTCTCTACCTCTCCCATCTCTGGCTCCTCTACATGCTCCTCCTCTCATCTCTCCTCTGCATGCTCCTCCTCTCATCTCTCCTCCACATGCTCCTCCTCTACCTCTGATTCCATCATCTCGACATCCTAGTGTGCTACCTCTAGGGTCAATACCTTTGTGTGCTACTCTTCATCCTCCATCACCATATCCCCTACCACCCTCTCCTCTGGCTACTCCTCCTCACCCTCCTCACAGATTGGTGACAAAGGTCTCACCACCCACCACCTCCTATCTCTCCTCCTCCTACCTTAGTCTCCTCATCGGCCTCCCCAACCATCCCCTTCATAATCTCCCCCATCTCTTCATCCTTTTTCCCGTTTTCCTCCATCTCCTCGCCCTCCACCCGTCTATCCTCTATCCCCCCTCTAGCCTCATGAGCCCTTGCCTCTATGCTCTATAGGTGTTGGCTACTCAGGATCGGTATATGGCACTGGCCTATGGGTCAACCACCATGCATCATACTCTAGCATTATACCCAGATCTACTACACCTCCTCTCCATCCCCACTACACTGGTTTTAGTGCATCAATCTCCTACTCAACCATGGTCACTGTTATCACCTATCCCCATGGATTCACCTCATGTGAGGAGCACACAAATTGGGTTGTCCCTACAAGTACACCCTGTCTCTCTCCAAACTATCTCCAAACTCACTCTAGTAGATACATCTCTATGATATGTTGTGACTATACTATCTGATTGATTAGATACCTCAGCTACTAGCACCATGGAAAATGCTCATCCTCATCAACCCACTATTGGAAATATCTATACTGTCTCTAGACAAAGCTCACCAATATGTCAATGTCATGTCTCCAATATCTTGTATCACCTACATGGGTCTGAGTCACTACACCACCATATAGATATGCATACGGAGTACCAGCTCCCAACTATCACAGCTCCCAACTATCATCCCACTGATGGTTGAAACACTGCTATGTGTTCCCATGCCCATACCATCAGTAGTGTCACCCCATAGCTCATGCTTTGTCTACCTCGGTAAATAATGTCATGTAGCTGAAAGTAAAGCATACCCAACAAACATGGTCCCCGAGCATACACTATCTCATCCTGCACCATCCCTACTAATACCTCTCCCCAGCCAACTGGGAAACCATGGCCCCTATATTCTAGAATCAGGATGCCCACAATCAATGTACATAATACACAATTGAATGTGTCATATCTCTTTGCTAGGGTCTCCCATTAGATCTTGTAACCCTACACACCAAGCTCTAACTCATCCTCATAATCATAATAGTCGTAGATGGCTTGCAATCCTCAAACAGATCATGTCTCACCTCTCCCTATGAACCGACAATCACAATATCTGGTACACATCCTCCAAGGTCACCATAGCCTCCCCGGTTGGTAGATGAAATGCCTAATTCTCAAAGTTGCATCTCTCTACTAATGCTATCAACATACCCTTGTTCTCCTTGACAATGGGCATATATGTCACATAAAACAATTTGAGATCTAGAAGTGTGTGCCTCTCAGCATCCAATAGCTAATCTTGAAGCCAAAATGTCACCGGAAGTGACTCTCGAGTGTAGATAGGGGAAGTACAACCTGAGGTCACTGCAAAAGTTATCACGCCTATTTAAAGTTTTCATTTGACCTATTGAACCTAACTTGAACATCATTTTATCCTAAACTAGGGAAATTTTTTTATCAATCCATTGCATCGTTTTTATTGTCAATTGTGTCATAGAATTCATTCATTTCACTATTCTTACACATGCATCACACAACTACAATTGCATCGCATGCCTTAGCTAATGTGTCACTGGGGTGACTTACGGTCAACCCTTTATCAGTTGTATCATTTCTTATCACATGCATCATTCCCCCTTGGACATGCAATATTTTATGTTGATTACATCATTCTCGGTCACATCTATGACTCAAAAATCAAATGTAGTGCACCATTTCAAATGTGTCACATTGTAATCACCCCTCCCCTATCAATTGCGTCAAGACGAGGTGATTATGGAGAACCGCAGTCACCTGCATCATTTGCACATGCAATTGCATCAAAAAAAGTGTGATGCAATTGTATCAAAAAAAGTGTGATGCAATTGCATTGAACAAAGTGTGATGCAATTGCATCAAACAAAGTACGACACAATTTCCTGCTAAAATTTTCCTACCTAAAAATGCACAAAAATCAAAAAAATCACAAAGTGAGTTTTGAGTACATTCCAGGTTGGGTGCTCCCTCATGTCAGAAAAAGCTGTGGATGTAGTATCCTCATTGTGCAGAGTGTGGACCCAACAACATCTTCTCAGCTTCTCTCTCCTAAAGCTCCTAAAATTTCTAATTTTTTGTCTATAAATATGACCTTGATTAAGAAAATTTCTCATATTTATAGACAAAATTAAGGTTTGCACTAGGCATGTGTACTGGGCACACTATTTGACCACTTTGAACCTAAATTTGACCCCCTTTGTGACCTCAAAAATCATTTTCGTCACCATCATTGAGCTCTTGGCTATCAAATTGACTTATCGGGACAATTTTCTAATTTTTTTTAAATTTTTTTAATAATTTGTAAAATTCTCCCGAGGGGGCATACGTCCACCCTACTTTCACCCAGGCATGTTTTGACTAAATTTCTTTGACACAACATAATGAACTGCATTATGTCAAAGAGGGGAAAAATGTAGACACTAAAAAATTTCTTGGTCTATGAGCATCATTTTTCTATCGTCTTGGTCTTCTTCCCCGCATAATTAAATAATTTTAATTATTTAATTAATTCATTTCTTGATCTTTATTCCTCTTTGATCAATTAAATAAATTATCATTTATTTAATTGTTTTCTTTTCATTTTCATTTATAGTTAAAAAAATATTATTAATTATTTATCTATTCATTAGTCTTTCCCTTCTTCTATAGTTAAATAATTATTGAAATTATTTAATTATCTTTTTTCATTTCTCCCCCATTAAATAATTAATCTAAAACTCCTCTATTTCCCATTATTTAATTAAATTGGTCGCATAAATCATTTTAATTGAATGCCCACTTTCCTTTTCCACAAATAAGTAATTTAAATAAATTATTTACCCTCCACTTGGTCAAAGATTCTTTTCTCATGAATTAAATGATTTTATTATTTAATTCTTCCTTTATCCATCCACTCTCTCATTTTCAAATCTCAGCCATTGATTGTCTCTGGTCTCTTCTTGATCTTAGTTGTTCATTTTGTAGCCATCCCTAGCCCACTACTTTGTGGTGTATGTATCCTCAACTGTCGATCTGAGAATCTTTCTAGAAACTCGATCTCGTCCATCCGTTTGAATGGCTTTCTATAAAAGAAGTTTGTCTCCTCTAGTTTTTATTTAACAACCACATATCTCTGAATTTCATGCTTATTGTTTGCAAGTACTTACATGCACATACAATGAACTGAGGGAAAACTTGCAAAGGTTGTTTGAGGAGAGACAAAGTAGGTTATTCAACGTCAAACATGGGGAGTTCATTGTTTTGATGCATTCATTTCTTTCCTCATATTTGATTGTTCTTCTTTGCTTGGATTTTATTTCTAGCTTAGATTAGTGTTGTGGTTGTCACTTTAATCTTTTCTATTCGAATTTCCTATCTTACAAGTCCAACCATATACTAATAACAATGTCAAATGAGAATAATCAAAGATGTACAACTGAGTATACAATGAATCCAACATCAGATATCCAAGATTCGACAATCCATAAGCTCATAGTATCACCATAGTCAAAATAACCCATAAACAACTCATATTAGTATAACAATAAATAAATCATTTCTAAGCAAATCCAAACCTAATCCACTATGTAGTGCCCTAAATAATCTTTACGTTGACTATTCGAAGTAAAAAATATGACTCTATATGTACAAGATATGACCTCTCAAAGCTCAATGGGAATACTTGACTTCCAGCAAGAAAAACATTTTCAAAATAGAAAAATATAAGAAAAACACTAAACCACGATGTAGAGCAGTGAGCCACCTTTCCAACGAGTCCAAAAAGTCAAAAAATGGACCATCTGGGCGAAAGTTATACCCCCTGGAAGAAAAAGCACAATTTGGGTATATGAGGCAAGACTTTGGCCGCCCCTGGTGGCTGGGCAACAACCCCACTTAGGTGGCACTACTTGGTGCTGGTAGACTTAAATTTTTTATTAAATGTAATTAAATTTACAATATTAAAAATTTCATCGGCCTTTTTTAAAAACCCGTGGCCGATTTAATAAATAATAAAATTTTTGTTTTAATTTAAAGGTTTTCAACTCCAAGATGGGGCAGTGATAGCCGAGCCCTACCAACAATCACCCTACCAACAAGGTTGCCTATAGCTTTGTCAGTATAGGCTGACAGTGACAGGGGTATGGGGTACGGGTGGTCCCCCCCCACTTTTGTATATATATATAAATTTTCAATATAAATTTTTCTATCGGGTTTTTTCAATATGATTGTTTTGATTTTTGATTTTTATTTTGCAAGGATATTTTACCAATTGGATTATTATTTTTTTAATAAATTTTTTTCTGCATACACCAAACTTGATGTCTGTATGGCCAAAAAAGGGGGTAGGGCTAAAAATACTTTGCATTTTTTTTAGTAACATAAATATGTCAAATTTTATATCAATCTTCGTCTCTTGGCCAACCTGAATCCAACCATGAGGTTCATTTTGTCCTAGGAGGTCATTTAAAAAAATTTCCCCATAAAACCCTCATTTGAATCCACAACCCAAAAACCCTTTTGACCTAATATTTCTCACACCCCAAATCTACAAACAACCCATCATAACAACAAACCCAAAACCCTTAGATCTGTAATAAATAACTTGCAAAACCCTAATATCTTGCCATGTATTTCATTCTCTCATGTAATGCATAGATTCAAACTCAAACAATATTTTCTCAACCTAGGGTTATGCAACCACAACAGTAGCTATGATACCACTTGTAAGGAAACTTGTACCCATCTAATGACAATTTCCACATAACCCAAAAGAGAAATTTATGCAAATAAGTACTATGAATCCATATGCAAGAGAATTGACAACATACCCATCAAATATGACACAAGATATACCCAGGGAAAACCCAACCTCCAAAAGCATCCATACTCCATCATATTAATCAACAATAAAGCCATACAAGAGTTACAAAAAATACCTCTAAATCATTGAGTCATCTAATGCATCCTCATGTGTCCAAGAATGAATCCACACATCCCATACCATGCTTCACATATGCACTCCTTAAAAAGAATCAATAATGATATCCAAACCACTCATCCAACCTTAACCACTAAATATGTGCTTGATTTTATAGACTCAAGCTCACACAAATACAACTAGTGGTAAGATAAAACCATGTGAATACAAAACCACTAGCCCCTTATTTAATATTGGGTACTAAGTTTTCACTTTGTTTAATATTTCCCCAATATTAAATTATTATCACATGTCTCCCACACATTAAATAATAATACAATGTTATAACACAACATCAAGTGGTCCCCCAAATAATTACCTAGTGTGAATAACCACACCACCTAGGTGCATCACAACTAAATAATTATTTAATTACAAAATTATAATAAATCACTTTATGCAATGGTGTACAACAACATATCCCAATAGTCCACTTGCGTTAGGTTTTGCAGTGTTTGAAAAATCATCAACTTTATGGAAACTTGGAAAACTGTGATTTGTTCTAAAGATAGGTGAGATACTTGGGCCACATTATCTCAAGTGAGAGTATCTTAGTGGATCCCTCAAAGATTCAATATATTGTGGATTGGCCAACACCCTTGAGTGTCATTGAGGTTCATAGATTCATTGGTTTGGTAGGTTCTTATCCTTATTTTGTGAGAGGTTTCTCTAGAGTGGTTTATCCTATTACTTATCTTCACAAGAAAGGGAGGAAATTTGTATGGTTAGAGAAGTGTGAGGCAAAATTTCAGGATCTTAAGGAGCTATTGGCCTATGCACCTATCTTGGTAGTACTATATCCAACATCACATTTTGTTGTTTGTACTAATGCATCATTAGATGGTGTGGGGGTGGTTCTCATGTAGGAGAGTTGAGTGATTGCTTATGAGTCACGAAAGCTCAAGGATCATGAGTTGAACTACCCCACTCATGATTTGGAGTTAGCATCAATAGTCTGTGCACTTGTTTTTTGGAGGAATTTATTTTTTTGTCATCAATTTGAGCTTCATATTGACCATTGTATTCTACAATATATATTTACTTAATCAAACCTGAATACCTAACAATTCCATTGGATGGATTTTTTTATGAGTATAACTTTGGTGTTCATTATATCAAAGGGAAGGATAATGTTGTCGTGGATGCCTTGAGTAGGAAGAGACATGAGATCTCAATGTTGACCCTTGGTACCAATTTTTAGGGTTGTATCCTTGAGGTAGTTCTTAGTGACATGTGGTATCAGGAGGTGAGAGAAAAGACGGAGTCTAAGAGAGCCCTTGGGGGTAGGTTTTCTAGTTACTCTTTTTTCCATTGGACTATTGTGACATCTTGGTCATATTTATGTCCTAGTTTTTGGAGATCTTTGTTCAGTGATCTTATTTGAGGCACTAATGCTCCATATTTAGCAATTCCTAGCATCAAGAAGATGCATGCTAGCCTTAGATAGTTGTATTATTGGGTGGGAATGTTGCATGATGTTTCCAATTTTATGGCTAGATGCCTTGAGTGTCAACAAGCTAAGAGCAAGCATCAACATCCTATAGGTCTTTTGCAACCGCATGCCATTCCTGAGTGGAAGTGGGATACGATCTCTCTTAATTTCATTATTGGGTTTCATATGTCTTCTCATTTTCATCATGCTATCATGGTGGCTGTGGAAAATTTATCTAAGGTTTCCCATCTTTCTCCTATGCGATCTTCATATTTAGTTGCATTAGTGGCATGTGTTTTCATGGAGGAAATTGTGCATTTGCATGAAATTCCTTGAAGGATCATTTCGGATCGAGATCTAGTGTTCACAAATGAGTTATGGACCTCCTTATAGAATGTATTGGGGGACCAACTTAATTTTATATTTTCCTATCATCTAGAGATAGATGGCTAGATGGAGAGAGTGAGCTAGGTTCTTGAGAACATGCTTTGCATGTACATGATGAATTGACAATTGAAATGGGAGGTATAATTATACCTTATAGATTTTGATAATAATGGGTACCACAGTTCTCTTGGCATGTCACCTTTCTAGGCCTTGTATGGTCAACTTTTTTGTACTCTGTTGAGCTAGGATCATTTGGAGGATCATGTTGTCTTGGGCCCTGAGATGCTTCAATACATGGAGCAATAGGTTGTTTGGATTAGGGAGCACTTGGTAGCAACCCAAGACCATTAGAAGAAGTATGTCAATTCTCATAAATGGGATCAAAACTTCTCAATAGGTGACTATGTTTTCTTGAGAGTGCAACCATTGAAGAGTCCTATCCATTATAGAAAAGGCTCTAAGCTTGCACCATATCTTTTTGGACCTTTTGAGATCTTTGAGAGGATTGGTCCTATTTCCTACGATCTTACCTTGCCACCTAGCCTATCATACATCCATGATGTATTTCATGTTTTAATTCTTAGGCAGTATATTCAGGACATGACCCATGTTCTTGATTTGGGTTCTTTACAAGTGTAGAAAGGAGAGAAAATTTCTTTGTAGCTCATTTGTATTCTCTAGTAGTGGAGGCTAGCCTTCATATGTTAGGATCTAGAGCAAGTAAGGGTCCAATGGGACCTAAATGATGAGTCTTCAGTGGCTTGGGAGGATGTGAAAAAACTAAGAGTCATTTATCCTCAACTTTTTGTAGGCTTCTAGGAGTAAGCCTATGTCTATTGGAGAAGGATGTAGTGCCTCTCACGTTTACAATCTTTAGTACATATTTTGGCTTTGATTGTATGCTTAAACCTATATATTTTATTTAGAATTATTTGTAGCATAATTTTTTTTTTTTGGCATCAGTTTTGGATGCATCCTTTAATACAATTATATTATGGTCTTATTATGTTGGACTATGCTCTTTTATCTCGATGATTATGCACATGTATGTCTAGATGAGTAATTTGGGTTTATGTTGTATACCCCATTTGGAGATTGTATGTGCTTCGACTATTTTATGTATATGCATAGGTACACTTGACATTTGTTGAGAAGATATATGTATAGGGAATCTTTCCATTTGGCTTTATAGGTCTAAGTTATTCCTTAACAGTGGGTATATGGGAGATGTCACATTGGTCAATTTGTTAGCCTTAATAGTCATACTCGATTTGAGTGTGATTTCCTTCTTATCATGTTAGATGGATTTAATATGATTCTGAATATTGTAATCCCATTGTGGAAGCCCAATGAGTGCGTGTGGAAGCCCAGTGAATGTGTGCATGCTGAATTAATTAAATTCTATTTTTTTCAAAATTAGTTCAATTTTATGCTTTAAATGAATTTAATGGTTAATTATATGTTAAAAGATGTTTGAAATGAATTGGATGGATTCATTGAATTTGTTGGATTATTTGAGGGAACTAAGAAATGAGGAAAAAATTGAACTTTATTAATATTTTTATTGGGTTTTAAAAATGGGTAAAAAGGGAGAAAGGGCTTTTATTTCATTTTTATGTTATTTTGTGAGAGAAAAATAGAGAAGAGAAAACCTTGTTTGAGAAAATTAGTAAATTGGTTATTGGGAGTACATTTCTCATCAAAATTTGACAAGGTTAGATTTGTTTGGATAGGAATTGGGAAGGGATTATGTGTGCCAATTTTTGTGAGCTATTGTTTGACATTTTTGGAGTGTGCTTCATTTCAAATTTGGAGAGAATTTGAGGATTTTTACTTATTTTAATTAATTTGAGAATTTTATTCAAATGTAATTGTAGGAAACAAATTGAGGGAGTGTAGAAGCCTCCTATCTCATTTTATTTCGAAATTGGGATTGTAGAAATTAGTGTTTCATGTAAATTTTGAGAATTTTTCAAAATACAGGGTTACCATGCCCAAATTTTAGTAAAATGGTAAAAAAGGTCAAATTTATAGCTTGAATGGGGTGTTGGGAATATTTGCACCAAAAGGTTATTCTTAGAATTTAAAATTTATAAATTTTATTTTTTAATGAATTTCCATGGTGGAATTGGGAATTTTTTTTGTTTTTGCATTGTTGAAATATTAGAGTATTTGAAGTTTTTGTATGAAAATGATTGAATTTTAATGTTTTGAAAAGATTAAATCTCAAGGAATGAGATGATATGCATTGTGCAAAAAAATCATTGAATTTTGAAAAAGTTGGAATTTTTGCATTGGTTTTTATGCCACACTCATTAGTGGGTGTGATGAGCTTAGGACTTAGGTATTAGTGAGGGTTAGAGGAATGGATCCCAATGCATCCCTGACCCAAAGTGGAAAGTAGGCTGATCATGGGTGAGGAGTCATTTAATCAAGTGATAACTAAAGAAACATGGGTAATAAAACTAATCAAGATAATGAATATCCCTTTCATGCCTTGAGTACTCGTAAAGACTAAGGACGATTGGGAAGGCATGCCATCTCAAGGATCTTGGATCTTGCATGGTAAATTATCCTCATTAACTTAAAAGAGGAGTACTATATCCACATGATGACACTCCCTAACTAGCTCTCTAACACCTAGTCCTAGAGTAGATTCAAGTAGCACCCAAAGATATATTGTTGATACTTGCTATGTTGATAATGGTTTCATTGCATCATTGTATACATTGTATTTTCTATGTATTATGTGAGTGTATACCCCTCTTCCCCTTGTGTATTGTGTGTGTGAGTGTTTGGGCCATTGTGTCTATCTCCTAGCACAGTGGGGCGAGCTTGCATATATCACATGGTTGGGTGGCACAAAACCACCATTGGGGATTGGAGGTTTGTGGTTCGAGGAAAAAAATGGAAATTTTTAATTTCAAGTTTTAGATATGTATATTTATGCATATTATTCTTTATGTTGTAAAATTATTAATTTGGAACCTCTCTTCGAAGATGAATGCAATTTATAAATGAAAATGGAATTTGAATCATTTACATGTCTCAGTGTTTGTATCAGGTATTAAATCTTGTTTATTATCCCTATTATTATGTTCATATGCTACATCAAACATAGGACCCTTTATTTTGGTGCTTAAAATGAACCTAATTATGTAATTTCACAGTTGCCCGGCTTGGTCATGTGCCTAGGCACTCCTGTCAAACACTAGATTGAACCCAACACTTCAAAACAATTCCTAACATGATTGGGGTAGCCTAGATAATTCTAGGGTGGCCTAGTAGATGTTGGGGGATCCTAGAGAAAACTAGGGTGGCCTAGTTTTGATAGGTCTAAAAACCCAAAATTTTCACTAAGGGTGTTGAAGCAGCCTCGTTCCCATACAAAAACTAAAGAGAAAATCCTCTTAAACACTAATAGGTTAGGGTTTTATAGGCCCTTGGACCTTTTAAATATTTTTTATGACCAATAATCTTTCCGTTCCAACCATTTTGATCACTTAAACCATTGAAACCTAGTCAAATTTTCTCCAACTCTAAACTTGATCTTTCCTTACATTTTTTGAGACTCCATTTGGGAAAACTTTGTATATCAAATTTGTTCACAATAGTCTTGGGGTCCTATTAGTACTTTGAAAATGTTCTCAAGTTTCATCATTGATGACTTATGTCATCGCCTACATCATTTTATGTGCAACCTTCCAATATGATCTGACTATTGAAACCAGGTATTGGGATATCATTCTCCAAATCTTTTGAAAGCTAGGAAAGGTTGGAACCCTTCGTGACTAGTCCTATAAGTGTACCCCACATTCCTAATAGGTTAAGGATGTGTGGAATGTAATTCTTGCTCTTATGAAATTTCATGATGTGGTAGGACATTTGTGTTAACTGAATGTGCCTAATTACATCAATGTACTTAAATATTAATATCTTATACTTCAAAATAAAATTATTCCATTTATTTGATCATTTATCATGTGGGTTCCTTGGTGGGCATTACAAAAAGGAATTAAATTCCAAAAATAGGTCTCCCAAGGACATGTGAAAGTTTTTTTATGTTGATCTTTAAGGGAAATACATATTTGATTATATCTTGAAAAATCATCTATTAAGGAAATCATTTCATGTATAGTTGTTAAATCCACAATCATGTCTATGTTGTGTAGTGGGAAGTCATATTTAGGACAAGCCTTGTTAAAGTGTTTGAAATTGATGCATGTGTGGATGAATTTAGTGGGTTTATAAACTAGGAGAAGATTATAAACCCATTCCAGATAATCAATAGGCCTATGACGAGGGTGCTAACCTGAGACACAAAAAATCACACACAAAACCATAGAATACTATTATTATTCAGAATATGAAAAGATTAAATGCAGAGGATCTCAAATCCTTGATTTTTACAATACATGCAAGTTACATAACCTACGAAAATTCCCCTTTTCGCAATATGTGATCTTTTCCCCCAAAAAGCTACCAAAAATTAGAAAAACCCCGCCCATAAATAACTCCTTTTCAGTTTTGGAGCCAAAACAACATTCAAATTATGAATTTTAGCAGTTTGGCGCCGAAAATTACAATTTGAAATTCAAAAATTAGAACATTTTTGAAAATTCACCAACTTTCGGGAGCCATAAATTTTGATCTGGGACTTTATTTGATGAAACCTTTGAACTATTGGAAAGGTCTCAGAGTGAAGAACACGCTAAGAAATTGATTTTCTAGTTTCAACAATTTATGGGCCTGTACGAGACCATTTAGTGCCTCAAACATGGCTCAGAAAATTTATTAGGGAAAAAAGTAGAAACTAAAACTTGAATAACTTTAAAACCGGGAATGATATTGACCTAATTCTTTCACCAAAGTGCTTATTTTTATGTCCTAAATCTTCCCATAAATTTCTGCCTCCCCATGCCTTCAAATTCAAAACTGCTAAAAATAGAAATTGAGCAAAAAAGCAATTCTGGAAGTTGGGAACTCTTATTTGACAAAAAGGGTATCTAGAAATGCAAAAACATCTACAAAAATATAACAAAAGGAAACATAAAGGAAAACATATTTTTGGGTGATGTAGGATTTCCCTTACACCATTGGATGCTCCTGCATCAGCCTGATAAACCCCACATCTAGCAGCTTTTGAAGTTCAACCTTGACTAATAGTGCCATTTGGGGATGCATCTTGCAAAGTTTTCTTTCATTCGTTTTGTGTCTAGAAATATTGTTAAATGATAAACCACTAATGAAGGGTCTAGTCTTGGCATGTTTTCATAAGACCAAGCAAATTTCACACATCTATTTTGAAAGAATATTGTGATATGGTCTTTTTCTTGAGGTGATAGGGATGTGAAGTATGTGATTTTAGGAAATTGAAGTGTGTCGATGTTTATTTATTGTGATTTTTCCACCAATATGGAGGATTCTTCCTAACACTAAGAAATGGTGAGAAGATCAAATTCTCCATTTTCGGGTACTTTAGATAATGATACATTGTTTTTGTGCCTAGGGGATCATATCACTATGTTTAATTCCCTATTTATATGATTGAAAGGTTTGAACTTTTATCCAAAATATTATTTATTATCAATTTCTATAACAAAACCAACTTTATGATCTTCTAATGGTATATTTCCCCTAGCCCCATAAATTCTATAATGGTGTCATCATTTTGGAATCCACATAGAACTAGTGGTTCTTTTTTATTCCAATCTATAAGCTCATGATAAGTGAGAGGAAGGCCTTTGGACTAAGATGAGGAAGTAAATGATATAGAAGATAGCACACAATTTGAATGTTCTTGAAATTGTTTGGCAATATTCATGAAGGATTCTACAAAGGTATCTTGATTAGTAGTTTCAATAGCAAGGAAGGCCTTAACCACTTCTTCAAGGGTAAAATCAAGATTTGAGGGCATATTTTCTAGAGACCCATAGTCAAGTCCATTATTATGTCTCTTTTTTATAAATATTGACTCTAACATTCATTTTCATTTAAGTCGTAGGCCACCTTTTCCTTTATAACCCATGTTCTTGTTGGATGTTGTGGATGTGTTGCTGATATGTGGTTGTCATTGATATCAACACTATTAGCATTTGGTGTATTAGAGGTTGTATATGTCAAGGATATTGAGAAAATTGTAAAAGCAAGTGTTCCAAGTTCCCAGTGGAACTGTACAGGTCGTGAAGGCATCTTGTTCTTTACGTTGAATTTCAGCTACTATGGACTAAAGGGTTTTCTGCTGAGTGTATCTAGATCATCTACCAGAATTTTTAGAGGTTCGTGTATAGATTTGATCATGTTGTGGTCTGACAGTGTTTCTATGGTCTCTGTTAGTGTTCCTGAGTGAAGTTTATGTGATTCTAGAAATCTCAGTTGTTGCGGATGTTTCTCTGTTGTTTCTTGGTGTTCTTGGATTTTTCTAGATTGTGCTATATCTTTGTGGTACATCCACATTGATCGGTGTGCTCGTGGTCAGAAATTTTTCCTGTGTATGTTCAGTTTTTCTTGTTCTTGGCTGACATGTTGGTGGTAGCATGTTGTGGATCGTTGAGGTGAAATTAATTGAAATATTTTTGTGTTGGAATTGTTAATTTGGGTCCCCACTATGTTGTGGCCAACCTTGGTGGATTTGCATCTAAAAATTTATTTGTAAATTTGGGCCAACATTGAAAATATTTTTTATTTTCTTGGCCGACTAATTTATTGATGAAATCTCATTTAGCAGATATATAAGAGTGATTGTTTCATCAATGTAGTGTGTTGGAAAAGGTGTTGAGTGTGCTCTTATGTGTGTATGTGTGAATATCATTCGATTACAGAGCAGAGTGTGAAGAAGGTCAAGCGAAGTGTGAAGTAGTTTGTGAAGGAGTTTTTGGTGCTTAATTGGAACTATAATCAGGCTTGTGAAGAAGCTATTCTCTTAGTTCATACCCTCTATATTTTAATCCTATTATGTATTGTTGGGCAGTGAACCCCTTTTGTAATTGAGCAGTGAGTTCTAGGCAGTGTGCCTAAATGCATGTGCATTCCACTTTATTGATTTCATTATACTTTTAATAGGGTATAATCTTGTGGATTAACATCCACCATATTTTTTCCCCTAATAGGGTTTCCTTGTAAAAATCTTGGTATTCTCTATCTCTTTGATGTGTTAATTTCTTATGGTTAATTGCTTATTCATCAGATCTAAGATTAAGTTAAGTAAAGTATTGAAAATTTTATCATTCCATGGCAACTGATTAACCACCCCCCTCTCAGATGTTTGTCCTTGTTTTTCCAACAATTGGTATCAAATAAGGTTCCTCTAAAGAAGTCTAAAAGCTTGAGGTGATCCGAGATGGCAACATTCAAGAAGGACAGTCCAAGATTCGATGGGACTAACTACTCTTTGTGGAAAGTCAAGATGCAATTTCACCTAAGGTGTATTGGTGAAGCCTACTGGAAGATTACAAAAGATCCATATGTTATTCCTCAGAATGGTCCCTCCACTGCTGATGAGATCAAATATGTTGAGAGTAATATTAGGGCTATTGAATCTTTGGTGAGTGCTCTAACAAATTCGGAGATGGGTAATGTGGTAGGACTACAGATAGCTCATGAGATTTGGACAAAGCTGGAAACTTTGTATGAAGGATATGCACAGGTGAAGATGGCTAAGCTACAGAGTCTAAAAGGAAAGTATGAGAATTTGAAGATGGGTGAAGATGAAAATATCACCTCTTTTATGCATAGAGTAAATGAAATAGAGATGGGTATTACATGTGCCAGTGGTTCTTTGGATGAGGATGAAATTGTGGCTAAGATACTCAGATCCTTGCCTCCCTCCTACAAAGTGAAGGATCATGCTATTGAAGAGCTCAAATCAATAACAAAGATGTCAAGAGACACGTTGATTGGTAAGCTTGCTTCTTTTGAATTAAGTGAATTTGGTGAATCTGTTCTGAAGACTGAATCTGTATTCAAGGCTACTATATCTGGAAGTAACAAGCAAAGATATGGTTTGGGAAATGTTCCAGAAAGATATCCAAGTATGATGAAGAACTGAAGTAGCTTGAAGACAAAGAAAGAGAGGTAGAAGAATTGGAAGCATTGATTGTAAAGAAAGAAGGCGGAGGGAAAGGTAAGTATGAAGGAGTGTTAACTATTAAATGTTTTTTATGCAGTAAAATAGGTAATTTTTCATCAAGATGTCCTGAAAGGGTTCCTAGAACTAAGCCTAACAAGTCCAGATTCCAAAATAAATGTTACTTTGCTGAAGAAGGAGTGACTGATGATGAGTCTGATAAAGATACTAGAAATGAAGATGAATGGGTTTTCATTGCTACCATTGAAAATAGTCTTGTGGCTACTAAATCTACTAAAGATGAGAAAGCTCTTGCAGCCTGAGTTGAAGAAAAGGATGAGTGGGTTATTGGTAGTGGATGCTCAAATCATATGACTGGTGATAAAAACAAATTTGTAAGTCTAGAGAAATATGATGGTGGTGTTGTAATATTTGGAGACAACAATGCTGGTGTGATTCGTGGTAGAGGTTCTATTTGTCTTGGTGGTAAGGATAACACTAATGATCTTCTTTATGTTGAAGGCTTGAAGCATAATCTTTTGAGTGTTGGACAGATGGTGGGAAAACGCTATGATCTACAATTCAAAAATGGAAGATGTAAGATACGTGGAAGTTCTGGCAATATGATTGCTACTGGTAAACAAACAAAAGGTAATATTTTTCACCTAAATATTGCTAGTGCGAGTTGTTTAATTGCTCAAGTAGATGAAAGCTAGTTGTGGCATAGAAGGCTGCGTCATGCAAATTTTGATAACATTGTCAAGGTAAGTTCCACTCAAGCAGTAAGAGATCTACCTAAGTTAGTGAAGCCTGCTAACACAATTTGTAAGGAATGTTAGAAGGGTAAACAAACTAGAGTCTCCTTCCAAAGCAAATAGTTTCATTCAAATGATTTGCTAGAGCTGATACATACTGGCCTTTGTGGTCCCTCCAGAACTAGAAGTATTCATGGAGAAGGTACTTTATGTTGATTATTGATGATTATTCTAGAATGATATGGGTTTCCTTTTTAAGAGAAAAATGTGAAGCATTGGAAAATTTCAAAAGTTTCAAGGTTATGGTAGAGAATGAGAAAGGTCTAAAAAAAAAGTTTCTAAGATCTTACAGAGATGGTGAGTTCACCTCCAGGGAGTTCAACTCTTTTTGTGAAAAACATGAAATTAGAAGATAGTTATCTGCTCCCTGAACCCCTCAACAAAATGGAGTTGTAGAAAGAAAGAATATAATAATTTTGGATGCTTCTAGAACAATGATGTTAGAAGGAAATGGGCCCCAAAGCTATTGGAGTGAAGATGTAAGCACTATTTTGTATACTTCAAATCGGGTAAATGTTAATGGCAATTTTGGTAAGACCCCTTTTGAGCTATGGTTTGGTTACAAACCCACTATTAAGTATTTTAAGATCTTTGGAAGCAAATGTTATATCAAGAAAGATGATGATATAGGAAATTTTGATGCAAGAAGTGATGAAGGAATATTTTTAGGTTATTCTACTAAGAGCAAGGCCTACTGATGCTATAACAAAAGGTTGAGAAAGATGGTTGACAGTGCAAATGTTAGAGTTGATGAGGATTCTATCAAATCATCCAGATATTGTGGATATGATTCTGATGAAGACAATACATAGGGAAGAATGTTTAGACATAGAATCAACTTCAAATTGTTCCATATGTTCCATATGTTCTGGTAAAGCAACCTCAATTCATTCTGGTAAGTCAAGGTAGTTAGGAAGCAGAGACAAGTGCAAGTACAAAAGGAAGATTAGAAGAATCAAAAATTCAAGAAAATTCTAAAACTCCAAGGTATGTAAAGATAAACCATTATGAAAGCCAAATTATAGGAGATAAGAATAAAGGAGTGAAAACTAGAAGGAAGATTGTAGAAGAATATAGCCTGATTTCTAAGATTGAACCTAAAAATGTCATTGAAGCCTATCAAGATGAACACTGGATGGAAGCTATGAAGGAAGAGCTAACACAAATTGAAAAGAATGACACATGGATACTGGTACCCAGACCTAAAGAAAAAAATGTGATTGGTACTAAATGGGTGTTTCAGAACAAGTTGAATGAACAAGGCGAAGTGGTCCAGAATAAAGAAAGATTGGTATGTAAAGGGTATTCTTAGATGGAAGGTGTTGATTTTGAAGAAACTTTTGCCCCTGTTGCTAGAATTGAAGTTAGATTATTTCTTGCTTATGCTGCATACAAGGACTACTAAGTCTATCAGATGGATGTGAAGTCAGTATTTCTAAATGGAGAACTAGAAGAAGTATTTCATCTAACTGACAAGGAAGATATGGTATGCCGCTTGAAGAAAGCTCTATATGGAATCAAGCAATCCCCTAGAGCCTAGTATGCTATATTGCACAAATACTTACTGAAGCTTGGATTCACTAAAGGTACTGCTGATAGAAACTTATATTTCAAATTGGATCATGATAAGGAATTAGTTATAGAAGTATTTGTTGATGGCATCATTTTTGGAGGAGATGACAATTTATGTATGAAGTTTGTTGATGAGATGAAGGATGAATTTGAGATGAGTATGATTGGAGATATGAAGTCCTTTCTAGGATTACAATGACCCAGTTAGACAAGGGGATATTCATATCTTAGTCCAAATATATGAGAGAGCTAGTAAAGAAATTTGGGATGAAAAATTTGAAGCCTGTTGGTACTCCCATCGTAACCAAAAGTAAGCTAACACAGAATGATGATTCTCCCAAAGAAAATCAAACTAGATATAGGTCAATGATCAGTGGATTACTTTATTTAACTCAGACTAGACCATATATTATGAATGTTGTATGCATGGTTTCCAGATTTTAGGTTGATCCAAAAGAATCACATGCAACTGTTGTTAAGAGGATCTTCAAATATCTGAAAGGAACAGTTGACTTTGGACTTTGGTATCCAAAAGATGATGATCTCACTTTGAGTGCATATACTGATGCAGATTGGGCTGGTGATGTAGATGAATAAAAAAGTACTAGTGTTGGTGCTTTCTTCCTAGGGAAGAAGTCAGTGTCCTAGTTGAGCAAAAAGCAAAATTCCATTTCTCTATCTACTATTGAAGCAAAATATATTGCTGCTGCAAAAAATTGTACTCAATTAATATGGATGAAACAAATGTTGAAAGATATCAGGGTGATATATGAAGAGCCTATTGCCATATACTGTGACAATTCAAGTGCAATAAAAATTTCAAAGAATCTGGTACTACACTCTAAGACTAAGCATATATCAATCAAGTTTCATTTCTTGAGAGATAAAGTGAATGAGAAAGAAGTTAGATTGGAGTATGTGCCTACCAAAGAATAAATTGCAAACATATTTACTAAACCATTTCCAAAGGATACTTTTGAGTATCTCAGAGGAATGCTAGGGGTAATTACCCCTCCTGATGAGAACTATGAAGATGCATTTACTTGCATCAATCCATGAGCTACATTGCTATATTTTGATTCAGATTGATATTTGTGTGGCTGCTACTCAAGGGGAGTAGCTAGATGTGTAGATATGTGGTTCAGAGCATGTATATGGAAAGTTCATGGTTACCTTTTCCATTGATGTCAAAGGGGGAGAAGTGCAATGTGAAAAATCCTTTTAAGAATCAAAGAGAAGTTGAGAAGAGTCAAAACCAAAGGGAAAGCAAGTGTGTTAGGTTGATGGTATTTTTCACATCATGTGTTGCCATCAATGCCAAAGGGGGAGATTGTTGGATGTTGTGGATGTGTTGATGATATGTGGTTGTCATTTATGTCAACACTATTAGCATTTGGTGTATTAGTGGTTTTATATGTCGAGGATATTGAGAAAATTGTAAAAGCAAGTGTTCCAAGTTCCTGGTGGACTAATCTTGTGGACTAACATCCAATGTGGTTTTTCCCCTAACAGGGTTTCCACGTAAAAATATTGGTGTTCTTTGTCTCTCTGATGTGTTAATTTCTTATGGTTAATTGTTTATTCATCAAATCTGAGATTAAGTTAAGTAAAGTATTGAAAAGTTTATCATTCTATGACAACTGATTCACCCCCCCCCCCTCTTAGTTGTCTGTCCTTGTTTTTCCAACATTTCTTAATTATATGAAGACCCTTACAACATTTTTTAAGTGGTACCATAATTAGGTCTTCTTTTTTGTCTTTATATAGCCATGTAGAGATATCTTCATCTATGGTTTATTTATTCAACTCACCTCAACATGAAAATTTAGTGGGTTTACTTTTGATAACAATTCTTGCAAAATATTTCCTTGGTTGAGGTTTTTTGTTTGATTTAGGTGAAATTGGAAGTTGAACTACATAAAAATATTATTTCATGTTATATTCTCCACATCTACTCTCTTTAAATTGGACCTTAATCTTAGGAACGATGTTATGTGAAGTGGATGATGAGGCTAAAGTGGATGGATCCACATAAGATGAACATGGTGGAACCTAATGATTATTGTGTACTTGATTTAATTATGATATTTACTTTTGATACTTTTACAATGTTGAAAAGGGTGAGGATACCCAAAAATAATGAATTTGATACCATTGTAGGGAAATTTTAAGCATTGATGATATGTGGATTATACGGATTGCATGGTATGTATCCAAGGGTGGCTGAGGAGGATGTTATATGGAAGATAAAGTTCATGTTGATGGTTTTTTTTCACCTTCTCAACACATGAAGCACACAAGCGCACTGCTTCTCTTGAAACATGAAAATATGCAACTAAGTTCCAGACAATCACCCCAAGGTCTCTCAGATGTCAAATCATGGCAATGCTTGGAATAATTCAATTGGTTAATGTGATTTGCTGGTAATCACAGGGTGGCATTTATGGTTTACAGAGCATGGTAAGTTGGGTCTACAAATGGATTCTCAAGGTGTTGGAAATGAATGAACGATGGATGATCACTCAAAACAACAAACTAAAACTCACCAAGTTCATCAAATTTAGCTTTGTTGTGATGCTTTGAATCCTACTCTAAAAAAGGACTAAAATATATAGAAAAAGAGGAAGGGTTGAGAGAAGCTAATATAGATCTAAGCTATGAATGAGCAGTAATCATGGAGGATGCTACATTAGACAGACTCCAATAAACTAAGTTTTTCTTGACCAAGGAGACCTACAGCTACACAAAACTAGTGTAATATCCTAAGGTTTGCATATTTTTAGATTGTACATGCACTTCATGAACATACAATTTAACTAAGTTTTAGCAATGAAATAAACTATCCCAAGCTAACTTTACACAACAATTTGTCATCAACAAGTGCTAAAAGTATGGGTTAGAAGTCCATCAAATACTGTAATAGCAACCATTATCAAAGTCATTCAAGAAACTACTAGCTAAATACATGGAGGTTGAATCATGCATGCATAATGAACAAACTCAAAAGAAACACCCAAATTCATGCAATGCTTCTTTCTATTGCTGCAAAATTCCTTTTACACCAATTCCCCAACACCTACAAATGAGGAGCAAGCCCCTATTTATAGTTTTCTAAAAGTACAATGAATGGCCAAGATTAATTTGCATTGTGTGGCCCAGATTGAATACAAGTTAGGGTTTCACCTACCCCCAATCTATGATAATATAAAATATAGTTTTGTCTTTTCCCTATTTTTTCTTTTAGTGGCCCTGGCACTATAGCAATTTTGTCTTGTAGTGACAGCCTTCTTTGTTGCAGCTGAAAATAATGGGAAGTTGCCCTCTATCTGATGTATTCATAGCATTCTCTCAGCCATTTGAATGAATCTTCTTGCAGATTGGTGTTATTGAGAAGTAGTTATGTTGCTCCCAATCTTGTTGGACAAAGCCTTAATGATCATAATCTTTGGGTGAAAGGATAGAATAAATCCCTCTTGCTTCTAGTTTTGGTAGACAACCTTTTGATTTCCTAGCATTGAATTTCTTTGGCGTGCAGTCATATGTTGGCCAACCCTCCTTGGTAGGCTATTCATTTTTTAAGCATAAATGATTTGAAGCACTCTCCCTTTGGGCATGGCTCCCAACACATCTTGTGTGAAAGCATTCCCCCAATTTCAATTTTATTCTCCTAGAGAGTTCCCCGCATCCCCTCATTTGACAACACCTCCCCTCTTATATTAGTCCCACTTCAACCTGAACAATGTAGATTCCATGAAATATTAGTTCATAGTGAATTCCAAGGGTTAAACATTTTGATATAAGGAGCTATAATGACTGGAGATTCTTAGTTCAACATTTTCAAGTCCTCATAATCATTGATTGAATAATAATCATATCCTTCCCTTAATGATAATGGCCACTCTGTGGCACAAACCTGCACATTGTGAACACAATACTCACCATAGCATAATCCATAATGGGACTACAATGTTAATAAGTTATTGATCATCATGAAGTACAAAAGATAAATAATTCCATTTCATATCCCATGTCCCATTTAAGGTATATTTATTCTGAATTCTTTATTTAATTATGGGTGGTGTCTGCCTATTACAATCTTCCAATTTTCATATTCATGGCCTCTCTTAATAACACTCAAATTTGTTTTCTTTGATAAGGTGGGCATGCGAGAATACCATGTTGGAGGAGGAATGCGGGTGTGAAACTCAGTCCTACCATTGATTGTGCATACATTATCCAAATAATCATTAATTTTGGTATCCTAGGAAATATCATGCTCATATCGCCCATGCCTGACATGGGGGTGAGTCCACCATAGTAAGATGGTTACTAAGAGGGAATCATGGATGATGACCCAGACAAAAGAAGAGTCTACGAGAAGGGTGCAGAGAAAGTAGTGCGGGCCACCAAGGCTAGAATGTCATAAAGGAGATGACATTCAGATAGCTACTACCTACACTATGGAGTCCACAAGCAAAGGTTTCATCATGCCAAACAAAGAATCACCAACTTTGTAATAGTGTCATCGTGGGCCTACAATCAATGAGGAGATGTTCGTTTCATCATACAACAATTTGGCGGACTATAAATGATGGCACGGTTCCTACAAACCCAAGGTGCTTTAATACATTTTATCATTTCAATGATTCAATACTCTCATGCCTTTGTTGATCTTGATACATGAATTTCCATTATCATTCGATGATTCCATCATCCTCCATTATGTCATGTAACTCATCCCAATTAATCACCTTCTTTCAAGCTATGACATGGTGTGGGAATGTTGAAAGCTCACACCATTCATAGAGAGAATGACTGTGGGTACCACAATGCGAGAATCTGTGAGGAAGAAGTCGTTCGGCCATGACGAAGGTGGCAAAGACCCCTGCAACGCACCACCTGTAAACTCATAATTTCATTGTTGGGACGTAAGGAGATATACTCGACACCTAATTCTCTTCTCCTCCTTAGCCTTGATAGCTACTCATATTATTATTACATGAGTCATATTCGTGTTCTTCCTCCTTAACTGATCGGCTATAAAGGGGTCATTCTTGCATGTATGTTTATCCTAAAAAAGGAGGCTTCGACGATCACCACTTGGGACTTTTTTGTAATTCTCTCACAATAGATGGTTGCTAACCACACCGCCACCTCCTCTGGTATTCCTCTAGACATTATTGTTATTAGGACTTGGCCCCATTCCACCGGTCAGCGCATGATTTCATCTACTCAAAAATGTTGGGAATACAAAGAAAACTTGGGTATCCATTACCAGTGCACTCACTTTACTCAAGGTATCTATCCTCCTTCAAAGCTAAGATTCAACATTCTTTATGTTGGTTCACCACGTTGGATCATGCAACCATCATGCTACATTCTCTAGCTTCTCAGGAGGAATGGAGTGCGGGTACATCACATATTAATGTTGTTGCAGGGATATAATGTGGGTGTGTTGCTAATGAGTGCCATTATAAAATAACTTGAAAGAACTCATCGTTGAGACAAGTGGAACCTACACAACCAATGTTCATAACAGGGACATGTAGGTGTAGAAGCATAGGAGACAGCCAGGGTGAGGATGCTGGTGTGAGAAATGGCATTGCTTAAGGGAAAGTCTGCAATAAAGCTCCCACAGTAACCAAATTTTACCCAATCATGAATCTCTCCATGGGCAAGACATTGGCTAATGAACTAGCATTGGGTATAGAAACCATTGTGAGAAGGTGGCATGATATCATCAAAGCATAAAATTCATCACCATAGAGGATCTCCTCAATAGACAATAATACTCAAGAAATAGAATAACAAACATTTGCACTCAAATTGTAATGAGGAGAAGATGACCCTGTATCTTCACAGGCCTACCATTCTAAGAGGTAAATCACACTTATAGACTCTCATGCAGTATGTATAGCTTTAATCATCTCTCTATGCGAATATGACTTGGGCCAATAGCATACCAAAATTTCATCTTGGTGGAGGTAAAACCGAATCATTGGCTACAATATACAAACTTCCCCTAAAATGTGTTCCCCTGATGGGAATAAATGCACAAAAAACTTAGTTAGGGAATAGCCTACGGGAAAGCTATGGAATGACACCGAGAGTGATACTTATGAGAGAAAGCTTATCAAGTGAGTGTGAGGAAACTGTTGATGAATATCATTCAGATGGTGGATGAAGTGATGGCTCCCTTGGTGAAGAAATATGCCATTGTTGTTGAATGAATACGGTGTTTAGTGGCAACGGTGCCAAGGACTTGCGGGCCCACAAAAATCAATCCCCATTTTTCAATTCCGCTCATCTGGTGAAGCACATGCTCTTACATTATAATTCCCCCTTGCATATTTGTGAGGTGGCTCTCATATTAGAGATGGCATCCATTTTGGAAATGAATTCCACATTCATCATCATGTCCATCCAGTTGCCAATAGTGGGTGACATTAATCAAAGTCCTTTGTGCTTGCCATGGAAGATTGATTCCTCATACCAACACAGTGTTTGCATAATAACAATGGTTGCACCAATGCCAAGGAAGATATCATAGCACATAGGATTGCCAATGTTGTTTGTTGTTTTATTCTACTAAGAATGGATGCATTCCTTATCTAATCATAACATTTAATTGGGTAGACCGCTTGCCTTTTTTCTCCAGTGTCGTGCATAATGATAACTCATGTAGCATTTTGTGGTGCTTGCATGATTGCCCCCATGGGCTCCATGATGTCATGGATTATACCAATCCCCAAGCTACCTGAGATATGAGGGAACCATTTGTGGAAATAAAAAGTGGGGAGGCTGGGTAGAGATGTTATTTGAACAACGGAATGGGATGCAAACCCCGTAGACAATGCTTCAGCCATGGATGTGTGGAGGTGGACATGCGAGTGGTAGTACGTGGGTAGATGTGATTAAAATGTCATTTTTTATTGGTGTTGAGAGTAGCGACCTTCGCATCTCGAGTTCCCATAGAAACTCCCTACCTCATTATTTCTTAGTTGCCTTGAATTTTGACACCCTTCAATAATCTCATCAGTGGAATAATCGGCCATGTCATCCAAATCTCATTATAAATGCATTTATAGTTTGCATGAACTCTTCGTAAGACACCATCGTTTGAGGTAAAGGACTGAGACCAAAGTGTTAGAATCTCCTTGAAACATGCTCATGTTATGCCAATTAGTAATCATTATATATTGTAAGACAACATTCTATTTAAGGTATTTTTCCTATGAACCTGCACTCCCATTTATCAAGATATTGCTTCGTTTATGAGATGGAATTTTCATAGCTCACAATCACAGGGGTCAGAAGTTTATTATATCATCTTCCCAAATTGAATCACCTAAAGCAATAGAATCTCCTGCCACACTATTCCAAGAACTCTAGGGCAGTTGCGAGAAGAATGCATGAAAATGTTATATAGGAATACCATGTGGGTATGCAATGTGAGAACTTCATATATGTGGGCCTCTAAAGAATGGTGAAATTGCTAATGACCTTCACAAGGAAACAACTTGCAACAAAGGAAAGTGCACAAAGGTGCATAATGTGGGTCCTGCCTAAGGTGTCACCATGCAAAAAAAAGATGTGAGAATTCCATCCAAGATTGTTGTTTGGGCATGGTCGAGTGGGCAACAACTTCTTCCCAACAAAGATTTGCAAAATGATGTGCGGAAACAAGCATGCGGGTGGTGGTGATGGGAATTCTGAAAGGAAACAACATGATAGGGATGGAAGCCCACTCGATGATCTCCATGAAAAGTGGTCCTCGTGAGGCTCAAACAAGCATTTGTATAAGCATTTTCTTTTCGATTACCTTGCCATAAACTTACAAAGTCTTTAACGTTTGAACACAGTTTGAAGTTTTGGATGGAAGCATAGGTGTGAGGTGGAAATTCGTGAAAATTCCATCAAACAACACCGCCTAGGAAATATGAAGAACAATGGCCTTCTCACATGGAAAACCCTAAAAGCACCGAAGGAATTTTTATTGTCATCATGATCATTAAACTCGTCAACTAAAAATACAGGAGACCTAAATATGGAAGTTAGGGGGTCCATCACCGAGAGACTAGTGGTGGAGATAGCGGCATAGTGGGTACGTCGGCCGATAAAGGGAGACCCACACATGTGGGTCCGTCAAGAGCATTAGCCATTTGGTCGAGGCTTAGACAGAGGAGTTATATGTGGAGACTGTCAGGTGGGTGAATGTCAGGGGTCGTCCACTGCTTAGTGGCAACGCACAAACAACAATCGACAAGAGGCAACCCACAGTTGCAAGTTTGGTACACCCAATAGATGCAGGGGTGAAAGTTGATGTGGGACCTGCCATGTGGGAAGACATCAAGGCTTGCTCGTAAATGAGTGGTGAGACACAACAAAGAACAATAAGAGGAGACACACAAACACAGTTCTGCGAGGCTTAACAGATGTCAGGGTGACAAGCCAAGGGAAACCCATAGGACCCAGCTCGCAAAGGAAAATGACTTAGTGAAATTTAAGGTAGGTGAACTTAGCCAAAGGGAACTTGATCATTTTAAGGCTCGTGACCAACTTGGACCTAGGAACAGGGGCACACAAAGCTAGGTGGGATATAAAAAGGCCCATTGGAAGTGAAAACGATTCATTGGGGAGCGAAAGAAAGAGGGTCCCTACCTATGGTGAGGTGTGTGTGCAAAACATGCACAACAAATGGTGACTCACTGGGGAAATGCTCTAGAGCATTTTGATGACAAACTAGAATCATGAACCTAGAATCTTTGGTTCCGACCTTCACGCTAGAGAAAAAAAACCAAATGCTCGACCAAAAAATCAAAACCATTAGTCAACCCAACCATCTATAAATTGAAAATCTAAGTGTGTGCAATTGTGTTAATTTCCACTCTTAAGCCACTATAGGAGCCCAAGCTTTGTCAAGTTAAGCTACGTAGTTCATTTTAACTCCAAAATCATTTAGGACATTGCCTCACTACTAGCTGGGCATCCATAGCCTCGACAAGGTTGTCATTGTGATTCTCCTGAACATTTCTCTACTGCCAACTAGGCATCCATAGCCCTGGTAGAGTTGCTTGGATCCCCCTGAAAAGATGAATTTCTTTCTTTTGATTTTCAATGTTTTTCTTTTCTTTCTTTTCTTTTGATTTTTCTTTTCTCTTCTTTTCATTTCAACTTGCAAGCAGTGAAGCTTGCACTTAGGGCTAAGGATCACAGTGGTGATGAAGTAGAATTTTAGATTTTTCACTTAACCTGACTTCACAAAGGACCTACAGTGACCTCAAGTTCTTAAGATATGTGATAGATGTAAGATTTCAGAATACATCTAGAAAAGATGAGACCAAAGGCTTATCCACTTTGAATCAAACATCTGGATCACCTGACACTAATAGAAGACCTTCACCATCCACTCTAAAAACTTGATTAAAGTTTATTGAAGAAATACATATAACAACCCCTAGGCAATAAAACGATCATTGTGTACCCAAACATGCCTGCCAGAAGACAAGGGGACCCCGAGCAAAGCAGAAGCAAATGGAAAGAAATCAGAAAGCGAATGGAAAGAAAAAACCTACACTAACAAAGCAAGAAAGTGAAAGCAAACAAAAAGGAAACAACTCTAAGGAAAACTAGTCTACAACAAACCAACTAACCTAATGAAAGTAGGAAAGTGGGACTATATACACAAAAAGGAGATATGTACACAAAACCTACACTACCCAAAAATACTATATACAAAGATATTACAAAGGAACATATTCAAGCAAGGAAACCTGACCCTTATGCCCGTTGGATTTTGTAATGCATGAACAAGGAGAAGGGAAATCGTTACAGTTCTAAGCCATGCAAACTAATTCTTATATTTAGGAAAAAGAAGTTCAATGTTGTAGCACTCAAATTCAATAATAGATAAAGGAAGGATTAGCAGTTAAGGTGATTCATTAAAGCCATGGTCAATCCATAAGCAAGTCCATCTCCCCTTGTTCCCATAATCAAAATGATAAAAGCAGTTGTAAGTATATATAGGAGCAAGGAAAGATAGAACTTGGATGTTTCCATGTGAAGATGTCAATGTTTGACAGACGAGAGCGAGCAATGTGTCATCAGTCATTGTGTTGGTAGCCTCAGGTGGATGCAATGGATGGTGCAACATCCCTCTTGCATTACAAATCTATAGATCACAATCAAATTGATCAGGTAGTACACATTGTGAAGAAAAATTTTCAAATGCAAGGAACCTTGTACCTAATCTTGAAGTTCTATAAGTCTAAGAGAACAAGTCAGTTGACACCTTGTCTTAGCCACTAGTGGGACCCGCAGCCTTCATCAGTTGTTCTTCGAGGAGAAAGACACTATCATGTTGGTCCTCTATAGTCCAAGGTTCTACTTGATTGTTGTCCTCAAAGGGAAGTATGTTGTCCCATCTCATTTCCCCTCATTTGATAGCACCTCCCCTCTTATATTAGTCCCACTTCAACCTGCACAATGTATATTCCATGAAATATTAGTTCATATTGAATTCCAAGGGTTAAACATTATGATATAAGGCACCATAATGATTGGAGATTATTATTTCAACATTTTCAAGTCCTCATAATCATTGATTGGCTAATAATCATATCCCTCCCTTAATGACAATGGCCACACCCTGACACAGACCTGCACATTGTGAACACAATACTCACCATAGCATAATCCATAATGAGACTACAATGTTAATAAATTATCAATTATCATGAAGTAAAAAAGATAAACAATTCCATTTCATATCCCATGTCCCATTTAAGGTATATTTATTTTGAATTCTTTATTTAATTACAAGTGGTGTCCGCCTGTTACAATCTTCCAATTTTCATATTCGTGCCCTCTCTTAATAAAACTCAAAAAAAATATTCTTTGATAAGGTGGGCATGCGAGAATACCATGTTGGAGGAGGAATACGGGTGTGGCACTTAGTCATGCCATTGATTATGCATACATTATTCAAACGATCATTAATTTTGGTATCCCAGGAAATATCATGCTCATATCACCCATGCCTGACATGGAGGTGGGCCTACCATAGTAAGATGGTTACTATGAGGGAATCATGGATGATGGCCAAGGAAAAATAAGAGTCTGTGAGAAGGTTGTAGAGAAAGTAGTGTGAGCCATTGAGGCTAGAATGTTGTAAAGGAGATGACATTCAGATAGCTACTACCCATGTTGTGGAGTCCGCAAGCAAAGGTTTTGTCATGCCAAACAAAGAATCACCAACTTTGCAGTAGCATCATCATGGGCCTACAATCAACGAGGAGATGTTTGTTTCATCATACAATAATTTGGAGGATTGTAGATGATGGCGTGACACTAAAAAACCCAAGGTGCTTCAATACATTTGATCATTTCAATGATTCAATACTCCCATGCCTCTACTGATCTTGATACGTGAATTTCCATTATCATTCGATGATGCCATCATCCTTCATTATGTCACGTAACTCACCCTAATTAATCACCTTCTTTCAAGCTATGACATCGTGTGGGAATTCTGGAAGCTCACGTTGTTCATGGAGAGAACAACTGCATGTACCGCAATGTGGGAATCCGTAAGGAATAAGTCATTTGGCCACGGTGAAGGTGGCAAAGACCCCCGCAACGCACCACCCACAAACTCATAATTTCATTGTTGAGACATAAGGATATATACTTGGCACCGAATACTCCTCTCCTCCTTAGCCTTGATAGCTACTCATATTATTAGTACTGGAGTCATATTCGTGTTCTTCCTCTTTAACTGATTGGCTATAAAGGGATCATTCTTGCATGTATGTTCATCCTACAAAAGGAGGCTTCGACGATCACCACTCAAGCCTTTTTTGTAATGCTCCCATGATGGATGGATGCTAACCACACTGCCACCTCCTCTGGTATTCCTCCAAATGTTATTACTATTAGGACTGATTGATATTTTCATCGACTTGGCCCTAGTCCACTAGTCAACGCATGATTTCATCTACTCAAAAAGGTTGGGAATACAAAGAAAACTCTAGTATCCATTACCAGTGCACTCACTTTACTCAAGGTATCTATCCTCCTTTGAAGCTAAGATTCAATTCTTTTTATGTTGGTGTGTCATGTTGGATCATGCAACTATTGTGCTACATTTTGTAGCTGCTCAGGAGGAATTGATGCAAGAGCATCCAGGGTGTAAGAGCAATCTTGCATCACCCAAAAAAAATGTTGTTTCATTTCAATAAGGGAGTAGTTTTGAGGAATGCTTCTGAATTGAGAAATATGGATAAAGGAGAGAAGAGTAGCGTTGAGGCTGAATATTTTGATGAGCACCTAGAGAATTTGCATGACAAGGTGAAGAAGCATATCAATAAGATGAACTCTCAGTATAAGGCTAAGGTAGATCAAAAAAGGAGGTATAAGGAATTCTTGGTAGGAGATCAAGTCATGGTTCATTTGTGAAAGAAAAGGTTTCCAGTTGGTACATAAAACAAGTTGAAGATGAAGAAGTTTAGACCATGCAAGATCCTGAAGAAGAATGATTTAGGAAATGCATATGAGGTAGAGTTGCCTGATGGAATTCATATTTCACTTGTGTTTAACATCTCAGATTTAACAAAATATCATGAGGGAGGAATTGATGAAATAATAGAGGAACAGTGGAATATTCTAGCACCTACTTCAGAAAAGGAGGAGATAGAAGACATTTTGGATAGTCTTGTAGGAAGAAGCACAAGAAATAGGCAATATGTAGAGTACTTGGTGAAATGGAGAGGAAGGCCTATTGAAGATCCATCATGGTTATCTAAGTCTAAGGTTAACCATCTTGGTTTCCCTCAAACTCTTGAGAAGTGACAGGGTCACTTTTCAAATTACCCTGGGTGTCTGATGCAGGAGCATCCAGGGTGTAAGACCAATCATGCATCACCCAAAAAAAATGTTGCTTCATTTCAATAGGGCTAAATTTGGCAAGGTTACTATTTTAGTAAGTTTGCATTTATGCATAGTTGGACATGAAATCTTACACAGACCTCCAGAATGGTAAATTGAATCCAATGGTGAAGAAATCACTTCAATAACATTTGTCAGTTGAGTCATATTAAAATTTTAATTTTAAAAAATCCTAGTAAAAATATTCAGTCAATTTTGAGGCACTTAGAGGCTCCGGATGGGCCTGAAAATTGGTGGAAAACAAAAGTAGTTGGCCTTTAGGCCCTACTTTTCAGGCAGAAGATTTCTCAAGAGCTTTTCACAAAGGTATTATCATAGAAAATCTGATGGTCGGATCAAAAGTTATGACCCCACGAAGTTGTAATACCAAAATTAATAAAATTTCAAAATATCTTCTTGATGAAGTTACACTTTCTAGAAGATTCTAGGGCGGTTACACTTTCCAAATAAAGGATGTAAAGGGGGACTACAAAGGGGAGGCCAGAGCAGAGTAGATGGTGGCTTTGATTTGTAGATTTAAAGATTTATGTAATTAGAAATCCCATGTGATGGCAAATATAATGTTGTAATCTCATTTTCATTTCAGTGATAATAGAAAATATTTTCTTTCCTTCTTGCATTTTTTTGTGTCATTATCTATTGTTTTTGTGAGTTTTAGATTGTAAGGGGGAGTACCCCCTTCATCAAGTGGTATCAGAGTAGTATTTCCTAAGTTTGTAATAGAGCACAAAATGTGAGGTAGTTGCAGTAGGACCTGTGAGTGTGGGTTGAGTTCAAGATGCCTCCAAGAATTTCCCAGCATGGAAGAGGTAGAGCCCGAGGTGGTGGAGGAAGAGATCCACCTATAGATGAAATTAGAGCCATTAGAAGGAAATTAGAAACCTTGTATCAAGAGGTTCAAAGAAGAGATGTACAACGAGACATAGATGACAGTGAAGATGAAATAGAAGAGGAAATGGAAGAGGAAGAGCAGGATCCAATGGATCCTAGAGAAAGAAGATTGTTGTGAGTGATCTCACGCATTGGGAAGAGACCTAAAATGGAGGTTTCAACTTTCAGTGGAAGTCTGAATCTGTAAGAATTGATCGATTGGATCAATGACATGGAGGAATTTTTTGAGTTTGAGGAGATTGAAGATCCTCACAGAGTGAGGTTTTCAAAGAAAAAATTGAAAGGTCACACCAGTATATGGTGGAAAGAGGTCCAGTTAGAAAGAGGAAGACAAGGGAAAGATAAAATTTCCAGATGGGATAGAATGGTGTCAAAATTGAAGAAACAATTTATTCCAGTCGATTAAGAATTGGAGCTGATAAAGAATAGGCAGAGCTTGAGGCAAGGAACAAGGACAGTGAAATAATACATTGAGGAATTTCACAAGGTCTTGATTCGGACAGGGCATTCTAAAGAAAATAAGGAGAAAGTTTCTTGCTATATTAATGGGTTGAAGCCAAGCATACATGAAGAATTGGCACTGGTAAGAATGGCCACCATTGAGGATGCTTATCATTTTTCTCTAAAGGTTGAACAAGAGGTTTGAGAAAAAACAATGAGGTGAGGCTATGGAGGTTGAAATGAAGATCAAAAGAAGGGTGAAGGCTCTAGTAGCAACCAGAACCAAAAAGGAGATAACACTTATCGTCCTTGTGATTGGCTAATGAACCAGCGTTGGGTATAGAAACTGTTGTGTGAGGGAAGCATGATATTGTCAAAGCATAACATTCATCGCCATAGCGGATCTCCTCAATAAACAATAATACTCAAGAAATTGAATAACAAACATTTTCACTCAAATTGTAATGAGGAGACATCCCTTTATCTTCATAGGGTTGTCATGCCAAGAGGTAAATCACACTTATAGACTCTCATGCAGTATGCACAACCTAAATCATCTCTCTATGTCAATCTGACTTGGGCCAATAGTGCAATATACTTTCATCTTGGAGGTAAACCTAAATCATTGGTTGCAATATACAAACCACCCTTAAAATGTGTTCCCTTGATGGGAATAAATGCACAAAAACTTAGTTAGCGAATAGTCCATGGGAAAGCTAAGGAATGACACCGAGAGTGATACTTATGAGAGAAAGCCCGTCAAGTGAGTGCAAGGAAATTGTGAAGAAATCCACCATCATTGATGAAGTGGCGGTTCCCATGGTGAAGAAATTCACCATCCGTTGATGAATGAACATAGTGTTTAGAGGCGACGACACCAAGGACTTGCGGGCCTGTAAAAATCAATCCCCATTTGGAAATTTCTCTCATCTGGTGAAGCACATGCTCTTACATTCTAATTCCCCCATGCATATTCATGAGGTGACTCTCGTATTAGAGATGGAATCCCTTTTGGAAATGAATTCCCCATTCATCATCACGTCCATCCAGTCGCCAATAGTGGGTAACATTAATCAAAGTCCCTTGTGCTTGCCATGGAAGATTGATTCCTCATACCAACACAGTGTTTGCATAATAATGATTGTTGCACTAATGCCCAGGAAGAGACCGAAGTGCATAGGATCACCAATGTTGTTTGTTGTTTTATTCTACTAAGAATGGATGCATTCCTTGTCTAATTGTGATATTCAATTGGGTAGATTGCTTGCATTTTTTCTTCGATGTCATGCATAATGATGAATCTTGTAGCATTTTGTGGTGCTCACATGATTTCCCCCATGGCCTCCATGATGGCGTGCATTGTACCAATCCCCAAGCTTCCTGAGATATGAGGGAACCATTTGCAGAAATAATAACTAAGGAGGTTGAGTAGAGATGTTGTTTGAATAGTAGAATGGGCTATGGACCTTGTAGAAAATTCTTCAGCCATGGATGTGCAGAGGTGGATGTGCGGGTGGCAATACATGGGCATACACGATTAAAATGTTGTTTGTTAATGACGTTGAGAGTAGTGACCTCCACATCTCGAGTTCCTAAAGAAACTCCCTACCTCGTTATTTCTTAGTTTCCTTGACTTTCACCACCCTTCCATAATCTCATCGGTGGAATAATTGGCCATGTCATCCAAATCTCATTATAAATGCATTTATATTTTGCATGAACTCTTCATAAGAAGCCATCATTCGGGGCAAAGGACTGAGACTAAAGTGTTAGAATCTCCCCGAAACATGCTCGTGTTATGCCAATCAATAATTATTATATATTGTAAGACAACATTCTATTTGAGGTATTTTGTCTATGAACTTTCACTCTTGTTTATCAAGATATTGCTTCGTTTATGAGATGGCACTGTCAGCTCACAATCACGGTGGTTAGAATTTTATTATATCGTCTTCCCAAATAGGATCACTTGAAGCAATAGAGTTTCCTGCCACGCTCTTCTAGGGACTCTAGGGCAGCTATGAGAAGAATGCGTGAAAACATTTTATAGGAATACCATGCAGGTATGCAATGCAGGAACTCTGTGTATGTGGGCCACTAAAGAACGGCAAACTCATCAATGACCTTTGCAAGGAAACAACCCGCAATGGAGGAAAGTGCATGGAGGCACATAATGTGGGTCCCGCCTAAGGTGTCACCATGTAGAAAAAAGATGCGGGAATGTCATCCAAGATTTTTCGTTTGGGCATAGCTGAGTGGGAAACAACTTCCACCCAACCAAGACCCAAAAAATGATGTGCGAAAATAAGCATGTGGGTGGCAGTTATGGGAATGCCGAAAGAAAATGGCATGATTGGGATGGAAGCCTGTCTAATGACCGCCTTGAAAAGTGGTCCCCATGAGGCTCAAACAAGCATTTGTATAAGAATTTTCTTTTTGATTGGCTTTCCCAAAAACTTAAGAAGTATTTAATGTTTGAACATAGTTTGAAGTTTTGGAGGGAGGCACAGGTGCGAGGTGGAAATTCATGAAAAAACTATGAAATGATGCCGCCTTGGTGATATGAAGAACAATTGCCTTCACGCATGAAAAACCCTAAAAGAACCGAAGGCATTATTATTGTCATTGTGATCATTAAACTCATCAACTCAAAATATGAGAAACTTAAATATGGAAGTTAGGGGATCCATCATAGAGAGAGACCAATGGTTGAGATAGTGGCACAGTGGGTATGTCGGCCCACAAAGGGAGACCCGTACATGTGGGTCTGTTAGGGGAAACAACTATTTGGTTGAGGCTCAAATGGAGGAGTCGAATGCAAAGCCCGCTAGGCAGGCGAACGTCAGGGGTCAGTCGCTTCTTAGTGGCAATGCATAGACAACAATCGACGGGAGGGAACCCGCAGTTGCAGGTCCAGGACACCCGATAGATGTAGCGGAAAAAGTTGATGTGAGACCCACCATGTGGGAAGAAGTCAAGGCTTGGTCGTAAATGAGTGATGGGGCACAATAGCGAACAATAAGAGGAGACCCACAAATGTGGGTCCACGAGGCTTAACGGATTCCAGGGCAACAAGCCAAGGGAAACCCGCAGGACCCAACCCATAAAGGAAAATGACTTAGTGAAATTTAATGCAAGTGAATTTGTCCAAGGGGAACTTAATCTTTTTAAGGCTCGTGACCAACTTGGACCTAAGAACAAGGGCATGTGAAGCAAGGTGAGAGAAAAAAAGGCCCGTCGGAAGTGAAAAAAATTCATTGGGGAGCAAAAGAAAGAGGGTCCTTGCCCATGGTGGAGCATGTGTGCAAAACATACACAACAGTTCCAAGACTTAAAAATGGTGTCTACTATAGTGGGACCAACTTGAATTGGTAATTTTATTATTCCTTTAGATTCATGCTTAGCATCATCATATGGTTTTGTGGTGATATTATTTTGTGGGTCAATAACACCATCAAAGTATCTAATTGTTTTACCAATTGAAGGGTACAAATTTTCAATCCTCCTCCACCATCTATCATAACCCTCTTTATTTTATATTTATTGATGAAAACATCTAAATATATAGATTCATAATGAGATGGATCAATAGAAATAAGATCCTTTTTGGTAAATACCAAACGATGAGGGGAGGTAATGTGTGATACCATTACTTAAAATTGATTAGTATCAATTTTATTATGTATAAAATATTCTTGGAGTGCTTTTTCTATAATTTACATATGAGTAAAGGATGTCATAGAAGTTTTAAGATAGATATTTGTACAAGTCTTTTTCTTAGATGTTCTAAGAGGCTACAATTAGATGTAGGGTGACGTGTTGATTGGGATACTAGAAATGTTATTTTACCCCTATGAGTAGTGATTACACATTCATGATTTTTTTCTTTGATGGTTATATTGGCAACATGAGAATTATATTCTCTTACATGAGCTACCTTATAATCATATGGCATGGAAGCATAATTGACATATTATAATTGATACACTTGTTAGAGGGGTTCCCTTTATGATACTTAGGGATTGGATCTGTGTATATCTTGAGATTAATATTGGATGAAGAGGACAACCTTCAATACCAATTTCACCTCAGTCAATAAGATCTTGCATAAGATATTTTGATTTTATATGATTATTATTTTTATGACATTTGACCTATTGTATTCACAAAACTCATTATCTTAGTACCATGTGGGTTTGTCTTGAGTTTCAACATTCTTGACTTTTAATAGGGTGTTTTAGGACTAATTTTTGTAATACATATCTAATAGGTTCCCCTAAAGGAGTATATTTTCTTCTTGGAGTATTGTTTTTCCAAGGGGGTCCTCTAGGGATAGTGAAAACTTGAGTATTTTGTTGTGTCTTTACTGATAATTTTATGTTGGATGGTGATTGCATATTATGGATAGATTTTGCATCTACTACACCATCATTGATATTTTTTTGTTTTTAGCCCAAAGACAAGGCTTATCATTAGATTGAGAGCCACCTTCTTTATTTTCCTTAAAAAAAATCCCATGACCCTTAGCAATGAGATATTTTTCAATGGTTAATCCATTTTCTATGATCTAGTCAAATGTATTGGAATTGTAAGTGGAACACCATTTATTGATTTAAATTTTGGTTGAATATGTGGACAAGTTGATTTTCAAGGATGGGAAATGTGAATTCACTTTCCATATTTCTCCATTATTGTAAAAAGGTGGAAAAGGCTTATCCATTCCTTTCATTTGTATTACATAGATCAATAATAGATATTTCATGTTCAATGTTATATGAGAAATGGGAAATAAATTTTTGTGCTAACTCATGAAAAGTTTTGATCCCATGGGGTAGGTGGTAGAACCATTCAATGTATTGACCTGCCAAACTTCAAGGAAAGAAGCACATTAAATAAGTATCATTATAAGAAACCTCAAAAGAAGCTAGGTGAAATTACTTTATATGTTCAAGTGGGTCACCTTTTCCTTTATATTTATCAAATTTAGGCATGTCAAAATTTTGAGGAAAGGGTATAATAGGTATAGACCTATAAAAGGGATAAGGACATATTTCTTCCAATGTATAGCTCTTCTTAGTGTGACCTATTTCCATATTTTCCATCTTTTGTTGTAGATATTGATTTTGTGATACCAAGTCATTTGTTGGTATCAATTTAGATGTGTCAAGAGGGATGTGTGTAGAAAACAATTGTTGGGTTTGGGGGATATATGTGTTAGAAAGTGTATTAGAGGGAGGTTCTTGAGAAGTGTATCAGATAGAAGAATAACCTAGAGGGTTATTCATGGGAAGCCAATTGGTGTTATGTTTAGATGACATGAGATATTTATTAGGTGGTGTAGGCACCTAAAACTGACCTAGGCCTGCAAGCTTCATTTTTACCACTTTCGTCCTAGCATAATTATGACATTTAATTATGTCATTGGTATACATTTGACTATTGATTAAATAATTCATAATTATTTTATTAATTCATGTCCTTTTATTCTTCATGATTATTAAATAAATAAATTTTATTTATTTATTAAATACTTCATTAATTGTCTAAGTCTCCCTCTAATTAAATAAATTTTTAAATTTGTTTAATTATTGTTATTCATTAATTCTTCCTCATTATTAAATAAATAAGTTTTATTTATTTATTTATTATGTCACTAATTGTCATAATTAAATGAATGAATGAATTTATTTAATTATTAGTCTTATCTGCCAAATTAAATAATTAAATTTAATTATTTAATTGCCTAGATTAATATTCCTCTCATTTTAAATAAATAAAATTATTTAAAATGTCATCTCATTCTTAACTATCAGCACATTTTGGTAAATAATCTAAAAATCGATTATTTATTATTTCACAAAATTCACATTTGGAATTAATTTAGTTCCAAATTGGTAACTTTTCTCCAGAAATCGGGAAGATTCTTGATCTTTCTAGAACTGATCTTCAGTCCAATCTTTATCTTCTTCATTTTCGAAAATCTTTATTTTTGAATTAATTTCCTCATTTATTCTCCACCGCCGATTCAATCTTCTTATATGACATCTTGACCGCTCGATTAATGACTTTGCCCTAACCCTAATTAGGGATTGTCGGATTTAATCTGGGCCTCTGATTTTAGGTCTTTGTCAGAAGTCAATCTCATCCATCCATTCAAAATGGCATTTTCTATAAAATGCCATTTTCCTCTCATTTTTCCATTATGCACATAGATTACAATATTCTGGCATATTAATACTTAGATTAATTTGGCATTTTAGAGTCATTTTGTCATAGTCATAGGCATAGGCATTTAGATTCAAATCCTTCAAAGCTTGTGTAGGTCTTAGTCAAGGATTGCTCGCACGTCAAATCTGAGGGCAACACAAATCAACAAGTTAGAAGGTACTATCAAGGTGAATCATGGAAACTCCTACAAATGAAATGTATATTTGTTCTTCTTTTTTAGTTTTCATTGTTCTTGATCGGTCTTTGGGTTTATTTTATATGCTTTATTAATGAATCTAATCAAAAAAATTTACCCTTAGTTACATTGGTGAACCCAACATTCTATATAAATATTTGTGTGTTTTTCTTGTTTGTTTTCACTGTTTTGCAGGTTATAGCCAAGAAGTCATACAAAATCCCGTCACCTTCATTTGAGCACAGAAAAATGAGCAAATAAACTATTTTTAAAAAAAATCTGGGTTTTGTAGATCTCGTTCTCAGCTTTCCAAAAATTTAAACGGTTTTAAATTTTGTTAAGATTTGAGAAAGTTATGGCCATTTTAGTGATCATTATTTTTTTAATCTAGTTTTTAAAACCCACATTTTCTTTTTCCTATAACGTTTTTTTGTTTGCGTAGAATCTTAGAAAATACTTTTTGGGTTTTGAAGGTTTGATTATCAGCTTTCCATGGATTCAAATGATTTAAAATTTCATTAAGTTTTGAGAAAAATATCGCCGTTTTAATTTTCTGCTGTCATTAAATTTTTTTTATTTTTATTTTTGGTTACTAATCTTTGTTGGCAGCATGTGGCATTGGATTTTTTCGTGGGTCAAAGGAAAATATTCAAACTACTAACATGTGGTCTTGCAGGTTCGAACGTCAAAGACTAAACATCAAACCATTGTGCCTATATTTTTCTTAGATTAGTACACACTTACTTTCAGTGCAATTAAAAAGAACATGTCTTTTAATGTTTTTGAGTGTGTTTGCAAAATGGTAGGTGAGTATGCTCTCACCTTGTGAAAACTCGGTGATCAGAAATCCAGACCCATTTTTATATGTTATTACCTTCACGATTTGGTATATCGGAGTATCCTCTCCCCTTGCACATTCGTGCAATCCTGGGTGCAAGAGAAACGGTTACTAACTCTAGAACTTGGGCTTGTTCTAGTGGGAAAAAGTACTCACCCCAGGACGACTCAGACCGGTAGCACCCTGACACTGAGGGACTTCCAGCCAGTATATAAAAGTGGATTCTTGGGGAAAGCCCAAGAATCACGCGTATGGTTCCGACGAGATGGATCCGAAAGGGGACTCTCGCTGCATGGATCATGCCCTACGAATGAAATGCCTGAATTAAACACCTCTTGTTTTAGTGTCCAACCGTTCTTTGGTCGTTGCTTGGTATAGTGCAGGGTACAGTATCATGCCCGAAGACACTCACTACTAATTCCCTTGAGTAGAGATAGCAGTTCTTGGGAAGTCACTACCCAAGAATTCAAATTTGGTGTGCTCGAATGACGTTAATGAGTCGTGGAGGGGAGCCAATGCCACTAAAATTCTAAGTTATTCACTCTCGAGAAGGAAAGGTGTTTATCACCAATCCGGGGTATATCGGTGGGCTATACCAAGTATACAAACCCTTGGCCTATTGGCCTTTTAGGATTGTACTTGTCTTATGTGTGCTTTCTTACACTAAAACACCATGCTTGTCAAGTGCTTGCTGGATTACTCAAACATTATACACAACAGTCACAAATCTGGACACAAACAATCGACCTTAAACAACTCAGACTTTTCAACAAAACATCAAAAAACAATCTCAGTCCTCATTTTGAACTTAGACTTTGCATTGTTCATCCTAGTCCTCATTCTGAACCTAGACCTTGCATTTATAACATTAAGTACTTTTTCAAGCATCATCATCTTAGTCTTCATTCGACATTTTGGCTTTGATCATCATTTCCTTAGACAAACATTATCATCACCTAGTCATCCTAGTCGACATTTTAGGAAACACAGTCTTGCATTTTCATCCTTATCAAAAATCAAAAAAATATAGGCTAGTGTTATCCTTGCATTTACTTGTCATTCTCATTGTCCTCATTTGAGCAAATCCCTTTTACGGTTGAGACTAGGCTCCAAAGATAGCAATGACAAATGGAAAACTTTGGACAAGATTTCAATCCCAACATCGATAATAACACTTATGACACAAACCAACATTGGACTTTTTCTGACCCATTTCACAACATGAACATGCAATCTTCCATGAACATTCCATCTTCATCATGAAACCCTTATGAACCATTCATACAAAGAGACCAAAATGGATGAGTATATGAAAAAGACTTAGAAGCTGCAGTGCAAAATCCTGATATAGTCTCCTTTGTAGAAAACTCAATCTTACACGACCCTCAAAGGTATCTAGCCATGCTTTTGGACCAAGGGGCTAAGTTACCACAAGACTTTGACATAAATACTTTGCCACCTCCATCCGTCTACCCTCACTACCAAAAGTCACTTAACACCATCCATGACATTAGTCCACAACAAACATCCATTAATCGGCCTTATCCTAACTTTGACAAGGGAAGTCAATTGTCTGCTAGTCCATTCCATGTCTCCACATCATATGCTATTCCTTCAACTATTAATCCCGTCCAAGTCTGCATCCCTTATCAACCATCTACCAACTCATGTCAAGTCCCCACATCATACCATACTGATCTGGTCCAAGTCTCCATGTCCTATTTCAATCAACCTTACACCAATCCAGTCGAAGTCTCCATGTTATATCCTTGTCCTTCAATAATTAATCCAGTCCAAGACTCCATGTCCTATCCTTGTCCCTCACATGCTAGTCTAGTCCAAATCCCCATGTCCTATCCTAGTCCTTCATATACTAGTCCAGTCCAAGTTCCCACATCCTATCCTAGTCCTTTGGTCATTAATCCTTTTCAAGTCACCCCCTCACAAGCCACATCTAGTCATGAAAATTCTATCATAGTCCAAAGTCAAATCCCATTTAATAAACTTGAGGATACATGTCAAAATGAAAGTCCAAAGCATGACCTTATAATGTCACCCTCATGTCAAGAACATAGTAGTCCATCCCATGACCCTATCTTAAACTCCATTCAAGGAGTCCTTCAAGACAATCATGACATCCAAAACACACCTATCCTTAACAAAAATTCCATTTCCGATTATATCATCTACAACAACCCCATCTTTGACCAAGACCCTATTGTTGACCAAGAAATCCAAGACAATCCACTCCTTGACCTTTACGCCATTCATGATCAAACACTTTCTGACCTTCTAAAGGCCTCGACTATTGACACTTCCCACGATGAGACACTTGTCTCCATGGGACACATAGATGATATTCCTCCAGAATAAGAATCTTCCACTAGGGACATGCTTGCATATGATCAAGTTATAGCTAAAATCATTGGACTCTATGAAACTAAACATAATGATTGCTTCGACATTGCCTTGGAAGCACAAACAGAATCTACTGAACTTGACATGTCACACGATCAGACCAAAGATATCAGTCAGGAATATGTCCAGCATGACAATGAAGCTAAGACACTTTCTCAAATAGGATCATCTATCTTTGTCAGAGCAGGATTTCTTGTAGATGAAAATATTACAAGTGATAGTGTCCATATACATCATGATGGGTTAGCATCTTGCTTTCAAAACAATAAATACCCCATTGCAAACATAATCTTTCAAAGCATGCAATATCAAGGCAAAGGACTAGGCATACACGAGCAAGGCATTCTAGAACCAATACAGCTTCCGGAAAATTACAAACACCAAGGTCTTGGCTATTCCTCATACAACAAATCAAACGAATTCACTAGTACCTCCTCGATACTGGGGGCAACTTTGTCAGATGCAAACGTCAAAATGGAGTCCATGAGAAATCCTTGTCATAAGATTGCTGCCAACACCCCCTCCATCCACACCATGAACCGTCATTCTATCATGAATAAACCTTCCCTTTAGAACCAACAAAAACAAAAATCTTACAAGTCAAAAGATCAAAATCAAATGTCAAAGGCCATTGAATCAAACAAAAAGACAAGTGGAAAAATGAAATTAAAATGGATCCCAAAGAAATATGGATCAAACAAAGACACCAAGTCAAATACGAAATTCAATCACAATGTGGAGCCACAAGACAAGAGGACTCCCACATATAACACATGTCCACCTCCTTAAAAATGGTCATCAAACAAGGCATATAAGAGTGTTGGTTCCAAACACCATCCCTCCAAAATCTATCATCCACCATTCCAAGTTTGGAAAATAAAAAGTCATTCATCCAAACATCCAAACAATCTTTCCACGTCTACCATCATTCGTCATAACCCTACATCTCGTCTAAAGTCCAATGATCCCACGTCACAAATTTGTCACATCTTGGTAGCAACTCTTTACCGCAAGGACTCTCATGGCACTCTATCACGATGTGCGTATTCTAATAAGGCCAACTCTAGTATCAGAAAGGACCACAATGACATCGATTAGTTGTATACAAGTGCTACGATCCTGAAAAGACAACTCCTTCAGCAAGGTCATTATTGGCATATCATGGCACTAGTCTCTACATTGACACCGTTAGTGGATTCAAAACAGTCAGTGGTAATCTAAAGCATCCAGTCTATCCACAATATCAAAAACACAAAAAAAAATTGAAAAATGTAAAAAAATCGTCACCCTGATGAAAACCTAGCAAACAGGCGTCTTGGTGACACCAAAAAAATCAAAAAGTCAAGAAAATAGTAAAGAGGAAAATTTCATCCAATGGTGAAAACCTGGCAAATAGGCGCCCTAGATAAGTACCATGATGAAAACCTGGCAAACAGGCGTCATGTGTAACATAAATTGTCTATGTGGAATTTTATACTTGGGGGCAAGTCATCTCATTTTCCCATGCCTTCCTCATGACATTTATGTCCATCTAATCCCTATTATTTCCACGCATTTTTTCCCACCTACCTTGGTCTTGACATAAAACTGGCACACATAAATCATGCTTTGGGAAAACTCTTGACATGTCTATCCTTCGTCATACGCGATTCACGAAACATCATGTCATTGACTGTCATAGTCTTATTGTCCTTATATGACATAGTCTTTGAAAATCATATGGCAATTCCATTAGTCTCATGTCTCCCATCCTTTACCAAGGCCACCTCTTATCCTCTCATGTATGTCACCTATCTTGGCTTTCCCTTGTCAAACGGTCTAAGGATAATCATCATCCCATCTAGTCCTAACCAAGTCATTCCAAATGCAACGAGTCTAATCCATACAAGCACATTATCCAAAATTTTACTTGATTGCATTCCTAGCCCGACTGTAGACCTCCATACTTTCGTCACATTATTGTCATCGTCCTCACGTTGTTTCAGAATGCATCCTTCCCACGTCAAACAATGTTGTCATCACCTATCAATTGGTATTCAGCTTGACTAGGGGCATAGTCATGTTTGTCCTTGGATTCTCATGTGTAGGCATCAGTCATATGCATTTTTCACGATCCTCTTAAACATCAAAATCCAAAAAAATCATAAAACAACAAAAAGATAAAAAACAACATAAAATTTCTTGAAAAAAGAAAAAAACATCATAAAATGTCTTGAAAAAATACAAAACATCATAAAACGTCCTAAAGAAAAACACAAAAACATCCAAATCAATGTCAAAATCCTAAAAATGGAGTTAAAGTCAATCATGTTAGTCAGTCCATGTCATTGTCGAACTACTTTGTCTCTGCACATTTGCTACGTAGACAAGGCCATTAGTCAATGAGTCCCCGAGACATTCGGTCAGTCCTTTTAGGTTGGTCCAAATAAAATCATGGCATTTGTCACAATTGTCACATTGGTCAAATAAGTTAGACGTAGTCAAACTCAGACACAAGACAGTCATTTGAAACACCAACGTCAAAATTGGTCAAAATCAGACAACATAAGCCAATCAATCATACAGTCAACATTAGTCAACTTGCCAAAACATATTAATCAAAACAATGTCAATCTCGACACTCTGTGGCCCTCTTCAAGATGTGTCCTTGGAGTTAGACCTCGTCAAAATGTCCTTTTCCTTTTCAAGATGTGTCATTCCTGACAATAGGCCCCATCAAACTGTCAACACCGTCAAATTGGAAAAACCTTTAAACTATCCAAACTGTCAAATCGACAGGAAATCAATCTTTGGCAAACAAACATTGGCAAACAAAATTAAATGGCTGTTAATTTTTCTTGTCTTTCTTGTCTTATATTTTGACTATTTTGTCTATTTTTGTCTTATCTTTTTACTGTATTTTCTTTTTGGCCATGTTACTAGCTACCTCGAGGATGTCCCATGAAGGATTTAGAGGTGCGATGACGTCTCCTGGCCTATTTTATTTTCTTTGATTGTTGTCGTGGATTGTCTTGACAAAAGACTGGGGCAACTTTGCCCTTAGTATAAGTTACGACATTCCTTATCTGTGACTATCTATTTTTCAAATGGATGACCTTGCACACCTTGGTCTATGTCATATCATGGTGTTTTTTGTCCATTTGTGTCATTTTACCACCAATGATGATTAAGAGCAATAAATATTAAAGTCCTATAGCAATGTTTTGAAGGATTTGGTCTAGGAACTAACATGCATCTTCTTTAGTCTTGTCATCTTCTCTCACTCATCTCATATAGGCATTGCATCCATATCATCATCCATATCTTTTGCACTAACATTTCTTTGTCTCTTCATATTCTAGTCTTCTCATTAATTTCGAGAGCACACCCATTTTCTTGGAACTTGTCTGTCCTCTCGAGGGGGTATACCGTAACCCTCCTTGTCATTCTTCCTCATCTTATTTTGCACTGGGGCATATTTTTGACTTATTTTCTTTGTCACAATGCGACAAGTGGCATTATAACAAAGAGGGGAAAATATAGACACCTAAAAATGACCTAGGCCTGCAAGCTTCATTTTTACCACTTTCGTTCTAGCATAATTATGACATTTAATTATGTCCTTGGTCCACATTCGACTATTGGTTAAATAATTCATAATTATTTTATTAATTTATGTCCTTTTATTCTTCATGATTATTAAATAAATAAATTTTATTTATTTATTAAATACATCATTAATTGTCTAAGTCTCCCTCTAATTAAATAAATTTCTAAATTTGTTTAATTATTGTTATTCATTAATTCTTCCTGATTATTAAATAAATAAGTTTTATTTATTTATTTATTATGTCACTAATTGTCATAATTAAATGAATTAATTAATTAATTTAATTATTAGTCTTATCTGCTAAATTAAATAATTAAATTTAATTATTTAATTGCCTAAACTAATATTCCTCTTATTTTAAATAAATAAAATTATTTAAAATGTCATCTCATTCTTAACTGTCAGCACATTTTGGTAAATAATCTAAAAATCGATTATTTATTATTTCACAAAATTCACATTTGAAATTAATTTAGTTCCAAATTGGTAACTTTCCTCCAAAAATCAAGTGATCGGGAAGATTCTTGATCTTTCCAAAACTGATCTTCAATCTAGTCTTTATCTTCTTCATTTTCGAAAATCTTTATTTTTGAATTAATTTCCTCATTTATTCTCCACCACCGATTCGATCTTCTTAGATGACATCTCGATCGCTCGATTAATGACTTTTCCCTAACCATAATTAGGGATTGTCGGATTTAATCTGGGCCTCTGATTTTAGGTCTTCATTAGAAGTCAATCTCATCCGTCCATTCAAAATGGCATTTTCTATAAAATGCCATTTTCTATAAAATGCCATTTTCTATAAAATGCCATTTTCTATAAAATGCCATTTTCCTCTCATTTTTCCATTACACACATAGATTACAATATTCTGGCATATTAATACTTAAATTAATTTGGCATTTTAGAGTTATCTTGTCATAGTCATAGGCATAGGCATTTAGATTCAAATCCTTCAAAGCTTGTGTAGGTCTTCGTCAAGGATTGCTCGCATGTCAAATCTGAGGGCAACACAAATTAGCAAGTTAGAAGGTACTATCAAGGTGAATCATGGAAACTCCTACGAATGAAAGGTATATTTGTTCTTCTTTTTAGTTTTCATTGTTCTTGATAGGTCTTTGGGTTTATTTTATATTTTTTATTGATGAATCTAATAAAAAAAAATTTACCCTTAGTTACAAGTGGTACATTTGTTTGAGATGACATTGGGTGTGTTTGGAATTGATGATGAGTGGAATGAAGGGGTAAGGTTGTAATAAGTTGGGAATGTGTTTGTTGTGGCGTGAATAAGGAATGGTGTTACATATGAAGAACTTGTTTGAGGTGGATTAGGTGGAAGAGGCGTGATTTTCACATTATAATTGGTGACATATTGCACAAATTGAGCAATGATATGGAATAGATTAGATGCAAATTGATGATATGTCTCTTGATAGGAGTGTCCTTGGACCTTAGATGGGTCAGGTGGAGGTAATGGTGTATACAGAAAAGTGGAAATCAATTGATCTATAGATTTTTGTGATGAGGTTTGGGTGTTAATATTATGAGGTGTTAGAACTATAAAAATATGGTGTTTTTACATAAGTTTTCATTCATAAACTTCTAGTTTTGGTCCGACCATATGCATTTTTCATCTATAGTTTGCCATATTGTCCCATTGAATCAATCGTGTTGTGCATTTTTCATGTCTAGGTCCATATCAGCATAGGTTCATTCTTGTCTCCCTGACCCGTTGTGCTTCTTCTACTTGCAATAAGTCTGTGTTGCCTATCGGCAAGACTTATTATCTGTCACAGCGAATGAATTTTTCCTGCAGGTGGTTTTCGGCATGACATGTTCTCTATTGTGGCGACTGGCATTTTTCTATTGGCAGTTATTGGCATTACATCCATATTGTTTCGGCGACTGTGGAGGCTCCTATCGGCATATCTTATGGCTTTCGAGATAGGGTCTCATCGAGTTTTGTTTGTCTCCTCAACTTGTGCGTGTGAGAGGATTCATCAGCGGGATTCAAATGGTCAGGGTAGCGTCTTACCAAAATTAGGGTGTCTCAGTGACAAGCGCATTATGGATTATCTTCGGCCAGACTTGGCTACTTCATCGTAGGGTCTCGGCGAGTGACCTTCGGTCTCACCGATGGAATACGATGAAGGATCTTCGGTGGGAGTTCTGAATTGTCTTGGCGAATTGGTATGTGCTCGGGGTTTTTCGGTGAAACATTGTGTACTCTATATAACGTCTCCCCGAGTGTGATAGGCTATAGTGACATACATTGGACAAAGCTTTTCTGTCGATATGGGTGCATTGGTGTATTGGTGATATATTATGGCTTGAGGCTTTCGGCGAGACAGAGTGACTTCTCCATTAGGTCTCCCCGATATCTGTTATCTATAGCGAAGTGGATAGAATGAAATGTGAAGTTCGGTGGGAGATTTCTTATGTTCTGGTGACTTAGATATAATGAGTGCCTTTTTTCTTGACATATTGATCTCGGTATGTGGTCTCCCCAATTCCACAATGTTATAACAAAGGAACATGGGCAACCTCTGTGACTTCGGTATAGCATGTAGGATGTTTCAGCGACTAGGAAATGAATTTTTGGCTCTCGGTGAAACTTAGAATAGTCGGTGTGGGGTCTCCACAATACTTGAGTGTTATGGCGAAGCACAAATGAATGAAAGACTACTATGTGGCCTCGATGTAACAAGCATGGTGTCATAGCGACCTACGGGTACTGAAGGACTTTCGGTGAAGAGAAGTTAAATTTGTATGACATCTCACTGACTGCCTAAGGTTACAGCGAAACAGAGGTGATACTTCATGACTTCGGTATAACAAATGGGTGGTCACGGCGAACGCAAAATGTAGAGTGCAGGGATGAAGCGTTTGAATTTCCTTCGGCAGAACGATATATTGTGTCTGGCCGACTATTCTACTGATAAAAATAGAATTTCAAAATCTTGTGCCCAACATGTTGAATGCTTGGAGACCGTTGCTTGCCGACTTGAATTGAGCCCGAATCTTGTGGAGGGCCGACATAATATTATATTTTGATATTTTTCTCATGCTGGTATATAAATAAGCATGTTGTAGTTGTTAATTGGGACCAGAAATCAGATTTTCGATATACTGCAAGTAGATACAGTAGAATAAAATTATCAGACTAGAGGCTATTATTGCATGATTTTCACAATGGAGGTATTTATGAGATTTAGTTGATGTTGTTGCATTTCTCTGGTGTCAATTATCTGTTGAATTGAAATGAAAATACTGCTAAATTGTCTCCATGAGTGATTTTTCTGGTTGTTTAAATTAACATAACAAGTTTATGTTTGATTTATTGATACACATTTGATGTATTTGTGTGATCAATCAACTGGTTCTTTCAAGTAAAGATTAAATCCTTTTATTGATCACAGTAATCAGAGAAACTCATTTTGGATTATTGAAGTAGAACTTATTAGTCACATTGTTGCATGTTTATACAAGTTGTAAACAAAACATATGCCAGATAATTTGTCTTCTCCAGAAAGTTTTGCTTATCTTGATCTCATTTGACTCTGCTTACCCAACAAGGCACTAGTCTCTGCACTTCGTCATTTTGAATTCATTAGGCTTCTTTATATCTTTAAATTGAGCATTTAGGATTTAGATCAGAATATTGTCACTGTGTTCAAATTGGATTTCATCTGTTCACTCTCATGTGCCATTGTGAATAAGTGTTGTAAGAGGATTGATTGCAAGTTAAGTCTACATTATTCAGAGAGGTACACCCACCCAGGTTTAGCAGCACCTAAAGAGTAGAAGGTTAAATTCTTTTAACCTTGTCTGTTACCCTAAAGTGTATCAAGAGATTGGCAGCCTCTTGAGGCATTCAGCCTGCATTTTTGAGAGCTAACAAATTGGTGACTCTGCTGGGGAACAATCAAAATCAAGGCCTTAATCATAGAGTCATAAATTGTGAATAGACTCCGCTGGGAACAAGAAATATTGAACATTTTTCTCATTTTTGATTAAAGTGAGTGGCGACTCTAACGAATTTTTTTGCATATGTTCATCATGAACAGAAGAAGATCTCAATATAGGGGAGGTCATACAGGTGCTCCTGCTGATAGTAGTAAGTGGATTCATAAGGATGACAATGTTGATAAAGGAAAAAAGATAAATGAGGATATGTATCTGACAGGTAGAGACAAAGCAGATCGCTATGATACATGGAAGGATTATTCAAGTGCAGAACTGTGTACCCCTGAGGAGAAATTAAATCCATTTTACAATCCTAAGAAGCAAGCTAAGATTGAAGCTAACAAACAGGCTGAGTTTGAAGCTAGACTTGAGCCTGAACGACTCAGAATTCAGCATGAATATGATCAGAAGATGAAGAATAACCAAAATATGATTGTTGATCATGAGCTTCCTGAGGAAGTAAAGGCACAGTTCGAACAACAAGAGAAAATGATAAAGGAGTTGGAGGCTAAATTACATAAATCCCAAATTGCTAATCAGATAGCTGGTGGCTCAAAGTATGTTCCACCTCACAAGCAAGGTGATCATGGTGCAGGATCCTCCAATCAACAGAACATTCCTTACAATCAGGGTGGGAATCACTATAAGCAGCCAAGTAATCCCCCTTATATTCCCACATAGCATACAAATATGCATCCACCTCCTGGTCAGCATCACATCCCTCAGCATAATGCACAATACAATAATCCTATGCATTAGTATCAATATCCACCTATCCCTCCCCCTCACCAATATGCAGCAATGATTAGGCAGTTTGATTTGGCAGGATTCCATCTGTGCCCTTACCCTATGGATAGCAACTGGAGAGGTCTGGTTCCCAAGTTTACAGGGAGCAATGCAGTCACTGCTGAAGAACATCTAAGGAATTTCAATGTGTTCATTAAAGATATAGGTATGCCATATGAAGAATTGCACATGAGGCTGTTTATGATGTCACTTATTGAAGATTCTAGGGATTGGTTTAACAGCTTGCCATCATATTCAATTAATTCTCTTCAAGTGTTCCAAGATCAATTCCTAGAGCAATATGGAAATCAAAATGACTCAGTTTATGATTTCAATCAAAGATTTAACAAATTGCAGACTAAGGTATCTCCTGGATCAAGGTTGCCAGATTCTGTAGCTTTAAGTGTTTATTTAAATGCATTTGATCCCAAAACGGGGTACGAACTAAGAAATAGATTTCCAAGAGGTCTAGCTGAAGCACATAAATTGCATTGACAATTGAAAATAATAGGAAGGCTGCTGGTATAATTAGTAAAAGAGACAACCTAAGGCCTTCTCAGTAAAACAATAATTATCAGTACAGACAAGAGAATACATACAGAAATGAGAACAGAAATGAAAGGCCAAGACTGCATGATATGCCTTACAATACAGACTGGAAAGATGGGAAACCTATATCAGCCAGACCCAGAAACAGAGAGACCCCTGATCCATTGAGCAAGAAAGGAAGTTACATGGTGAGTAATAATTATTTTTGTGAAGTTTGTAATCAGCCGCATTCTCCAGACTATTGTGTTGTAGCTCAAAGGATGCAAGAAGAAGGAATGCTGAGGGAAAATAATGGAGAAGATCACACTGTATATTTGAATTCAAATGTTTTTCACCATGCTGAGGAAAGAAACTCATCTTCAGAGGATGGAGGCTATGAATATGATGTTTTCAATCAAAAGTATAATGTCCATATGGCTGAACAACAATTTTTTTATGATTCTGATGAAGATTACATAGAGCCACATTCTGTTGAGGCACCTGCTCAATGCAATGTGAGGAGACTTATTGAGGATGAAATAGAAAGGATCACTGCTGCTGCAGTTGAGAAAGCCAAAAGTCAATACTAGTTAAGAAACAGGAAAGTAAATGAGCAAGATGGGGTTCCTGGGGGAATTTTTATAAAAGATCAAAAGGCAACACAGGAAATTGTAAAGAAGCCAGAAAACAAGCAGCATGATAAAATTGAACAGAAACCAGGCCAAAAGGAGGAAGTAAAGGAATTAAATAGATAAATACAGATGCCTAACCAGTCCCGTAAAAAAGAAAAAGAAGAAAACAAAAGAGAAGCACCAGAATTAAAGAAGACTGTCAAGGTGGAGAGTTCCTCTTTTGATTTCACTCAGGCATTGTCCCAAGTAAAAATGTCTATTCCACTACTTGAGATGATGAAAATTAAAGAATATAGGGATAATTCTATTCAATTGATAACGAATGGAGAACATGTGAATGCTAAAAATAAAGTAATTGTTAAAGCAGTCAATAGGCAGGAGAAGATAAATAATTTTGAAGTCTACTTGAGTGATATATTATCAACTCCTCCTCAAGTTGATCCCTTTTTTACTACGTTGCTTGTTAATAACAAATTGTTAAGGAACTACATGATAGATTCTGGTGCTGCTATAAACATCATGTTTGTTGGAGTCATGAAACAACTTGGTCTGTGGGTTGATACCACTGGAGGCAAGTGTTATGCAATGGATAACATGCCTGTTCCTGTGGTTGGTATTATGAAAGATGTTGAAGTCAAATTGGCTACTTATCCACAAGTGGCTTATAATATAGATATAACAGTTATTGATACTCCTCCTCAATTTGGAATACTTTTGTCAAGGCAGTGGACTGCAGTTGTAGGAGGAAATGTCTAGTTTTATTTGTCTTATACTACTATTCCAATGAATGGTCAAGATTTCAAATTGTACAAGGAGCCAAGAATGAGTCAGCTTGTTGAATGTGTACCACAAGATCAAATTAATTGTTTTTGTGATGTTGATTTGGGGAGTTTTAAAGTAGAACCAACTCAGCCAGAATTAATTAATAGTGATCCAATTGAAAAACATGCTGCACAAAGTTGCAATGATGTCTGGAAGATGTACTTTGATGGAGCTTGCAGTCAAGAAGGTAATGGAGCAGGGATTGTATTTGTTTCGCTTGGAGGTATTAATTTTAAATATTCTTTTCTGTTAGCATTTGAATGTACAAACAATGTGGCAGAGTATGAAGCTTTATTGACAGGCTTAAACATAGCTGTGAAACACAAGATTAAGTTGCTGGCTATATTGGGCGATTCTAAGTTGGTTGTTTCAAAGATTAAATCAAAATATGCAGCAAAGCACAAAAGATTAAAACAATACAAGAATGTTGTATGGGATACAATTGAATTGTTTGATACATTTTCAATTGAGTGGATTGACAGATCAAAGAACATAATGGCTGATTTTTTAGCAAATGTGGCGCTGAGGAAGGATGATATCACATTAGCTGGGGTATCACAGATTGAGTTCAAGACAAGGCCTGCTGTCCCTGATAATGTTTATAGTTGGCAGGTTTTCAATGATGATGATGATCTTTTGAAATTCCTCAATTGTATAGATCAGTATGAAGCCCAAGAGATTGATTTTAATGCCTTTGTTGAGGAAGTAGATGGGAAACAAACTGTGTTTGGCAAGGAGATCTTATAGCTCAAAACAAACAAGCTCCCTAAAGGATTAGTGGCACTAGAAAGGGTGTATGACGGAAGTGATCGGTCCCTTATGAAGCAAACACCAGTCAGAAAGGAAGATGTTGAAGAGATTAACTTGGGGACTGAAATAGCACCAAGAAAGGTATACATTGGAAAAAAGATCAGCCCTACAATTAGAAGAATGCTGATTGAGTTATTAAGAAAATATAAACATGTTTTTTCTTGGTCTTATGAAGATCTAAAAGCATACAGGGAGGATTTATTTCAGCATGAAATACCTTTGAAGTCAGACGGCAAGCCTTTCAGACAAAAGAAAAGGCCCATAAACCCAACGCTGGAGCCTAAGATGTAGGAGGAGTTAACAAAGCTCAGGGATGGAGGAATCATTAAACCAATCAGACATTCAACCTGGGTTTCAAATCTGGTTCCTGTGAGAAAGAAGAATGGTGACATTAGACTGTGTGTTGACTTTAGAAATCTGAACATGGCATCTCTTAAGGATAATTATCCTCTACCAAATATGGAAGCTATACTACATAAGGTGACAGGCTATGAGTTGTTGTCCATGATGGATGGGTTTTCTAGATACAATCAGGTCAAATTCAAGGAATCTGAGCAATACAAGACAACATTCACTACTCCTTGGGGAACATATGTATACATAAGAATGCCATTTGGTCTCACCAATGCTGGAGTGACTTTCCAAAGAGCCATGGACGTAGCATTTGCTGATTCGATTAATGTTATCATGGTGGTGTACCAGGATGATTTGACTGCTTATTCGAAGAAGGTTGAAGATCATGTGCAACATCTTGAAAAGGTATTTATTAAAGCTCTTGAATATGGAATTAGTTTAAATCCAAAGAAATTTCATTTTGCAGTCACAGAGGGTAAGCTCTTGGAGCATATTGTTTCAAAAGAGGGAATTAGAATAGATCATGAGAGGGTGGAAGCTATTGATAAAATTCCTATTCCCAAAACTGTCAAAGCAATACAATCTTTCTTTAGACAAATTAATTTTGTTAGAAGATTTGTTTCTAATTTTGCTGAGATCATCAAGCCCATATCTAAAATGTTGAAGAAAGGACAAAAAATGGATTGGACTGCTGAAGCTTTAGATGCTTTTATATCTATCAAAAATGCTATCAAAGAGGCTCCTATTCTTAAATCTCTAGATTTTACAAAACATTTTCATATTTTTTCATTTTCCTCAATGCATACTATTGCTGTTGTTATGTTACAAAAGAATAATGATGGTTATGAACAACCAATGTCTTTCTTCAGTAAATCATTACAAGGGTCTGAATTGAAGTATGACATAATGGAAAAGCAGGCCTTTGCACTTGTGAAGGCCACTAAGGCATTCAGACTGTATCTTGTTGGAGCAAAAGTAATTGCTTATGTCCCTCATGCTGCTGTCAAAGACATTTTAACACAATCTGAAGTCACAAGGAAAAGATGCATATGGATCAACAAGATTCAAGAATTTGACATGGAAATACAGATCACTAAGTTGGTAAGAGGCCAAGGCTTGGCTAAGCTGATGGCAGAAACTAATATTGAGGAAAATCTGATCTGTAATGTTGAAGAAGGGGTTGCAGTTGCAAGCATTGAACATACTCCTTGGTATACTGATGTTATGCATTATCTTAAATTTATGAAATTTCCAGATGGATTAAGTGATAGTCAAAGGAGAAATTTGAAGTTACAGGCGTCCAAATATGTTTTTATGGATGGCGATCTGTTTTGGAAAAACGAGGATGGCATATTGTTGTTATATTTGGATGAGTCACATGCTAAGCATGTTTTGAAGGAAATGCATGAAGGAGTTTGTGGAGGCCATTATTTAGCAAAGAAAAATGCACACAAAATTCTCAGGGCTGGGTATTATTGGCAAAAGGTTTTTAATGATTCCTTTACACATGTGAGAAAATGTGAGGCTTGCCAAAAAATTTCTGGAAAATTGAAGTATCAGGGTGCTTTGCCACTTCGACCTCTACAGGCTGATGCCCCTTTTCATCAATGGGGAATTGATTTCATTGGAGAGATACAGGAGAAGTCAAGTGGAGGACATAGATGGATACTAGTTTCCACTTATTATTTTACAAAGTGGGTAGAGGCAATCCCAACCAAGCAGGCTACAAGTAAAGTTGTAACAAATTTCTTGATGGACAACATTATCACCAGATTTGGTACACCATTGAGGATAATCATTGATAATGGGATGTGCTTTAGGTCAGATGAATTCAAATGCTTTTGTGATAAGTATGGCATTACTATTTCTTATGCAGCTTCTTATCATCCACAAGCCAATGGTCAAGCAGATTCCAGCAATAAGAGTCTCTTGAAGATTATAAAGAGGATGTTGGGATAGAACAAAAAGGCTTGGGATTCAAAGTTAAAATTGGCTATGTGGGCTGACAGAATCATTGTGAAAAATGAAATTGGAAAATCTCCATTTGAATTAGTATATGGAGCACACGCTAAGATGCCTTTGCAAAATTTGTTACCAGTTTACAAGTTTGTCTTACAGGAAGATTTGGAAATTCTTGAACCCATGGAAGACAGGATGGAACAACTTGCTGAGCTGGATGAAGTAAGGAGAGAGGCCCAAATTCAAAACATGAAGTTATAGGCACATATGAAGTATCTATTTGATAAGAAGGAAAAGGATAGAAAGTTTGAAGAAAATGACTTAGTGTTGATGTGGAATGCAAGGTGTCAGGAGAAAGGAAAGCATGGTAAATTTGAAGCTCTTTGGTTGGGACCTTTTGTTGTTGTTGGAAAAAGGGGTGAAGATTCATATTATCTACAGAACATGGCTGGTGAAGATCAAGAATTTCCTGTTCATGGGAAATTCTTGAAGATTTTCTTCTCTTGAGCAACACAGAGGATTAAGGGTTGCCAGTGCATGGAAAACTCTTGTGTATCCTCTTAAAAATTATTTTCCATGCACAGTAGTTTTAGGTTTTCATCCACCTCCATTCCACTCTCATTTTCCATTCACCTCCATCTTGCATTCACTTTGCATTCACTCCCACTTCACATTCATTTCCATTTCATTTCACTTTCGTTGCTACTCACCGGTTCTTCATTTTGTGTCTGGTCTGCTCACCCAAAGATTTTGATCCTTGCAATGATCTGACTATCATTCATCCCCAGACAGAGCCACTATTAGAACTATAAAAATTTGGTGTTTTTACATAAGTTTTCATTCATAAACTTCCAGTTTTGGTCCAACCATATGCAATTTTCATCTATAGTTTTCCATATTGTCCCATTGAATCAATCGTGTTGTGCATTTTTCATGTCTGGGTCCATATCGGCATAGGTTCATTCTTGTCTCCCCACTTGTTGTGCTTCTTCTACTTGCAATAAGTTTGTGTTGCCTATCGGCAAGACTTATTATCTGTCACAGCGAATGGATTTTTCCTGCAGGTGGTTTTCGGCATGACATGTTCTCTGTTGTGGCGACTGGCATTTTTCTATTGGCAGTTATCGGCATTACATCCATATTGTTTCGGTGACCGTGGAGGCTCCTATCGGCATATCTTATGGCTTTCGGGATAGGGTCTCACCGAGTTTTGTTTGTCTCCCCAACTTGTGCGTGTGAGAGGATTCATCGGCGAGAGTCAAACGGTTGGGCTAGCATCTTACCGAAATTAGGGTGTCTCAGCGACAAGCGCATTATGGATTATCTTCAGCCAAACTTGGCTACTTCGCCGTAGGGTCTCAGCAAGTGACCTTCGGTCTCACCGATGGAATACGATGAAGGATCTTCGGCGGGAGTTCTGAATTGTCTTGGAAAATTGGTATGTGCTCAGGGTGTTTCGGTGAAACATTGTGTACTCTATATAACATCTCCTCGGGTGTGATAGGCTACATCAACATACATTGGACAAAGCTTTTCTATCGGTATGGGTGCATTGGTGTCTTGGAGATATATTATGGCTCGAGGCTTTTGGCAGGATGGGGTGACTTCTCCATTAGGTCTCCCTGATATCTATGATCTATAGCAAAGCAGATAGAATGAAATGTGAAGTTCAGTGGGAGATTTTTATGTTCTGGCGACTTAGATATAATGAGTGCCTTTCGGCTTGACATATTGATCTTAGTATGTGGTCTCCCCGATTCCACAATGTTATAATGAAGGAACATGGGCAACCTCCACGACTTTGGTATAGCGTGCAGGATGTTTCGACGACTGGGAAATGAATTTTTGGCTCTCGGTGAAACTTAGAACGGTTAGTGTGGGGTCTCCACGATACTTGAGTGTTATGGCAAAGCAAAAATGAATGAAAGACTACTATGTGGCCTTGATGTAACAAGCATGGTGTCATAGAGACCTATGGGTATTGAAGGACTTTCGGTGAAGCGAAGTGAAATCTGTATGAAATCTCACCGACTGCCTAAGGCTACAGTGAAACAGAGGCGATACTTCATGACTTCAGTATAACAAATGGGTGGTCATGGTGAACGCGAAATGCAGAGCGTGGGGATGAAGCATTTGAATTGCCTTCGGCAGAATGATATATTATGTTTGGCCGACTGTTCTACTGATAAAAACATAATTTCAAAATCTTGTGCCTGACATGTTGAATGCTTGGAGACCGTTGCTTGCCGACTTGAATTGAGCCTGAATCTTGTGGAGGGCCGACATAATATTATATTTTGATATTTTTCTCATGCTAGTGTATAAATAAGCATGTTGTAGTTGTTAATTGGGACCAAAAATCATATTTTCGATATACTGCAAGTAGATACAGTAGAATAAAATTATCAGACCAAAGGCTATTATTGCATGATTTTCACAATGGAGGTATTTATGAGATTCAGTTGATGTTGCTGCATTTCTCTGTTGTTAATTATCTGTTGAATTGAAATGAAAATACTGCTAAATTGTCTCCATGAGTGATTTTTTTGGTTGTTTAAATTAACATAACAAGTTTATGTTTGATTTATCGATACACATTTGATGTATTTGTGTAATCAATCAACTAGTTCTTTCAAGCAAAGATTAAATCCTTTTATTGATCACAATAATCAGAGAAACTCATTTTGTATTTTTGAAGTAGAACTTAGTAGTCACATTGTTGCATGTTTATACAAGTTGTAAACAAAACATATGCCAGATAATTTGTGTCTTCTCCAGAAAGTGTTGCTTATCTTGATCTCATTTGACTCCGCATACCCAACAAGGCACTAGTCTCTGCACTTCGTCATTTTGAATTCATTAGGCTTCTTTATATCTTTAAATTGAGCATTTAGGATTTAGATCAAAATATTGTCACTATGTTCAAATTGGATTTCATCTGTTCACTCCCATGTGCCAATGTGAACAAGTGTTGTAAGAGGATTGATTGCAAGTTAAGTCTACAGTATTCAGAGAGGTATACCCGCCCATGTTTAGCAGCACCTAAAGAGCAGAAGGTTAAATTCTTTTAACCTTGTCTGTTACCCTAAAGCGTATCAAGAGATTGGTAGCCTCTTGAGGCATTCAGCCTATGTTTTTGAGAGCTAACATGAGGTACTTTGGAACCTTTTAGAGCTAAAATTTTAAGATAGCAATTAGTATTTATAGTGAAAAGAAGTTTCATAACTCTCACTGCCTTAGGATCTTGTTCAAATTATTGTAGTTTTGCTAATGTTGGCTCTTGATTAATATCCTCATAAATGCAAATAAACCATGAAGATGATGGTATGGGGTCCTCATATCCACCTTTGGGTGGTTGTTGTGAGGACATTCCAACCTCATTTTGGATACCACTCTGATGAGGGATACACCACCCAAACCCCACACAAAACACAATAAAAAATAACAAGTACACTGAAAATGCAAGATAGAAAACAATCCACTTTCAATTATTTTTTCAAAATTGAAATTAAGGATTCATAAATTAGAGGGCTACAATCTCATGGGCTTGATTCATCACAACAAAATCAACTTTGAAAGAAAATCTATTATTCGAAGCCACAATCTACACTAATGGAGCCACCTTCTACAACCCCCACTTAACCCTTTTTATTTTACCCAATAACCACCCTAGAATGTTCTAGAAAGTCTAACTTTCCCTTTTGTTTTGGTACCAAAAGTCCCTCCATTTGATTTCTTGCCTAGGAAAATATTTTAATGAAATTCACTTTTTAGTGGGGCAGCTTCTCAGGGCCATAACTTATGATCTAGGTTTTCAATTTGCTATTATAATATATCATTGGAAAGCTCTCAAAGAGATCTACAATGTTGAAACCATCAAAGATCGTTTTGTCCACTTTTGAGTTGTTTCAGGGCTTCTAAGGTTTTCAAATTTGTATTTGAAGTTGCATTGGAGAAATTTCTTGGGATGGAAACTTTAATATCTCCCAAACCATACAGGGTATTGAGACAATTCTTCCACTGCTGGAAATATTTTTGTCTCACTCATTGGGGTAAATTTTCAAGTTCATACGAGCCCATTTAGGACGACTTACTAAAAATATTAAGTGACTATTTTTCACCTTTTCTGAATTTTAACTATCTTACACCCCTTAAGTGTCATCATGGGACTCAAAACAACTAAAGAAAAATAAGGAAAAACATTTTTTTGGGTGATGCAAGATTTCCCTACACCATTAGATGCTCCTGCATCAGACACCCAAGGTAATTTGAAAAGTGACCCTATCACTTCTTAGGAGTTAGAGGGAAACCAAGATGGTTAACCTCAGCCTTAGACAACCATGATGAATCTTCAATAGGCTTCCTTTCCATTTAACCGGATATTTTTCATACTGCTTGTTTCTTGTACTGCTACCCACACAACTATCCAAGATTTATTATGTCTCTTCCTTCTTTGAAGTAGGTGCTATAATTTTCCACTATTATCTTATTGGCCCATCCTCTATATCACCTTCATGATACTCTATCAAATTAGAAATGCTGAACACAAGAGAAATTTTTATTCCACTAGGAAACTCTACCTCATAAGCATTTCTTGAATCATGCTTCCTCAGGATCTTGCAAAGTCCAAATTTAATCATTTTCAACTTGTTATACATTCCCATTGGGAATCTTTCTTTCCTTAGGTGAACCATAATATCATCTCCAACCTAAAATTCCTTAAATATCCTCTTTTGATCAGCCTTAGCTTTGTACTAAGAATTCATCTTATTGATGTGATTTCTTACCTCTTCATGCAAGTTCTTTAGGTGCTCTGCAAAATCTTTAGCCTCAACACTACTCTTTTCTCCTTTATCCATCTTCCTCAACTTAGAAACATTCCTCGGACTACTCCCATATACAATCTGGAATGCAGATTTACCAATACTCCTATTGAGAGAATTGTTGTAAGATATTGTTTCCTATGGTATAATCAACTCCCATCCCTTGGACTTATCTCCTACTAAGGATCTTAGCAGGTTTCCCAAACTCCTATTCACCACCTATGTGTTGTGCAGTTTTTCGTACACACACCTCGTAGTAAGCAGGGACCCTCTTTTGCTTTGGTTTTTGGTGTTCTGGCCCTTTCTTTTGAGGTTTTTTCTTACTTGGGCATGGTGCTTGAATGTTTATTTTTATTTCTTAAGTGTTCTCCCCAAGATATTCATTGAAAATCTTGAGTTCTGGATGATTTCAGGATTTTTCCCTGATCTAGGATTTTCTGCCTTGGTCGGATTTTCCTGGATCCTGCTTGAACTCCGGTTGGATCTTGCTATTTGGAAAGTTTGGGTCTTCGCGGATTTCCGCGTGGGTCAGATTTTCCCGGATTCTACCCTGTCGTCGGCTTCCCGGGCTTCATGACTGTCTTGTCAAGTGCATTAATGGCTTCATATGCGCTTTGAAGGCTAGATCCTACTTGATTTCTAAGATCTTTTGCGCCATTATGTTCACTATTTGCTATCATTTGAGCTAAGAAGTGCTTCTCTGCAATTAATTGACTTCATTCTGGACCGTTTGGGCTTGCTTTGTTTGATTTGGTGGTGGTTTCTCCCGCGTTTTTTCCTGTGTTCATTGTGGGCGTCCTTGGGCTTCACATTTGTTACTTCTACGATCAATTCCTGCTTCATAATGGTATGTGCCTGATTGCTCTGCTTTGATTTTATTGATGAGTGGCATGTTGGTTTTGTGGTGGCTTGTAGGCTTTGGTTTCCTATGCATTTTGTGCTAGGGGGATTGTTAAGTGTTGCGTCCTTGTTGTCTCTCGGGTGAGTTTTGAGTTCACATGTCCATCTGCATTCTGATGAGTCTTTCCTGAGAGTAATCCGTAAACCCTAGTGGTGACTTAACTGTCGAAATAGCTGAATTCTGAAAATGCCTGTGCACTATGGTGGGTGAACGGGGTTTAAACCTAGGGTAATGCCATATCAGAAGATTTCATCTTAGGATTGACCTAGAATACAAAGAATTCATGAAGAGCCCATCCCTAGCTTGCCCCGAACTAAACTTGTCAAAATCCATAGTTAATTCCGTGTCTGGGTGAAATCATGTCTTAGTGTCGCAGTTCAGGACTATCCATCTCTACCGGATTCCCTTCATTGTAACCATACGGGCTCGCTGAGACGTCATATCGATCACCTTGGGGTTTGCCGAAGTGGTCTTCCTTTGTTCATGTCGGGTCGCCATGATATTTTCGTTCTTACACCGACATGATCTTGTATGCCCATCAGTCGGCGAAACCTTGGCTTTCGCTAGGACCTCACCCCGGAAACAAATCTTTTACCAATGTGTTTGTTCACCTTCACTTTCGGCATGACTACCCCTGGTCACCAAGGAGTCTCAACGGGATTTGTGGGCTCTACCGATATTTACTTTTCGCCAGGACATCTGTCCTTCGGCAAGACCTCCCGCCGAGCATCTTCGCTTTCCCCGTGCTATATGCTTCCAAGTTGCCATAACCCTTCGAGTTCAAGGAAACCTCATACCGATCGCCCTGCGTTTCACCAAAGAAGCCTTCTTAGGTTTGTACTTGGTCACCCAAATGAGGTCACGCTTTCGCCGAAGTCTTCCAGTCGGCAAGATAAACCATGTCGCTGAGATGTCATAGCGGGTCCCAAAGGCCTTGCCGATCCTTCGTTTTGTCGTTGTAACTTTCGCTTTCGACGAGAACTTTCACCGAGCACTATCACCTTCACCGAAGTCTTTCTATCGGGGAGACATCCATCCTTTGCTGAGACCTCTCCGCGAGATTCTAAGCTCCTTCTGATGCCTTCCCTTCGCTGTGACTATCGTAGTTCGCCGAGATGTTGTAGCGAAGCCTCCTGTTCTTAGCAAGCTCAGATCTTTTCATTGAGACCTCTGCTGAATTCAAACTGAGCCCTAGTTGGTGAAACATTTCCATTTCGCTGGGACCTCCCACCGAAAGCTTGAAGTTATACCGAGGTGTTTGCTTGGGCCCGCCGGTCAGTGAGACATGTAACCTTCGCCTAGACCTTACCCCGACCACCCTGGGCTCATTCTGATTTGTTTGCTATTTCCCTTTTTGCCGAGACATCACACTGGAACCAACATGTCTTGGCGAGATCCTTTCTGATAGCACCTTTCGGCGTAACTTCGCCCCTTCACCAAGACTTCCCCGCGAGATCTCAACTGATGTCAAAGCCCTCACTTCGGATTCTCCTTTGGTTTGGAACTTTGTGCTACCTGCGGATGTCCATCAAGGCCGGATTTCTCCAAACTCTAGTGTTTCCCTGATTTCCCAAAAATCCTATTTGGCTTGCTCTTCGCAGAAATCCATCCCTCACAGATTTTCCCGAAACTTGATGAAATGCGAAGGAATATTGAATAACATGACATGTTGGTGATTTTCAATGCATTTTCTGATTATTTCATGTCACATATGGATCTCTCACATGGTTTACTGGTGAAAAATGATCGATTCTAGTGATTAAGTAGGTGTTTCTTTGTTATTCCATTGGAATCTGAGCAAACTGGAATTTCCCGAAATTCCTCTCTAGCCTAGATTTCGCGGGTGGCCTTGAAACTCGAAATTTGTTGTAGTCATTTTATAGGAATTTTAACAACACCTTGTTTATCTGAGATGCATTCTAATGGTGTTTTGATGGATTGACCTTACTTTCCTGTGGTGTTTACTATGTTTTCATGTTGAATGCAGGCCGAATCAAGCAAGGCTGCAGCTGGGTCCTCGTTGTCTGATGCAGAGAGAATCAAGTTGGATATTAAGAGTAAGGTCCTAGAAAGTAAGATCACTTATGTCTGGTCAGAAGTCACTGATACAGACATTGGCCTTTGGGACTATGAAGAATTTATAGCAAAGATGGCGGCTGAGGATCCTCCTTTGGTGACTAGAAGATTGAAAGAATCAAGCCTGTCCCATGTGGCTGGTTTCCCCTCAACAGTGCAATGCTATGAGCTAGTCCTTGAATGCGCAAGGCATTATGATCAGGACACGTAGAGGATAATTGGTCCTCAGGGGAGAGTTATTGCAAATATTAACCCGGTCTCCATTTCCCAGACCTTTGATATGCCAGAACAGTCTCATGTGGTGGGATTCACCATTCAGGCAGCGTAGGAGTTCTATGATGACCAAACCGTGAAGTCTCAGCAGGGAATCAATTCTTGGTTGGAGAAACCCAAGTCGCACTACTCAAAACTGCCCAAGCAACTGTTCAGGGTGAAGTTCAAGAAGGAATACTATGATGCCATCACATTTCTTAGCAGGGTGGTCCGATTGAAGAGTGCTGGTACATTTGAGGATTGGATGTGCCATGCAATTGTAAGGATGGAGCAGGAGAAAATCAACTACCATTGGGTAGGGGTCATTAGCCAAGTAATTCACAAGTAATTGTCCAATGTGTTGTAGACAAAGACCTTCACCATGACCTCCTATTTGGTTTATGCACTTGCTAGGTTCCACCCCTACAGAGGATTAGATACAAGGGTCGCCTTTGGGCAGGATATTATCTATGAGGTTTTCCCTCAGTTGCATTGGGCAGGCTCAAATTATAGAAGAGAAAATGATGCATTTACCATGCATATCACCAGAGTGCTCTAGGAAGCAGAGTATGTCAGAATTTCAGATCAAGCCAAGGAACCTATCAAGAAATATGGAGCTTGGTTTACTCAATTTCCAACCATCTCCTACATTTGGATTGATGGCTGCTAGAAAGCCCCATACAGACTTCCAAGGTACCCCACTGACCACATTATATTGTTGGAAGTCACCAGACAGATTTGTGATTTTGATGCCATTGTCAAGAAGGAAAAACATAGGACTGGATTTGGTGGAGATTTTCCACTACGGATTCACACTGGGGAGGTGTGTCCTTCCATTGATTCTGCCCAAGATTCAAAGGAAGAAATGAGTACTCTTGGCCTGTATCTCCACTCCGAAAGGTCCATATTTGACATCACAGGGGAGGCTCAAAAGAGGGCTAGCAGAGAATATAGCTAGAAGGTGAATTTGGAGGACTACTGGGCCAACTGTAGTGATGAGTATGAGGTCTGAAGGAAGAAATTCTCTCAGCTTCCGATTGATGCAGCCTGATTGTACAATGTGAGGGCAGTCCCTGATCAGTTGGAGGATGATGGGAACTTGATCCAAGATCACGCCTACGAGGCCATAAAGGACAAACCAATTGGTGATGTAGATTGGCTGGAGGAGGAACAAATAGAGTTAAAACAACTGGTGGATCATGTTCTCAAGTTTACCAAGATGTGGCTCAAGCACACTTTGTGGGAGTTGGAGAATAAAGGTGTGCAATGCACTTACAACCTGATGGGAGATTTGGATCCCCATTCTACTTCTGAGGAATCCATTGAGGAGGATCCCAAGGGAAAGGGCAAGTTGGATTCCCCTATCAAAGTTAAATCTAAAGGTGTTCAAGAAGAAGAGGCCAAGGAAATAGAAAAATAGAGAAGGCCAAAGGCCAAGAAGAGGACAAGGACTAAGAAGTCTGAGCAGAGTCCTGTGGTTGATGCTCCTATGCTCAAAAGTTAAAGAATTTTCAAGTTATTAGATAAGGCTAGCTCCAAGGTTGGTGAAAAAGTTGCCCCACCTGTGATAGATGTTGAAAGCTCACAGGAGAAGGCCAAGGTGTATGCAAGGAGGTCTAGGACTCCTCCTCCTAGGGACAATGCACCTAAGGCTGACCTACCTCTGGTGGTTTCTCATGAGGAGAAACATGATGATGCTCCTTCCACTCATGAAATTCAAAGTGAGCCGGGTGAGGAGGAGGATGTTGAAGATCATCCGGATACTGAAGGTGAGGAATTCCATACGGGTGATCTCCACAATGTAGAGGTCGAGATTGAAAAGATAATGCAATCCCCTATGATTGCACATACAGATTCTCCTATTGGAACTGAGGTAGTTGAATCTCCTCCAAGAGAAGTAGAAACAGTGAAAGAGCCATCACTTGAGCAGGATAAGGAGTAACATGTTGGAGAAATAGAAAGTAAGGCCGATGAAACTCCAGATAAACAAAATTTGAATGAGGAAATAGTAGAAGATCTACAAAATGTGGAGAAGCAGGCTGAAGAGAAATTTGAGTCCAATGTCCCTGAATGGCTTGACAGGGAAATAAAGAGAAACAGGTAGTTGTGGAAGATAGTCCTCCAAATTAGGATGCACTGCTAGCCAAAGTTGGAAAGGACAAGGGTAAAAAGAAAGCTAGAGTGATCTCAAGAGTTGAAAGGGATGAGACACATAATAAGGTTGTTCATGTTGCTACCCCTGTCCCAGATAAAAACAGAGACAATGTGGCAGGAAGTGATTATAATATATAGACTTTCAATCTTGGACCTACATCGGTTGAGCAAGACATTGGGGATTATGAGGTCTCTAGTACAGCTCTTGTGGACAGGTTGAGAAGGGAAGTAAAAACCAAGCAGGAGCTAAAGAGAGGAAATGAGAATCTTAAGAGATGCTTGGAGGAATTAATGAAGCCACTGCAATCTATCAATCCCTCTTCCTCTTCCACCAATCCTCTGCCTCAGGAGACCATAACTGAGCTTGAAAAGATGAAGGCTTCCGCCCTTGCCACTATGAATTGGTTGAAAGGAGTACAAATTAAGGGTGATGAAGCTATCAAGGAGATTTTATCAGTCGGTAAGGATGTTGTCGTGGCCACTGAATAGTTGAAACAGGTAATGGCGCAGGATAAGGAGGATACTGACCTCCTGCTATAGAAAACTAGAACTCTAATGGAGTACACCTAGGATAGATTGGTGAGCGATGGGATTATTCCTTCTTCCAGAGCTGTCGAGCCATGGGAATGGTTTGAAACATTACAAATCCGGTAGAAAGTGTTAAGGAAAATTTACAAACAGAGAAAGCACATTGATGACACCCTAGCTGGTGTCTATGATGGCTCCATTTCTTTTTTTGAAATTATGACAGGATGAAAGAAAATTGCACCCAGTTATTAGAATTTTGAATAGTTGAAAGAATGGTGGCATGATGTTTATGCACCACTTGATGGCGGTTCTATTTTCGAGCACCAACTGGATGATGTGGCTACCTACCTCGCAGTTATTGATAAGCATGTGACATACAAAAAAGACTGGGATAGGTTGGTCAAACACTCAAGGGAGGAGATTGCATCCATTGAGAGGTGACTTAGGGTTCTACCAGTACCGCCTGTGGCTGACTTAGATGCGGCGTTCTTGAGGCTACACGAAGAGTTAGATCGGTGCAAGGACAACAAAGACAAGAGCTGATGATGGGTGGCGGTGCGATTTGTGCTTCCCCATTATCTTCCCGTGCATTGACCAGGTTGCATCACGGATCCAGCGCCGACCTTGAGGGGATGCGCATTTATTATCGGTTTGACCCATTTTGATGACTCCCTTGGCTGGGTGGTTGTGAAGAGTTATTGCTGTGAAACCCTTGCCTGGCCGATGGATTTTCTGGGATTTCTATATATTGGACATTTGGCCTCTTTATAAAGGGTTAGATAGTTAGAGGTTAAAGAATTAGATAGTTAGAAAGCTAGAGGAAAGCAGTTAGAAGTAGATTAAAATTAGCCAGTAGCTGCTCCCAAGAAAATATTGTAACAGAAAGCCAGAGTTGTTGCTATAGTGGACAATCTAAATATAAGTAATGTCATTGTGATTTGGTGCCATACTAGTATTCTCTTGTCTTGCATGGTTCTTGTTTTCCATCTTTAAGATTGCTTTGAGGAAGTTAATGTTTAGATTAAATTTGATTTAATGATGTTGGTAGTTTGATACTTGAATGTTGCAGCAATCCTTTAGTCCATACTTTTCGCAACCAACTAATTGTTAGTTGCTTTGAAAAGTTAGCTTGAAATTTATATTCCTTGTGCTTAGTTCAATCGTGAATGTTGTTCATTTCAACTGCAATAGGATTATTTGAATTCATGTTCATGGTTTGAAAATCTTAAGAGCCTTAGAAGATTGCATTGTTTTCTGTAAGGTAGCAGATTTATCTGGGTCAAGTAAATTTAGATTTAGAAATCTCTTTGAAACCCTCACTCTTTTGCTATTTTTTGATTATCGGGTAAAATTAGGATTGAAGTGTCACCAGTTTGTTAAATATGACAAAATCGATTCTATAGCTTGCTTGTAGTAAGGTCCCATTGTGATTACCAACAATTTCACATTTATCACTGAGTTGTTTATGCATTGTCAAGACCTGAAATGAATACCTTGAGGTTATCTCTTGAGGCTTACTAATAGAGATTTAACTTTTAAGAGATATAGGATATTGCATCTTGTCTGTGTTGTTGTTGTGCAGAAACAACGATCAACAATGTTGGCGCTAGAAGGAGGGCCCAAATCAGCAAGTTGGATCAATTTTTGAACGCCATCTCTCCTGAGAGATTCAGAAGAAGAACAAGATCTGCTCTAGGAGAGGAATAATTTCAAGAGTTACTAGACCCTACTAGGTCGAGAAGGACCAATAGAAGAAGGGAATCATCATCATCCCATCCCCCCCCCTCATTTCCATCATCCTCATCTTCATCAAGTTCATCTGCTTTGGAGGCCATTTCCAGTCCACAACCCCAGCCAGTCATAAATCAGCCATTCCCACCCCCACTTCCACCAATGGATTTTCTAGCAACCATCCCGTCTCCACTGAGCTTTGTTGTCTACAATGTTATGCCAAAAAACCCTGAACACTTCTGTTCAAAGTTCCATATCAATGATCCCAATAGGAACATTGAAGAGCATATTAGAATCTTTCAGACTAGCCTCAAAGACAGAGGGATAAACCATGAGGATGTAGCTTGTAGGTTATTTCCCTATTCACTAGGGGAAGATGTGTTTTACTGGTACAACCATTTACCTGCTGGGTCTATCCAACATTGGACTGAGTTGGAAGCTACTTTTTTGCAAAAATTTCGAATACCCATTAGTTCTAATGAGCTTTACAGACAGTTCACTAACGTGAAGAGAGAGGTCAATGAACCCATAGGCTCTTTTAACAATAGGTTTCACCATGCCTATACCAGATCACAGGCCCCTTACGTTGTTGACGAACCCACTGCCTTAGAAGTCTATTATGAGGGACTCGATAGTTTGACAGCCACCTTTATGAAATGGAGTAATAACCCCCCTGGGAGTCTACTAGATGCATATGCAGAAGCTGTTAAGGTTAGCACAAACCTAACGTAACATTTTTCTAGACCTTTACCCTCATTAGGACATGTTGCTCACCCTGGAAAAGTTCCAGCTCTCAACCAGGCTTTTGCTAGCCATACTCCAATCATGAATCTTGTGCCTCAGTTGCCTCCAGTCCCTCACCCAGGACCCCCTATGGGACAAATGTTATCCACGATGAGTTATCCTCAGCAAACGCTGAATCAACCTCTACATATCCAGCCTCAGGCTAGTTATCCATCATACCTGGAAAATTTTGAAGTCCTGAACCAGTCACTAGATCCCAATGCTCAAAATAATATGAGTCAGCCTCCACACAGTAATCCTGATAAGGAGAGACTGGATGAGTTTTCTGAACAAATAAAGAAGCTAAATATGGAGGTGACTTATTTAAGGAATCAGAACAGTCAGTTGCAGGTTGCTCAGAGGAATATGCGGTCCAATCAGAATAAAGAGAATCCACAAGGACCGCACTTTAATAGGGGGCAACGTCAAGACAAAGGATATAACTAGGACAAAGGTTACAATAATGATAGGGGATATAATAATGAAAGAAGACAAAATTATGATAAGGGATAGTCATCAAGTCAGAACTTTGATAGAGGTCAAGGTGGTGGACAAGGATTCGAGAGAAGACAGCAGTCAAAACAGAATAGAACCTGGAACACAGGGCCCAATAATGGAGGAGTCCCCACTCCATTAGATCAACCAGCTAGTCAACCTGCTAATCAATCTGCTAGTCAAAAAAATAATCAAGAGAAGCCTCCTAGTGGTGTATACCTGGCTGAGGCTGCCTTATCAGGGTGGTGTAGGCTCCACAAGACTAGTCAGCATTTTGAGCTAGACTGTCAAGAGTTCCAAACAGCAGCTTCAATCTTTTAGTATGAAGTAGAAAACAATGCAAGTTGTCAGGAGATAGTACCTTCTATTCCTTATGACTCACTAGTGTTGGTATTGAACCATGCTCCTTTTCCGCAAAGTGAAGATAATGTGCCTAAAGAGGAATCTGACCAGTTGAAGGATGAGGCAGATCAGGTATGCAATGGGGACGAAATGACACAATTGTTCGATGAGAGTCAGATGAATGATAATGGTCCCAGAGATGAAGAAGAAGCTCACATTGAAGAAGTGCAGACCTTCTAGAGACCTGTCAAGAGGTATGACTTGAGAGAATTTCCACACAGGCACCCATAGGTTGGAGTCCCCTTTACTACTTCCATCACACCAAACAACTTCAACACACCTCCAGACCCCAATGCTAGTAACAACCCCTCATTGCCCCCAATTTCCAGGCAATATTTATCTCAAGAAGGACTTTCTGATGGGCCAAAAGGAAGAAATGTTGATGCAAGTAAAGAAAATATGGTGGAGTACCCGAAGGAGACTCCCACTAATTTAAATGAAGAGCAGTTGGCTCTGTATGTTGCTGAAGAACTCTGAAAGCTAAAGGTAAACCTATCTGCATTCGAGTTATTAAGAGTTTCATCCATTAGAAATGCAGTCTTAGGTTCTTATGTTGCAAATTCCATGACACAAGATAGACTAGTTAGCAAGGATTTCCATAAAGTGTCTAGTTCTCAGCCAATAGGAAGACAAAATCAGTCTCATGATCAAGTCCATATGCCACCTGAGGAGACTAGGAAGGAAAGGGATAAATCTTAGGTTGCCCAAGTAGACACTCCCTTAACTCTATTTCAAGGGAAAATAGATACTCCTCCTTTCTTAATTTATGTCTGGGTGTTTGGTAAGAATCTACATAATTGTCTGCTAGATTCTGGTGCCTCAACCAACATTATGCCCCTTGGTGTCTGTAGGGCTATGGGAATTACTCATGCTGAATCACAGAAGAAAGTCACCCAATTGGATAGGACTGAAGTAAATGTGGTAGGAGAACTAAACATGATCCAGATGCATATTGCTTTTGATCCTAGGATTCAACAAGTAATCAATATATAGGTAGCTAACATACCTGATGCTTATGGCCTAATCTTGGGAAGGGACTTTACCAGGGCCTTGAATGGATACATCTCCACTGATCACTCCCATATGTGGATTCCCTGGAAAGGAGTCCCAAATCAGAATTGAAAGAGAATCTAGGATGAAATACATGATCACAGAATATCAAAAGACCTCAACATAAATTCTGGTGTCAGAAGTAAGCATGGGAAATTATATGCTTACTACTCCTCTTGAAGGGCCACATGCGGAGGAGGTTCTTATGTTCCACACAATGTCTTTTGACCTTACGACAGAGCCTGGTTATGTTGAAGCCCTAGTGGAACCAGTTAAAGATAATGGTGAACCGGTTAAAAATAATGATGACGGTCCAGAAGATAATCAGCTGGCTTTGTTGGACAGTTTTCAAGAGTTCCTTCAGAAATGCATTGAAGGTCAGATTCAGTTAGGAAGAAGGATGAGCTTTGGAGAGTTACTTTTTCCCAATTGGTGCAGGGTACATAATGCTTCACATTCAGAATTGGATTGTTGCTTATGCCAAGCTGTAGTGGAACAAATACAGAAACATACCAACCCCATTCCTGTAGCCAAAACTGATGCAGTCAATGTCCAATAGGAAAAGGGAATGGAATGACACTTTTTGAAAGGCCATCCACCAGTAACAGTGCAAGTAATGCAGCAAGAGACTCTATAGTAGCTGGATGCTAGACTCTGAGGTTTGATGGGTCCAAGTCAAAACAAGGAGCCAGAGCTGGATTTGAGCTAATCAGCCCAAAAGGTAAGACATTTTTCGCTACTCATAGACTTCAATTCCATTGCACCAAAAACGTAGCAGAGTATGAAGCCCTAGTTCATGGATTGTTGATGGCCTTGAAGAAGAAGGTTAAGATTTTGCAAGTGTATGGAGATTCTGAATTAGTAGTTAAACAAGTCAGAAGGCAGTACTCTTGTCATGACAGAAGAATGACTAACTACAGACACAGAGTATGGGACCTGATTGAAGGATTTGACACCTTCAACATTCAGTTGATTCCACAAAGTAAAAATCAGACAGCTGATTCCTTGGCCCAGGCGGCCGGTACCTTGCAGCCTCTATCTCTTTCTAGATTAAAGAAATTCACTGTGGAGCTGACTCCAGTACCCTCAGTCCCTGATAACATTACCAACTTCCAGGTGTTTGAGGATGACAAGCACATTTTAGACTTTATCACAAACACAAATATTTTTGCTTCTCAGATCATTGATGAAATTGAGCCCCAAGAGGCAGAAATAGACTTGGAAGGGGTAATCAATTTGAAGACCAACACTATTCCTAGGGGAATGGTGCAATTAGAGAGGATTTTTGATCTGGATAAGATTAGAGACCAGGATCAAGACACTAGGAAAGAGTCCATTAGTGGACACTGTGACAGGTATAATGTAGGATCCCAGGAGGAGGTAAAAATTGTTCTTATTGACAAAGTGTGCACCCCAGAAGAAAGACGGGGAATCATTGATGCATTACACAAATATTTGGATGTGATAGCCTAGAGTTATGAGGACCTGAAAACTTACGATACATCAGTCATAACTCATACTATCCCTCTCAATCCAGGAGTGAAACCTTTCAGACAGAGGCAGAGGCCTATTAATGCTCTGTTGGAACCTGTAATACAAAGGGAAGTGCAGAAACTATTGTCTACAAGAATCATATTTCCAGTCAGACATTCTACTTGGGTTGCAAACCTGGTTTCTGTACGAAAGAAAAATGGCGAAATCAGACTGTGTGTGGATTTCAGGAACCTAAACAGAGCGTCGGAGAAGGATAATTATCCAGTACCCTCACTGGATGAAGTACTCCAGATTGTGAACAGATCTCAGATGTTTTCCTTTCTGGATGGATATTCAAGGTACAACCAGGTCATGGTGCAATATGAGGATAGACATAAGATTGCTTTCACTACTAAGTGGGGCACTTTTGCTTATAGAAGAATGCCTTTTGGCCTGATTAATGCTGGAGCTACATTCTAGAGAGCAATGGACATAGCTTTCAAAGACATAATTGGGAAGTGCATAATCATCTACATGGATGACCTTACTGTCTTCTCCAAGAAAAGAGGTGACCATATCTCAGACCTATGCAAAGTTTTCCAGAAATGCAGAGAGTTTGGGATATCCCTCAACCCGAAGAAATGCATCTTTGGGGTTACAGAAGGTAAGTTATTAGGCCATATTATCTCTGAGAAGGGGATTTCCATTGATCCAGAACGTATAGAGGCTATTCTCAAGATCTCACCACCTACTAGTAAAAAGGAAATGAAGTCGTTCTTTGGCAAAATCAATTTTGTCAGAAAATTCATCACTGGATTTGCGGAGATAGTTAAGCCCCTGAATGCGATGTTGAAACAGGAGGCCAAGGTGGAATGGAATGCAGAAGCAAAAGAAACATTTGCTGAAATAAAGAGAGCTATTGTTGAAGCTCCAGTTTTAGTAAGCCTTGATTATGCCAAACCATTCTACATATATTCATTTTCTTCTGACCACTCCTGTGGTGCTATATTAACTCAAAAATCTGACCAAGGCAATGAACACCCCATAGCATTCATGAGCACGCCATTGAAGGATGTAGAACTAAAATACCCAAATATGGAAAAACAGGCTTATGCCTTAGTCAGGGCAGTCAAGAAATTTAGACATTATATCCTCAGGAACAAGATATTTGTTATAGTTCATGATCCTGCAGTCAAGCTACTCTTGATACAGAATGAACTAGGATAATGAAGAGCCAAATGGGTAACTATGCTATAGGAGTACGATATGGAAATTTAGCCCATGAAGCTGGTAAGAGGGTAGGGTCTCACAAAGACAATGGCAGAGATAGGTCTTGATCTTATAGCCCAGGCTTATACTTTAGAGGATGTCTCTCCTGGCGAGTGGTATGATGATGTTGTTTATTATCTCCTGACTCAGAGATGCCTTGACCATCTTAATTCAATACAAAGAAGGGCATTGCGCTTAAAAAGTGACAGTTTCATGCTGAAAGGGGTTGTTTTATACAAGAGGAATCACAAAGGTGTGTACTTAAGGTGCCTAGGAAAGGCATAATCTACAAGGGTGATATTAGAATTCCATGACAGATATGGTACAGGCCATGGATCAGCACCATCTATAGTGAACCAGATTCTCAGAGCTGGTTACTACTGGCCTACATTGTTCAAAGACACCCACAATCATGTCAGAACCTATCACGTGTGCCAAACTGCCACTACCAGAGAGAAGTATGCCGCACTCCCACTCCAACCAGTTTTTGAGGTAAAACCTTTTGCACAATGGGGAATGGACTTCATTGGCCCCATCAATCCACCTTCCTCTGCTGGTCACAGGTATATTCTCACCATTACTGACTATTTTACATGATGGACATAAGCTCTTGCATGCAAACAGTGTACTTTTGAGGTAGTAATTAATTTCCTTGAATCTGGTATTCTTAATTGTTTTGGATGCCCCATGTCCCTAGTATGTGATAATGGTCCTGCGTTTTCATCATTAAATTTTTCTAATTGGGCTTTTGATCATGGGATCATTATAAAATTTGCATCTAATTACTACCCCCAGGGTAACAGGTTAGCTGAATCATCCAACAAAAACCTCCTGACTGTTATCTACAAATTGTTGGAACGTAATCCGAAGGATTGGCACACCCAGCTTAAATTTTCTCTTTGGGCAGATTGTACAAGACATAAAGCTTCCATAGGGATGTCACCTTACCATCTAGTTTATGGCCTAAAACCTGTGTTTCCCATACAATTGAAAATTCCTACCCTTCAATTCATTAATGAATATTATGAGGAGGAAGACAGACGCGAGAATAGACTTGCTGAACTATTGCACCTTGATGAAAAAAGAGACAAAGCCCTAGACAACTTTGTCAAACATCAAGGGGTTGTCAAGAGATGGTTTGATAAGAGAGACAAGGTTAAAGCATTTAGGATCTCTGACTTGGTTCTCTTCTGGGATAAAGCCCATGACCGTAAGGGAGAGCATGAAAAATTTGATAAACTTTGGCTTAGACCTTACCAGATTTCAGAAATCTTGGGAGATAATTCCTTCCACTTGAAAACTCTCACTAGAGAGGATATCCCACTGCCTGTCAATGGGCAGTATTTGAAGCATTATTTCCAGTCTTGAGTTGTTCCAACTCTCATCTTGTATATAGTTAGATTAGGGTTTCCCTTTCTGCTTTTCTTTTGTTTGTTTTGGGTTTCCTTCTTTTTGTTTGTTTTTGCTTTGCTTTTGTTTTGGGGGTTTTCTCTATTTTTTGCCTGGGTGTGTTGCACTTGCAGGGCAGATTTGTCTTCTCTGGAGTTGTTCTACGTATTTCGTTGGTGAACTTTAGTCTTGCATCTTGAAAGGATGGTTGAAGTCTTTGCTATTGCTAACAGTCTTAATGTCGGATTTATAGAAGGTTGAGTCATTGGTGTGGATTCAAACTTGAAGTACTCTAAAAATCTTATATCCACCATATATCTTAAGAATCCTGCTATCACTATAGGAATCCTAGTGAAGTCTTGTCAAGTGAAAAATCCTACTTCTGCTTCAGTGCCAATGTGGTTCTTAGCCCTGAGTGTGAACTTCATTGTTCACAGGTTGAAATGAAAGAGACATACATTGAATATCAAAAAAAGAAAAGAAAAGAAAAAAGGAATATCAAAAGAATAAATTCAACTAATCAGGGGTATTTGAATACCTCTACCAGGGCTATGGATGCCTGGCTGGCAGTAGAGCTATGTTCAGGAGAATCATAGCGATAACCTCATCGGGGCTATGGATGCCTGACTGGCAGCGAGGCTCTATCCAGGTTGCTTTTGAAGTTAGAATCCTTACGTAGCCTGACTTGACTGAACTTGGTTTCTGTAGTAACTTAAGGAGACAAATGAACTCATGTGCACATACTTGGATTTTCAGTTTATGGAAGGTTTGGTCTATCCTTTGGTTCTAATTCTTTAAACCTTGCATTCTGACTTGTTTGTTTGATGGTGAGATTGAAACCAGAGATTCTGGGTTATGGATTCTTGTTCGTCATCAAATGCTTTGGAGCATTTTCCCTAGTGGAAGTCGCCATTTGTTGTGCAGTTTTTCGTACACACGCCTCGCTGTAAGCAGGGACCCTCTTTCGCTTTGGTTTTTGGTGTTTTGGCCCTTTTTTTTGAGGTTTTTTCTTACTTGGGCATGGTGCTTGAATGTTTATTTTTATTGCCTAAGTGTTCTCCCCAGGATATTCATTGAAAATCTTGAGTTCTGGATGATTTCGGGTTTTTTCCCTGATCCGGGATTTTTCGACTTGGTCGGATTTTCCCGGATCCTACTTGAACTCCAGCTAGATCTTGTTGTTCTGAAAGTTTGGGTCTTTGCGGATTTCTGCGTGGGCCGGATTTTCCCAGATTCTGCCCTATCGTCGGCTTCCCCAGCTTCATGACTGTCTTGTCGAGTGCATTAATGGCTTCATATGCGCTTTGAAGGCTAGATCCTACTTGATTTCTGAGATCTTTTTTGCCATTGTGTTCACTATTTGCTATCATTTGAGCTAAGAAGTGCTTCTCTGTAATTAATTGACTTCATTCTGGACCGTTTGGGCTTGCTTTGTTTGATTTGGTGATGGTTTCTCCTGCATTTTATCTTGTGTTCGTTGTGGGCATCCTTGGACTTCGCGTTTGTTACTTCTGCGATCAATTCCTGCTTCATAATGGTATGTGCCTGATTGCTCTGCTTTGATTTTATTGATGAGTGGCATGTTGGTTTTGTGGTGGCTTGTAGGCTTTGGTTTCCCATACATTTTGTGCTAGGGGGTTGTTAAGTGTCGCGTCCTTTTTGTCTCCCGGGCGAGTTTTGAGTTCACATGTACATCTGCATTCTGATGAGTCTTTCCTGAGAGTAATCCGTAAACCCTAGTGGTGACTTAACTGTCGAAACAGCTGAATTCTGAAAATGCCCATGCACTATGGGGGGTGAACTTGGTTTAAACCTAGGGCAATCCCATATCAGAAGATTTCATCTTAGGATTGACCTAGAATACAAAGAATTCATGAAGAGCCCATCCCTAGCTTGCCTCAAACTAAACTCGTCGAAATCCATAGTTGATTCCGTGTCTGAGTGAAATCATGTCTTAGTGTCGTAGTTCGGGACTATCCATCTCTTCTGGATTCCCTTCAGTGTAACCATATGGGCTCGCTGAGATGTCATATTGATCACCTTGGGGTTTGTCGAAGTGGTCTTCCTTTGTTCATGTCAGGTCGCCATGATATTTTCGTTCTTACACCGACAGGATCTTGTATGCCCATCAGTCGGCAAAACCTTGGCTTTTGCTAGGACCTCACCCTGCGAACAAATCTTTTACCGACATGTTTGTTCACCTTCACTTTTGGCAGGACTACCCCTGGTTGCCAAGAAGTCTCAGTAGGATCTGTGGGCTCTACCAATATTTACTTTTCGCCAGGAAATCCGTCCTTCGGCAAGACCTCCCGCCGAGCATGTTCGCTTTCCCCGCACTGTATTCTTTCCAAGTCACCGTAACCCTTCGAGTTCAGGGAAACCTCATACCGATCACCCTGCATTTTTACGAAGAAGCCTTCTTAGGTTTGTACTTGGTCACCTAGATGAGGTCACGCTTTTGCCGAAGTCTTCCTATCGACAAGATAAACCAAGTCGCTGAGATGTCATAGCGGGTCCCAAAGGCCTTGCCGATCTTCCATTCTGTAGCTGTAACTTTTTCTTTTGGCGAGAACTTTCACTGAGCACTATCGCCTTCACCAAAGTCTTTCTGTCGGGGAGACATCCATCCTTCACTGAGACCTCTCCGCGAGATTCTAAGCTCCTACCGATGCCTTCCCTTCGCTGTGACTATCGCAGTTCACCGACACGTTGTAGCGAAGCCTCCTGTTCTTAGCAAGCCCGAATCTTTTTGTTGAGACCTCTGACGAATTCAAACCAAGCCCTAGTTGACGAAACATTTCCATTTCGCTGGGACCTCCCACCGAAAGCTTGAAGTTATACCGAGGTGTTTGCTTGGGCCCGCCGGTCGGTGAGACATGTAACCTTCGCCCAGACCTTACCCCGACCACCCTAGGCTCATTCCGATTTGTTTTCTATGTCCCTTTTGGCCGAGACATCACACTAGAACCACCATGTCTTGGCGAGATCCTTTCTGATAGCACCTCTCGGCTTAACTTCACCCCTTCATTGAGACTTCCCCGCGAGATCTCAACCTATGCTGAAGCCCTCACTCTGGATTCTCCTTCAGTTCGGAAGTTTGTGCTACCCGCGGATTTCCATCAAGGCCGGATTTCTCTGAAATCTGGTGTTTCCCTGATTTCCCGAAAATCCTATTTGGCTTGCTCTTCGCGAAAATTCGTCCCTCACGGATTTTCCTGAAACTTCATGAAATATGAAGGAATATTGAATAACATGACATGTTGGTGATTTTCAATGCATTCTCTAATTATTTCATGTCACATATGGATCTCTCACATGGTTTACTGCTGAAAAATGATCGAGTCTAGTGATTAAGTAGGTGTTTCTTCGTTATTCTGTTGGAATCTGAGCAGACTAGAATTTCCCGAAATTTCTCTCTGGGCCAGATTCCACCGGTGGCCTTGAAACCTGAAATTTGTTGTTTATTTTATAGGAATTTTAACAACACCTTGTTTATTTGAGATGCATTCTAATGGTGTTTTGATGGATTGACCTTGCTTTCCTATGGTGTTTACTATGTTTTCATGTTGAATGCAGGCCGAATCAAGCAAGGCTCCAGTTGGGTCCTCGTTGTTTGATGCAGAGAGAATCAAGCTGGATATCAAGAGTAAGGTCCTGGAAAGTAAGATCACTTATGTCTGGTCAGAAGTCACTGATACAAACATTGGCCTCTGGGACTATGAAGAATTTAAAGCAAGGATGGCGGCTAAGGATCCTCCTTTGGTGACTAGAAGAATGAAAGAATCAGGCCTATCCCATGTGGCTGGTTTCCCCTCAATAGTGCAATGCTATGAGCTGGCTCTTGAATGCGCAAGGCATTATGATCAGGACACGCAGAGGATAATTGGTCATCAAGGGAGATTTATTGCAAATCTTAACCTGGTCTCCATTGCCCAGACCTTTGATATGCCGGAACGGTCTCATGTGGTGGGATTCACCATTCAATCAGTGTAGGAGTTCTATGACGACCAAACCGTGAAGTCTCAGCAGCTAATCAATTCTTGGTTGGAGAAACCCAAGTCGCACTACTCCAAACTGCCCAAGCAGCTATTTAGGGCGAAGTTCAAGAAGGAATACTATGATGCCATCACATTTCTTAGCAGGGTGGTCTGATTGAAGAGTGCTGGTACATTTTAGGATTGGATGTGCCATGCAATTGTAAGGATGGAGTAGGAGAAAATCGACTACCATTGGGCAAGGGTCATTAGCCAAGTAATTCACAGGAAATTGTCCAATGTGCTGTAGACAAAGACCTTCACCATGACCTCCTATTTGGTTTATGCACTTGCTAGGTTCCACCCCTACAGAGGATTAGATACAAGGGGTACCTTTGGGCAGGATATTATGTATGAGGTTTTCCCTCAGTTGCATTGGGGAGGTTCGAATCATAGAAGAGAAAATGATGCATTTACCATGCATATCACCAGAGTGCTCCAGGAAGCAGAGCATGTCAGAATTTCAGATCAAGCCAAGGAACTTATCAAGAAATATGGAGCTTGGTTTATTCAATTTCCAACCTTCTCCTACATATGGATTGATGGCTTCCAGAAATCCCCATACATACTTCTAAGGTACCCCATTGACCACATTATATTGCTGGAAGTCACCAGGAAAATTTGTGATTTTGATGCCATTGTCAAGAAGGACAAACATAGGACTGGATTTGGTGGAGATTTTCCACTAAGGATTGGCACTGGGGAGGTGTATCCTTCCATCAGTTTTTCCCAAGCTTCAAAGGAAGAAATGAGTACTCTTGGCCTGTATCTCCACTCCCAAAGGTCTAGATTTGACATCATAGGGGAGGCTCAAAAGAGGGCCAGTAGAGAATATAGCCATAAGATGAATTTGGAGGACTACTGGGCCAACTACAGTGATGAGTATGAGGTCCGAAGGAAGAAATTCTCTCAGCTTACGGTTGATGCAGTCCGATTGTACAATTTGAGGGTAGTCCCTGATTAGTTGGGTGATGATGGGAACTTGATCCAAGATCATGCCTACGAGGCCATAAAGGACAAACCAATTGGTGATGTAGATTGGCTGGAGGAGGAACAAATAGAGTTAAAACAACTGGTGGATCCTGTTCTCAAGTTTACCAAGATGTGGCTCAAGCACACTTTGTGGGAGTTGGAGAATAAAGGTGTGCAATGCACTTACAACTTGATGGGAGATTTGGATCCCCATTCTACTTATGAGGAATCCACTGAGCAGGATCCCAAGGGCAAGGGCAGGTTGGATTCCCCTATCAAAGTTAAATCTAAAGGTGTTCAAGAAGAAGAGGCCCAGGAGATAGAAAAATAGAGAAGGCCAAAGGCCAAGAAGAAGACAAGGACTAAGAAGTCTGAGCAGAGTCCTAAGGTTGATGCTCTTGTGCCCAAAAGGAAAATAATTGTCAAGTTATTAGAGAAGACTAGCTCCAAGGTTGGTGAAAAAGTTTCCCCACCTGTGATAGATGTTGAAAGCTCACAGGAGAAGGCCAAGGTGTATGCAAGGAGGTCTAGGACTCCTTCTCCCAGGGACAATGTGCCTAAGGCTGACCTACCTCCGGTGGTTTCTCATGAGGAGCAACATGATGATGCTCCTTCCACTCATGAAATTAAAAGTGAGTCGGGTGAGGAAGAGGATGTTGAAGATCATCCGGATACTGAAGGTGGGGAATTCCATACGGGTGATCTCCACAGTGCAGAGGTCGAGATTGAAAAGATAATGCAATCCCCTATGATTGCACATACATATTCTCCTATTGGAATTGAGGCTGTTGAATCTCCTCCAAGAGAAGTAGAAACAGTGAAAGATCCATCACTTGAGTAGGATAAGGAGGAACATGTTGGAGTAATAGAAAGTAAGGCCGATGAAACTCCAGATAAACAAAATTTGAATGAGGAAATAGCAGAAGATCTACAAAATGTGGAGAAGCAGGCTGAAGAGCAATTGGAGTCCAATGTCCTTGAATGGCTTGACAGGGAAATAAAGAAAAAATAGGTAGATGTGGAAGATAGTCCACCAAATTGGGATGCACTGCTAGCCAAAGTTGGAAAGGACAAGGGTAAAAGGAAAGATAGAGTGATCTCGAGAGTTGAAAGGGATGCGGCACAAAATAAGGTTGTTCATGTTGCTACCCCTGTCCCAGATAAAAATAGAGACGATGTGGTTGGAAGTGATTATAATATACAGACTTTCAATCTTGGGCCTACATCGGTTGAGGAGGACATTGGGGATTATGAGGTCTCTAGTACAGCTCTTGTGGACAGGTTGAGAAGGGAAGTAAAAACCAAGCAGGAGCTAAAGAGAGAAAATGAGAATCTCAAGAGATGCTTGGAGGAATTAATGAAGCCACTGCAATCTATCAATCCCTCTTCCTCTGCCACCAATCCTCTGCATCAGGAGACCATAACTGAGCTTGAAAAGATGAAGGCTTCCACCCTTGCCACTGTGAATTGGTTGGAAGGAGTAAAAATGAAGGGTGATGAAGCTATCAAGGAGATTTTATCACTCGGTAAGGATGTTGTCATGACCACTAAATGGTTGAAACAGGTAATGGTGCAGGATGAGGAGGATACCGACCTCCTGCTACAGAAAACCAAAACTCTAATGGAGTACACCAAGGACAGATTGGTGAGCGACGGGATTCTTCCTTCTTCTAGAGCTACCGAGCCATGGGAATGGTTTGAAGCATTGCAAATCCGGTAGAAAGTGTTGAGGAAAATTTACAAATAGAGAAAGCACATTGATGACACACTAGCTAGCGTTTATGATGGATCCATTGCTTTTTTTGAAATTATGACAAGATGAAAGAAAATTGTGCCCAGGTATTTGAATTTTGAACAGTTGAAAGAATGGCGGTGTGATGTTTATGCACCACTTGATGGCAGTTCTGTTTCCGAGCACCAATTGGATGATGCGGCTACCTACCTCACAGTTATTGATAAGCATGTGACATACAAAAAAAGTTGGGATAGGTTGGTTAGACACTCAAGGGAGTAGATTGCGTCCATTGAGAGGCGACTTAGGGTTCTTCCAGTACCGCTTGTGGCTGACTTAGATGCGGTGTTCTTGAGGCTACACGAAGAGTCAGATCGGTGCAAGGACAACAAAGACAGGAGCTAATGATGGGCGGTGGCGTGATTTGTGCTTCCCATTATCTTCTTGTGCGTTGACCGGGCTGCATCATGGATCCAGGACCGACCTCGACGGGACGCGTAGTTATTATCGATTTGACCCATTTCGACGACTCCCTTGGCTGGGTGGTTGTGAAGAGTTATTGCTGCAAAACCCTTGCCTGGCCAACGGATTTTTTGGGATTTCTATATATTGGGTATTTGGCCTCTTTGTAAAGGGTTAGATAGTTAGAGGTTAAAGAATTAGATAGTCAGAAAGTTAGAGGAAAGCAATTAGAAGTAGATTAAAATTAGCCAGTAGCTGCTCCCAAGAAAATATTGTAATAGAAAGCCAGAGTTGTTGCTACAGTGGACAATCTGAATATAAGTAATGCCATTGTGATTTGGTGCCATACTGGTAGTCTCTTGTCTTGCATGGTTCTTGTTTTCCATCTTTAAAATTTCTTTGAGAAAGTTAATGTTTAGATTAAATTTGATTTAATGATGTTGGTAGTTTGATACTTGAATGTTGCAGCAATCCTTCAGTCCATACTTTTCGCAACAAACTGATTGTTAGTTGCTTTGCAAAGTTAGCCTGAACTTTATATTCCTTGTGCTTAGTTCAATCATGAATGTTGTTCATTTCAACTGCAATAGGGTTATTTGAATGCATGTTCATGGTTTGAAAATCTTAAGAGCCTTAGAAGATTGCATTTTTTTCTGTAAGGTAGCAAATTTATTTGGGTCAAGCAGAAATTAGTTTTGAAGGATTGGTCTGTTCTGGGTATTGGCTACTTTCATTGTTAATCTTAGAAGTAAATTTAGATTTAGAAATCTCTTTGAAACCCTCACTCTTTTGCTATTTTTTGATTATCGGGTAAAATTAGGATTGAAGTGTCACTAGTTTGTTAAATCTGAGAAAATTGATTCCATAGCTTGCTTGTAGTAAGGTCCCATATTGATTACCAACAATTTCACATTTATCACTGAGTTGTTTATGCTTTGTCAAGACTTGACATGAATACCTTGAGGTTATCTCTTGAGGCTTGCTAATAGAGATTTACCTTTTAAGAGAGATAGGATATTGCATCTTGTCTGTGTTGTTGTTGTTGTTGTGCAAAAACAATGATCAACACTATGTTTGTCCATTAGTTTGTGGATGGTGTGCAGAACTGAACTTCAAATCTATCTTCAACTTCTTCCATAATGTCCTCTAGAAATAACCAACAAATTTTCTATCTTTGTTTGAAACTATACTCTTCGGTAGACCATGTAGTCTCACCACCTCTCTGAAAATCAACTCTGCAATATGAACATCACTAGTCTTATGGCATGGAATGAAATGTGCCATCTTTGAAAATCTATCCACCACCAAAAATATGGAATCATTCCCTCTCTGTGTGCTTGGCAATCCAAGAACAAAATCCATGCTAATATCCTCCCATGGCCTTTCAAGTATAGGTAATGGATGATACAATCTAGTATTCTAACTTGTTCATTTCACCATCTGACATACTCTGCAACTTTGTATAAAATTCTTCACATATTGTTGTAACTATGGCTAGTAATAATTGTCACTAACAAGAGCAATGGTCTTATCTTGACCAAACTATCCAACCAATCCTCCACTATGCTTCTCCTTAATTAGATTCTCTCTCATAGAACTCCTTGGAATGCACAATTGGATTCCTCTAAACAACATCCCATCTTGTTTTATCCAATGTAATAGTATCCAAACAAGCCTTCCAAGCTTCTGCAAAGTCTGAATCTTCAAGATACAAACTCTTGAGTTCATTGAACCCAATAACCTCGATATTCATCTCTATCAACAAATTTTTCCTTCTACTCAAGGCATCTGCAACTCTGTTTGACCTTCCAATCTTATGCTTAAAAAAAAAGTATAACTCTTCAAAAACATAACCAATTTTAAGTTCCTTTGATTTAACTTTCCTTGACTAAATTGAGATACTACAAAGCTTGGTTATCAGTATATAAAACAAATTCTTTTGGAAACAAATAGTGCCTCCATTTCATCAAAGTCTAAACTATAGCATAAAACTCATGATCATAGGAAAAATATTTCTTCTTATCATTCAACTTCTCACTAAAATAGGCAACATTCTTACCTTTTTGACTCAAAACAACTCTTATGGCAATGCCACTAGCATCACAATATACCTGAAAGACCTTATTGAAATCTATAAGTGCCAAAATAGGTTGCTATGTGACTTTCTTATTCAACATATCAAAACTCTTTGTTTCTCCTACAATCCATTTAAAATTCTTTCCATCCCCTATCATTGCTTCAGTTAGAGGTGCACAAATACTACTAAAATTCTTAATAAAATTTCTATAAAAACTTTCTAGACCATGAAATGACCTTACCTTTGTAACACTCCTCAGGTAGGCCATTCAATGATAGCTCTCACCTTCTTTGGATCCATTTTAAGACCCTCTACTGAGGGAAAAAATCCTAGAAACATGAACTCTCTCTCTTCATAGAACTACATTTCATCAAGTTAATCAACAAATTCTCCTCCCTTAGCTTCTCAAAAACTCTTCGGATATGCATCAAGTGCTCCTCCAATGTCTTAATAAAAATAAAAATATCATCCAAATAAACATAACAATTTTTCCTAAAAATTATTTCAATAACTCATTCATAAGCCACATAAATGTGCTTGGTGCATTGGTTAGCCCAAAAGGCATGATGAACCACTCATACAAGCCCTCCTTGGTTTTGAAAGATCTCTTCCATTCATCTCCTTCTCTAATTTGGATCTAGTGATATTTGTTCTTTAAATCTATCTTCATGAAGTAATTAGCTCCTCTCAAACAATCCATAATGTCATCAATTCTTGACAAGGGAAATATATACTTAATGGTGATCTTGTTGATGGTGAAAGGGAATGACAAACTCAAAAAAACTTTTGAGTACTAGTATGCACCTTCAACATCTTGTGTTTCTTTAAATAAATCAAATTTCAACACCTTGGTACAAGAACATACTACTATGCCATAAAGCGGAAACAAAAACAATTGAATTCCCATGCATTAACCCTTAGAGGAAAGATGTAGTTCCAAATCTAAGAAAATTTCAATAGCATAACATCATATAAAATTAACATTTAAGAATGAGAAACATGAAGAACAAAAGAAAGATAGACATAAGAGAAGAAAACATGATATACGTGGGGAAAACCCTTTTGGGTAAAAAACCCCACCCTCCAAAGCATTGAACCAATGTATTAATCTATAACTATTCGGTTACAATATATTTTAGGATTGCAGTATTAACATGAAGAGTACATCTTACTCTTCTCGAAGAAATTCGACAGCATAACCCTACAAATAAAAATTCTCCTCACATAACTCCTCTAGCAAATTCCCATATTTATATAGCACCAAGATGAATGCCTAGAAAAACCACATGTCAACATCCTCTTCACTGCATGCATGAAAATAGAAAGGATAACATGCAAGGTGCCTAGCTTCACCTACTTATGCAATTGTCATAAAATCTCAACATGCAAACCATCTATCATAAATTAGTATGAAAATTTTTAGTCCTCTCAACATGCAATATGCCTACCACATGCAAGACTTACACTTGCCATAATTTCACTAGTCTTTACTCTTACACTGTCATACAAGCTATCATAGTTTTTTCATAATCCATCATAGTAGTTGTCATAGTCCAACTCTTACAACTTATGACAAATTCCACTAAAATAACTTACAGTGGGGTCCAAAAAGTTGGACGCCTATTTCCACCAATTTAGGATGCATGTCATCCTAGTCACTTGCCATGTAAGTTTCCAACTCACCAAAGTAGTTCTCACAAAGTGACATCACAAGAATGACATAAAATAATACATAGGCTAAAATAAATATTTAATTAACAACATTAATGCTAGGATTTGCAAAGGTTGAGACACCTTAATCCCAACATTCTCCCACTTGTTGAAGACCTTTCAAGAGCCAAAATTCAAACAATATTTTAACTACTAGGAGCCAAACAACATCATCACAACCATCCATGAAACCACATGAACCTCCAACATTCTCTTGTGCACTAACAAGATTCCTGCAACAACATCCAAGATGTCCATCATATCAAACAAGAACTCCTATCATCCTCCAACATGCCACCTATAGAAGAACAAGAACAATCCAAGGTGTATATGCAACAATCCAAAGTGAACAAGCATCAAATCCAAGTGATAACAAAGGTTTTGAGCTACTACAACAACTCCACTATGCTCACAAGCTAAACAGAAGCTCAACCAACTCCAATCCCATAACTAGAACAAAATACTAAAGCCAAAGAATCCTCTAGAGAACAAGATAAACCATTAGCTATAACAATAGCTAAAATAGGTTTCCCTTATCCAACTAATAAATCCACCAGAACAAAAATAACACCTATAGTAAATGCTAATCCATCCAATCTACCATACCACAAGGTATCCAAAACATTAGTAGAACGTATGCCAACAACATATCCAGCCCATAAACTGCAAACAAAAGCTCCATATGTCAAACCTATCAATGAAGAACATACACATCCAGGAACTCCCACTACATGGGTAATGTCAAATATGAAAATAGACTATGGCATATCAAGCCTACCAATCTACACTTATACTAAAGTATGGCTAAAAATAAGTCATGTAGTAACAACAAAGAACAATCATAATGATCTATACTTACAACACAAGACATTGCAAAGTCTCTGAAAACATGTCACCATAACTCTTCCAAGTCCACCATGTTGAACCATGTGAACATAAACCTCAAGGAAGAAGCCATAGAACAAAGAGAAGAACTATAAATATATCCCAATCATTTCCTTCTACCAACACCTCAAAGTGCCAAGATGGTCCAAGTAAGATCTCCTTCACAACCCTAAAGAAGCCTCAACAACACCCAAACATCTAATCTCATTAGATCAAACATAACATATTTATCATATATCTACATGGATGTAAGATTCTCAAAGAATATCAAACTACTTTATTTTCCATCTCAAGAAATTGACCCACTACCATACCCTATAATGATCATAAATGAAAAATTAAGCCCAAGGAGATAACCGTGTTATCCATCTCTCACAATGAATCTTCAAAAACCATCTAAATGCATCTCAAAATCAATTTCAAAGAAAGAAAGCATAAAGCACTTGAGAGAAACAATGGGAAATACCTCTCAAGTGATAAACTTTTGATTAGACTAAGAGTGGGGAATGAGAACACTCCTCCAAGATATGAAAGCCATCATGACTCCTCTAAGAGAAATATCCTCATAGTTTTCTATTGAAATCATGTCTAGCCAAGGTATAGGCTCCTCAAACTTTCCACTGAAATCTCATCAAGAGTAACCATCTCAACAACACTTCTCTCATCTAAAGAGAAATACAGCCTCACCTCATTCTCCATGTATCCATGAACACCTACAAAAAATCATTTCATGCTAAACTCCAAATGCATCACTGCATTATCATGAAGTTCTCAAGCATATGACCAATACACCCAAAATATAGAGAATCACCAAACCATTGTCAAAGCTCCAATCATCTAAGTTAGGAACATATCATGACATCATGATCTTACCATCCCTCTTAGGAGATCTCATGCTCCAAGTGAAAAAACCAAGGTCTTAAGAGAAATGCAAAAATCCAAAACTCTAATGTGCCATCAAGAGTATACCATGACATACCAACAACATACTCTAAACCAACATCACCTGTCAAAGCATTACCAACACCTCAACCAAAGACTCCAAGATCCCTCCATGGATCTAAGGTATCACACATCTTCAATCTCATGAATATGACCATCTCCAAAATAGTGTCCATGCAAATGCAAAAGAACCCTTCTACAAAAACAAGATCTAAGAGCTCCTCCTAGTAACATTTGCAACACTAAAGAAGATCATCCATCACCAAGTGATGAATACACATCACTACCAAATCTCCCACTGAACAATGATACTGAGCTCTCCAAGCATTATGACAAACATATTCTAAATGAAGATCCTCCATGGCTCAAACACAATAAAATGCAATGCCAACAACATCAAATAATAAGTAGAACTAAGATCTCCAAGCCAAGAAGATAAACATGTTATAGGTCCCCATAGTTGACTTTCCAAGTACTCAAATCCATCCTCTCATCCCAATGCAACACATACCAATGCATGAATGACCACATAAAAGGTTAACTAATGAAATCTGTATCAACATTGATACAATCTCATGGATATAGAAAGTCCACATCCAAGTCATTCCACTATAGCCAATGGGTAGCTAATCCAAAAACTGCATAACTCGTAGATCCCAAACATTGAAGCATGCAAACTCATCATCACATTAGTAACATGCTAAACTTGGATATCAAAGAAGATAACATGTAGACTTTAAGAATCAAACACCAAATCACCAACAAACCCGATTTTCCAAACAAATTCACAACTGAATACCATAGTCAAGGGACTAAACAAGCATTCCCGCAAATCTACAATTGTTTTCATCCATAAAACTCCAAGATTCTAAACACAATATTCTTCATATATCTACAAACCACAAATTTTTATTAACATGTAAAACTTGTAAAAACATCTCCATGTAAATCTAAATCCACTCAAACATCTAGAATAATAGATCACATATTTCATCTAAACAAGTGAATACTCAAGAACTATAGGAACCCACATCTTTTTTAGGAAAACTATAAAACCTTCTCAAAAAATGCATGAAGCATACATGCAAACCTACAAATATCTTACATCCAGAAAACATAATCTGAAAAATATTCCATTTGCAGATCTACAAAACTGCAAGTTTTGATTAACCATTTAAAACCTGCAAAACCACTATGTTTTATAACACTCATGTAAATCCATATCCACTTATCATCTAGAAGAACCACAAGTATGCAAACCACCATAATAGTTAAACCAGAACAATGGAATATCATGAATATGCATAACCATATTATTTTAATGAAAAATCCATAAAACCATAAGATCCAACCAACATGAAACTAAGACATGCAAATACAACCAACCAAAGGAAGAAGAGGTCCAGGAACTCTAGGCCCATTAGTAGGCCAACTCCACCACCACCATGTACATGCATTTGAGAGAGAATTAGACTATTTCATAAGCTTCCAAATCATCCAATGATCAAATCCATAATCTACATGCATTTGGGGTTATTAAAATAATGCCTTCCAATGTTAGGAATTAAAAAAATAAACACCAAACATAGGCAGATCAAACTGAAGTAATAACAACACAAGTCTCTTCATATGACCATAGAGTCCATCTCAAACACCCAATATGAAAACTCTACTAAACATAACCGCAGAATGAAAAATAACCACGATGCATGAGGGTTATTCAGCTGCCAAATCAGGAGCTCCAGATCAGTATCATATCAAATGTAACCACATGATAAACTTCATAAAAGCTCTATATTTTCCACTCTTCACAATGCTTGTTGTTTCCAAAAAACAATATCAATTGAAAAAACCTCCACTCAGCCAAGGATTAATAATCAGCCAATTTCTACAAAATAGATTCCTTCAAGCTTGCTAGGCTAAGAAATCACAACATCAAAAATAGCTAGAACCCCAAATACCACATGAAACACCATATGAGCACATGCAAGTGACATGCAAGTCCATGCAACACACATGCAAGTACATGCAACTTATAAACATAGACATGCAAGTACATGTAAGTGACATGCAAGTCCATGCAAGTACATGCAACACACATGCAAGTACATGCAACTTACAAACATACATATGCAATCAGATGCAAGTGGCATGCAAGTCCATGCAAGTACATGCAACACACATGCAAGTACATGAAACTTACAAAAATACACATCCAAGCACATGCAAGTCTGGAACTGAGTTTTGATACCAAATGAAAGGGAATGGTGATCTTGAAAAACCTTTCAAGAACTAGTATGCACCTTCAGCATCTTACATTTCTTTAAATAAATCAGATTTCAATAGCCTGATACAAGAACATACTACTATGCCATAAAATGGAAACAAACATAGTTGAATTCCCATGCATTAACCCTTAGAGGAAATATGATGTAGTTCTAGATATAAGAAAATTTTAGCTGCATAATGGCATATAAAATTAACATTTAAGAATGAGAAACACGAAGAATAGAAGAAAGATAGAAAAATGAGAAGAAAATATGATATACGTGGGGAAAACCATTTCAGGTAAAAAACCCCACCCTCCAAAGCATTGAACCAGTGTATTAATCCACAACTATTCAATTACAATACATTTCAAGCTCACAATCTTAACATGAAGACTACATCTTGCTCTTTTGGAAGAAATCCAATAGCATAACCTTGCAAATAAAAATTCTCCTCACATAAATCCTCTAGCAAATGCTCATATTTATAGAGCACCAAGATGGCCACCTAGAAATGCCACATGTCAACATCCTCTTCACTACATGCATGCAAATTGAAAGGATAACATGCAAGATGCCTATCTTCACCTACTTATGCAATTGTCATAAAATCTCAACATGCAACCCATTTGTCATAAATTACTATGAAAAATTTCAGTCTTCTCAACATGCAATACACCTACCATAATTTCACTAGTATTGACTCTTACACTATCATAGAAGTTTTCATAGTTTTGTCATAATCCGTCATAAAAACTGTCATAGTCCAACTCTTACAACTTATGAAAAATTCCACTAAAATAGCTTACAATGGGGTCCACAAAGTGGGATGCCTATTTCCATTAATTTAGGATGCATGTCATCCTAGTCACTTGCCATGTAAGTTTCCACCTCACCAAAGTAGGTCCCACAAAGTGACATCACAAGAATGACATAAAATAATACATAGGCTAAAATAAATATTTAATTAACAACATTAATGCTAGGATTTGCAAAGGTTGAGACACCTTAATCCCAACAGATGTCTCTAGAATTTGTACACATCTACCATTCCCCATCCTTCTTTGGTGCTAGTATTGCAGGTACTTCACATACACTCAAACTCTCTCTAATCAATCCCTTCCGCAATAACTCTCGCACTTATGTGTTCAACTCTTCACTCTCTATTAGAGTCGTACAATGAGCTACCTTATTCCAAAAACAAACTCCAGGAATCAAGTCCATCTGATGATTAATCTTTCTTATTGGAGACAAACCCTCAGGTACATCATCAAATATAATATCTTGAAACTCATCCAATAAATGTGAAACCTCTATAGGTATCTCTTTATTTTCTTCTCTATCGACTCTAGGATTCAAAGCATAACACATATGTTCATGCATCATACCTTCTAAAAATTTTCTTCCGTCAACCAAATATATTTTGGCATTACTGCAAACCTTTTCCTCTACCTCTTTCAAGGGCTTCAACTTATGACGAACTCCATCCTTTGTCAAAGAATAGGTGTTGGCACGTCCATCATGTACTGCTTGTCGATCAAACTGCCATGGTCTGCCTAACAACATATGACAAATATCCATAGGTATAATATCACACAATACCTCATCATGGTAATTTCCAATATTGAACTTTACCAGAAATTGTTCATTTACCAAAGCTTTATGGTCCTTCTACAACCAAGCAATCTAGTATGGATTCAGATGCCTTCTTCTCTCCAATCACAACTTACTAACCATATCTTCTAAAACAAGGTGATCAATACTACCTCCATCAATAATAACACTGCAAAATTTACCTTTACACTTACATCTTTTTTGAAACAAATTCTTCCTTTGAGTTGTTTCTTTTTCCTCATTCAGCAAGGCTCTTCTAGTAACAAGAACCTCTCCTCTTTTTTCATCCTCAAAATGTGAAGGCTCTATGACTTCATCTACATGTGTAACTCGTGCATTACCCTTGGCTATTCTATTTTTCCTTCCTTGATGTTGAGGACACTCATAGACTCTATGTCCTTCCTCTCTGCACTAGAAATAGGTTCCACGAAAGCCTCCTCTTCCCGATCCTCATCTGGATCTTCCTCTTCCTCTATGGTCTCGATTATTTTGATCACAAGGATGGTAGGTGTTATCTCCTTTCTAGTTTTAGCTGCTACTAGATCCTTCATCCTTCTTTTGATCTTTATTTTGACCTCCATATGACTGTCCACTAGTCTTTCCACCATGACCCCCACCTCTTTTCTTTCTTTCAAACCTTCTATTCAACTTTTCTTCCACCTTCAAAGAAAATTGATATGCATCTTCAATGGTAGACATTCTTACCAGACCTAACTCTTCTTGAATACTCAACTTCAACCCATTCATGTAACGAGAAAATTTTTCCTTGACCTTAGAATGGCCTATTCTAATTAGGACACAATAGAATTCTTCTATATACTCCTTGAAAAAATTTCCCACTTGTTTCAACCCTTGCATCTTCTTCAAAAAATCTAGCTCATAGTCCACATGAATGAACTGTATTTTTAATTTTTCCACCATCTAGTCCCATTTGGTTATTTTCTCTTTTCCTCTTCAATTTATTTCTAGTTGTACCTCTTTCCACCAAATATTTGCATGACCCTTTTGCTTGGTCTTTGCAAATTTGACCCTCTCAGGATCTTCCACCTCTTCATACTCAAAGTACTCCTCCATATCATTGATCTAATCAATCAACTCTTCTGGGTTAAGATTTCCAAAAAATGTAGAAGCATCGATCTTTGGCCTTTTCCCAATCTTAGAAATGGCCTTAAATAATTTGACTTGCTTAGGATCTAATGCATCTTGTTCATCTTCAAACTGTTCCTCATTTTTCAACTTCATCTTCACTTTCATTTCCTTTTCTTGGCTCAAACCCTCGACACAACTCCTCTTGCAGTGCTTGAACTTGTCTCTCCAGGGCTCTAAAACCCTCTTCTAGTATAATAACATTTCTCCCACCACCATAGTTTCTTTGTGGAGGCATTCTGATCACTTTTCTCGGAAACCCACAACCACAAGTCCTGGTGCAAACTACCTCACATTCAAAAATCTATTTACACACTCAAGAAAAATTGTTCTGATACCACTTGATGAGGGCTACACCACCCAAACCCCACACAAAACACAATGAAAAATAACAACACTGAAAAAAGAAAGATAGAAAACAACCCACTTTCAATTTTTTTTTGAATGTGAAATTACAGATTCAGAAATTATATGGCTACAACCTCGTAGGATTGATTCATCACAAAAAAAATCAACTCTAAAATAAAATCTATTACTTGGAGCCACAATATGCACTAATGGAGCCACCTTCTACAACCCCCACTTAACCCTTTTTATTTTACCCAATAACTACCTTCGAATGTTCTAGAAAGTGTAACTTTCCCTTTTGTTTTGGTGCCAAAAGTCTTATTGTTTGATTTCTTTCCTAGGAAAATATTTTAATGAAATTCACTTTTTAGTGGGGCAACTTCTCGGGGCCATAACTTTTGATCTGGGTGTCTGATTTTCTATTATAATATATCATTGGAAATCTCTCAGAGATCTACAATGCCAAAACCATCGAAGATCATTTTGTCCACTTTTTCAAGTTATTTCAGGGCTTCTAAGGTTTTCAAATTTGAATTTGAAGTTGCATTGGAGAAATTTCTCAGGATAGAAACTTTAATATCTCCTAAACTGGTATTGAGATGATTCTTTTGCTGTTGGAAATGTTTTTTAGTCCCACTCCTTGTAGTAAATTTTTAGGTCCATAGGTGCCCGTTTAGACCGAATTACTAAAAATAGTAAGTGACCATTTTTCACCTTTTCTAACTTCTAGTTGTCTTACACTCCTTAAGTGCCATCATGGGACTCAAAACAACTAAAGAAAAAATAAGGAAAAACATTTTTTTGGGTGATGCAAGATTTCCCTACACCACTGGATGCTCCTGTATCACACTCATGGTTGTTTTCATGTTTGAATTAGTTTGATGAGATTCCATGATTTTATTATATTGTGACCTTGTGATGGGCATGGACAATTGTTAAAGACATGTAATTTTTTTCAGAATTTAAGTTGGGATCTACTAGTTGAATAACATTCTTGACAAGATATAATTATTGGATACAACCAAAATAGATCAAAGTTAATCTATATCTCCAAATGATGTTGATTTAGGATAAATATTATTTACTTGAACTAGACTTATAATTCCAAGCAAATAGGTCAAGATAGAGAAATGTTTATTTTAACTACCCTTGTGAGTACAAATAAATGTATCATGATATTTTTACTTGAACTAGATTTATGAGTCCAAGAGAAATGATAGATACATATATTGTTACTTGATCTAGCCTTGTGAATCCAAGAAATATGTAGATAAAGATATACTTACTTGAACTAGCCTTGTGAGTCCAAGAAAGATGATAGATAAAAATATTCTTAATTGAACTAGCCTTGTGAGTCCAAAAAAGATGGTAGATAAATATATGCTTACTTGAACTAGCCTTGTGAGTCAAATCAAGGTGATAAATAAATATATCTTACTTGAACTAGCCTTGTGTGTCCAAGAAATATGATAGATAAATATATTCTTACTTGAACTAGCCTTGTGATTCTAAGAAAGATGATAGATAAAGATATTCTTACTTGAACTAGCCTTGTGAGGCCAAGCAAGATAATAGATAAAGACACGCTTTCTTGAACTAGCCTTGTAGTCTAAGTAAAATGATAAAAAAAGATATGAGATATAGATCAAAGATCTAATAGGTTTTGATAATATCGCAAATAAGGATATGCTGATTTGTGAATTTAGACAAGCTCCCAAAATGTTTTATTCTTTTCCAAGCTTTACAAAATATAAGAATTTGAATTTCAATGAAATAGTGTTTGATATTTTACCAATAATACAAGCTGTGGGTCTATATCAAGTCTAATTGTTTATAAGTCTAAAAATATTATTTTTTAGTTATGATTTTAAAATTTTTAAGGATATTGATACATAGTTAGAAGAGCTACAAGATTGATCAAAAGTATAGCAAGTTTAATCAAATAGACATCAAACTAATCAAAATTTTAGTGGGATAGATCAAGAACACAACATTGTTAATCATACGTGACCCAAGATATCTCAACAATGATACAAAATAAATCAGATGTGCAAAATGATATCTCTATGCAAAATGAAAACTCAAAAACTAGAGAAGAAACTAAGATGCACTATATGATATGTTAAAAGTGTTATTTTGATAGTCAAATGCAGTTTGTTAAGTTTTTTTTTTTGGCACTTAATTTTAATAAGAGATATAAAAAAAGAACCAAAATAGTTGTTGACTTCTTTTTAAAAGATAAAAAGAATTCAAAAAAGTAAACCAAGAGAATTAACAATTCTAAATATAAGAAGATAAAATAAATATGTTTTCTTTTTTTTCTTGTGTGAATGTTTTGATCCTATTTTATTTTGTGTTTTTTGAGTTTTTTATGAATTTTATCTGAAGATAAAAAGACATAGAAATAATGCAAAATATAATTCCTATGGCTCAATTTAATTTTTTTTCCCCTTTTGGATTCAAGTCAAGAATGTGTTTTTAAACACTCAAATGCGTAAGACACATGAAAAATCCTAATCAAGTGGGTTTTATGAATCCTTGTAGGCACAAAGAAACCAAAATAAAATATGGCCAAATGGTTTCAACTAGGTTTTATAGGTTTAGCTAGTGGTATCCTCTATATACCATAGGGGTACATGAGGCCTAATCCATAGATGAGGGAATACTGTCAAAAAACTAGGAGGAAAGGGTAACCCACTCTCCACCTTCACTTCTTTAAGGTATAAATATCTTAATGGCTTACCCTAGATTAATAATATTCCACTTCCAAGACACGTTTCTTTCAACTCACTACCTACTCTTTATAATCCATTGGAACATGAAAGTTGAGATCATCCCCTAGGGTGATGAAATCCCTAGGAAATCCCCCTAAAAAAGAAAACAAGATCATTTATTTTTTATCCTTAGGATGACCCTAAGATGTAAGAGGAGAGCATGCACAAGTAGATCTTAAGGATTAAAAAATATTAGTTTATTTTGGATCTCAAATCCAAATGTGAAAGGATAAACACAATTTTCAATGTAAAAAGACACACCAACCAAAATTTCCTTAAGAAAATATTAAAAAAATGATAAAAATTCTATGATTACTTTGTATTTTAAAAGATAAAGTGATTAGAATGAAGGTACTAGGTGTCCAATGATAGATTTGGGAAGAAAATTTGATCTAATGTGAAGACCTCCCCATAGCTATTTAACTCTTTTGAATTTTGAAAGATCCAATGCCTGCATAGAAAGATCAACCATGCAAAAGCCTAAAACAATACTATCAATTCAGATCTTGGGTTTTATATAGGTCAAATTTGTCAAAGATGTTAGAAATCACAATATATGCAAATTGATAATCAATTAAAATTAATTGCTAGTTTTTCATTGGCTAATGATCAAATGCAGAGTAAAATTAATCAAATGTGTTATAGGTCACTTCAAAAGTGCATCATAACAACTTAGAAGAATGATATATTTTATCAAAAGTGTGACATATTTGATCAGAAGATCAATAGGTCTCCTCAAAAGCATAGCAAAATATCTCAAAAGTGTATCAAGACAGCTCAAAAGTGAAACAAAATAGCTTAGAAGCATGAAAATTTACCTTAGAAGCATAGATTTAAAATTGAATTAAAAGAAATTATATATCAGTCAAATACTACATAATACCTATATCAAATATAGTGTGTGTCAACTTAAATATCTTGTAGGTCGACTTAGAAGCACCCCAAATCAGCTCAAAAATGCCTCAAGTTAGCTCATATGTATGGAAAAGTGAATTAAATGCATGGCTTTGCACTTGTAACCTTCAAAAATTTGAATTTCTTACAAAATATAATTTTAAAGAATAATCAAGGACATGAGTCCCACTAGGCATGCCAAATATGGATGATGAAAATATGAATTATGTAAAATAGGAACAATGTAGTGCAAGTACCAAATTCACACTCAACAATCACTTGATAAAGCCTAAGATCTATGCAATAAATCAAATAATGAACAATTATACCATATCAAAGACCATGATTTGCTCCATTATTTCTTTGACATTTACTTGAATGTTTGATATGTGAGTTACTCTTCAAACTAGCATAACCATGATAGCACAAATGGCAATAAGATGACCAAGATAATAATATTTTCTCAAGAAGAGTAGGTAGATATGAGATCTTGATAATTATTGCTTGATAGTGCTTAATAATGATAGCTAGATCTAGATAATGCTCATGTTAGGGGTAATATGCAAATGAATTAGATATGTATAATATGCACTTTATTTTTAATCAATGGTGGAGATAAATTAGAAGAATCAATGGATAAGAAAAATGAGATAGGGTAGGAGCAAAATTTAGTAAATAGATAAAACTAAATTAATTAAATAAATTTATTTAATTCATAAGAGTGTTGTTGGGGAAATAAATAAAACATTTATTTGAAATTATTTAGTTATTGAGAGGAGTGTTAGTTTTTTATATAAAAAGCAGCAAAACTAGGGTGTTGTCCCTTTAATACAAGGCACCACATGCCATCAACAACAAAGTAACACTAACAACATAGTAACATCAAGTCTAAAAACCAAACCATCACCCTAAGCAAATCATATCAAAAACACATCCAAAAACTACCACAAGAACTAAAACTAATAGTTATGTCCATCATGAAAACATGATTTAAAGCAGTATTAACCACAGACCACTAGGGGTCATACCAATCATAAGGAAACATAAAAGAATTAACAATGTCTTTAGTAAAATTAAACAAAATTGAAGGCCATTTCAGCCAACACTAGCCAAAAAACCAAATCCCCCATGAACCTAATCCTTCTTCCCGCTGCATGGCTTGATTAAAGTTATGGTAGCTCAATCTCCAATGAGGAACTTAAGAAGTTCCTTGCTGATAGCGTCATCATCCACATTGTTCGTGGATTTTTCCTTTTGCAACAGACATAAAGTAATGGTGGACCTGTGCATTATCTTCAACGTGAATCGAATAACATCCTACAATATTTTCTCCAAACTCTCCATTTTTTTTCAAGGTTGTCAACCTCCTCCCAAACAGTATCATGTTTACTGCAAGCTTCCTCCATGGGATCCATTCCCTCAGCAATGTTCGAGGCCCTAGACTTGACCTCTTTAATTCTAATGCTAGTGGGACTCAAGGGTCCCCTTTTAAAGCTTTCAGAAACATGGGAGGAGCTAATAGCAGAAAATGAAAGAGCCTCCTTCCCCACATCATTTTCCTCCTTACTCTTACTCTCACTCCCATCCCCATTGTCAAATTCTGAGGCCTCCTTAAAACTCTTCTCTTTTTCTTGCTTGATAACTAGTCTACTAGACCTGCGAGGGGTACTAGTCTCCTCAGTGATCTCAATGTCAAAGTCAATTTACTGAAGCCTAAATTTTGTTTTGTTAGAGGCTTTGGTCTTAGTTTTTAGGGTGGGATCTATGTGTTTTTAATCCTTTTTCTTCACCATAGGCCCCTAAGAGGGGGATGTGTCATGTGGAGGGGTTTTTGCAATAGGGTTTTTTATGCATTTTTTCTTACTAGGGCCAGGGGTGTCCATAATGCCAGCAGACGGAGGAGCAGGAGAGATCAGAGCCTCTTTAACAATGATGGGATGAGGAGGGAAAAGGGAAAGGTGGAAATGGTAGAGTCTAGACATAAGCCCTTGATGGAGAATGGTGAAATTTTTATTTGAGTTCATGGTTTCAACCACGTCAAGCACAGTAATTTCAAGAGAATGTAAGAGAAAAAAATGGAATGGAGATATTGTGGTAGTTTCTGAGGTGATTGAGGTAATTAAAATGATAATAGTAATACACACCGCATCTCCCCTCAAGAGTGAAGTACTTCATCACCACCATACAAATTTTATCCCATGGCTCAGGAAGCACCTCGCGGTTGTATCCCCCACGCAGCTTGACAGGTTTATCATCACCCCAGAAGAACAGGTTGAGGCTAGTTTGGTGAGCAATTTTGGAGGTTTTCTTCCATGTATGCCCATCCAAAGCAAGACCCGTGGCCTTAGAGATGACCTCCTCATTGACTTCAAAGGAAATGCTCCCCATGGTAACCCTTCTAGCATCCCAAGACTTGACTAATTGTTTGGAGAGGCCCTCATCAAGGCCAGTCATGCATTCCATAAACTAGGAAATTCCACCCTCCTTTCATATATGCCATATGGTTTCATCTGACTTCCATTCATCACATTTATCTAGCTCCACATGCACTTGGTCACCACCCATAGCTCTAGCACGATTGTTGCAAAAAACCAGAATAGTGAAAGGCAAAAAATTAGCAAAACAAATGCAATAAAAACCCAATTTGGAAAAGGTTGTAGAAAAGTGGTCACCAGAAGGTAACTTGTAAAACACTAAAACATGTAAATAAATTCCACTTTATGTATCCAGCGTAGGCTTAGCAGTTCCCTCGTGTGAGAAGTCCAAATCATGATAAAACATGAGAGTGGTAATAAATCTGGACAACTCAAAGAATCAAACAAAATCTGTAGGGCTAAAAGGATTATCACAAAAATTGAGGGGGTTCAAAAAATAATGACCCCATCGATCATTAGGATCATCATGACAAGTCCCGATGGTGATCCAACAAAGGAAGTATGTGGCACGTGGCAAATCCTTCTAATTAATCTTCCCGCACAATGACCAGTTATTTAAATAAAGACTCACCAAATTTACTAACAAAAGTTAGTAAATACCACACCAGGGTCAAAAATATTTTTTTAGGAAACATGATGAATTTTTGTGAGATCATTTCTTAGAAGTGCCACAGTAGATGGGGGAAAAGAGTCTTCTTTCCTCCAACACCATAAACCCTCCTGATCCAAACTTGTCACTGCTAGACTATCATAAACTACATTTCCTTCTCTGTAGACATGTTGAATGGTGAACTCCTCAAGTCCAATAAGAAGAGAGTGAATGTCTTCAATTATCCCTTGGATTGACCATCCATCCACCATTGTTCCTTTCGTGGATTCCACAATTAGTTGTGAATCTCCCTCAAATTCCAGGGACTTGATGCCAAGTGACAACACAACTTTAAGGCCCCAAAGGAGCGCCATAATTTCTGCCTGATTACTTGTTTGTTCCTTTAGATTCCCTAAGTAGGTAGCTAATGAGCCCAAAATGTGCTCATAGTTTAGATATTATGATGAACTTTTAATGCCTTTACTTTTGTTATTCGTGGTTGTTTAAAACTCTTTTGAAACCTTTTATGGGGATATCCTGTAGCAAAACATTTTCATATTCCTGCAACTTATTGTGTTGACTTGACTACATTTATTGCCCCGTTGACTCCCTAAATGACTGGTATATTGCATACAGTTTTTGAATGATGAAATAGATTTAAATGTGTGATTAATGAACATATATTATGTATGTGCCATGCGCCTTTTCTTTCGCATCTATTACCTTGTGTTTCGCAGGTTGTTGAAGAAGTATGATCGAGTCAAGCACAGCCGATCTTGGCCTTGCAGTAAAGTCTATTTCCTGTATGAATTCGAGGAAGCTCTGGCGAAGACTCTTTGACCGAAACCGTTGGGAAAGATTTTTAATGATAGTCAATCTGGAAAGAGTGGAGCACTAGATTCTCTCTGGATCGGGTTGAATGCATAAATTCATTTATGAAGTTTGTTCCTTGATTCTGGGATACACTTTACTTCCACGTCTTTCTTTGATAGGGTTAGTTAGTTAGTTGCTCTCTTGATTCTAAATAAAGTACTCCTCCTGTGTGGGGAAAAGAAAAGAGATGATAGTTAGAGTAAGATAGAAGCATAGTGATAGAAAGTTAACATATACCATGTAAGAGTCAGTATGATAATGAAAAGAAGAATCTGTTTGACAAGAGACAGAGTTTGTTGTTAGTTTCTATATCAACAAAACAATGTATACTATTCTTTTTTCATGAATAAAGTTTGATGAAGTTCTGAGTTCAGCACCTGCGTAATCAGTAGATGCTTGCTAAGGGGGCCCACTTAGTAAGTATTTGTAGCTAGTTAGTAGTTGTTCTTTTCTGTTGATCATCAGTTAGCTTTCATCTTTGAAGTTTTCATACAAACTCAGTCTTGTATTGCTCCTGCAGCATAGGGAGTCCATCCCTGTGCCTATTCCTGCAGCATAAGGCCAGTTCACAGTTTGTGTTTCAGTCGTAGCTATTATGGTTTCTATTTTAATCAAATTATAGCTGAGCTAAAATAACTTTGCATTACCTTCCTGTAGCGTAGATAGAATTCCTTTCAAGTATTTATTTCTGTTAAGTTTTGACCGAAACTAGTTCTTAGTGCATATATTGTGCTGTGCCATTTAAAGCATACGTCCCCTGGTTTGACAAGTAAATGAACGTCCATAGAGAGATATTAGTCACCTGTTGGAATGTCCAATTCCCAGGAAAGGTTTTACTATGATTTTCATATCCTTTTGTGGACGCGACCATTTTTGGCACCGCTGCCAGGGATGGCGTCAAGCTAAGGATTTGTCAGAAGTCATTTTTAATATTAGTTTAGTTTGTTAGTCAAAATTTTCAATCTTTCAAACCACCATTCATCGTATTGCATGCATAGAAGAAGAAGAGACGCACTGGGAAGGTTCCTCCCTGAAAACCTATTTGTTGAACTACCATTTAACCCAGCTGACGAAGAACCTGAGGAAAATCCATTTGCTCTGCTATTTCAACATGCAAATATGGCAAATAATCCACCTAATAATCCACCTCCTACTTTTCAGTTTCCTATTGTTCCCCAGCGAGATACCGACAATCTTAAAAATATTCCCTCTTCATTGCTTCCCAAGTTTTATGGCCTAGTTACGGAGGACCCATAAACTTTTTTGTTTGAGTTTGATGTCCTCTGTCATAGTTATGACTACAACTCAGACACTCATAAACTGAAGTTATTTCCTTCCACCTTGAAGGAGGTAGCTCTTAGATGGTTCATGAGTCTGGGAAGAGGTGTTGTTGATAGTTGGGCAGCCATGCAAATGAAATTCCTTGAGAAGTATAAGGAATATTGTAAGAGTGCTAGTAAAGGTGATGACATATTCCAAATTCAGCAGAAGGAGGATGAAAGTCTAGAAGATTATATTTCAAAGTTCTTGTTTTCACTAAAAAGGAACTCAAACCATACTCTCAATGAAGACTCTTAGAAATTACTCTTTCTAAGGGGAATTAGTGATGCCTGTATAGACGCCCTGGACCTGATGGGAGGAGGTGATATAACCCAACTGCCTTGGGATGATATAAAGAAAATATGTCTTAACTACTCTCGAGCAATAGTTAAGAAAGGTCGAGGTCATCATGCTACAGTGGGGAAGTCTTCTTCTGGTGGAGTTTCTCGGATGGAGATAACAAATTTGTTGTCTGACTTCAAGCAGGACATCATTAATAATATGGCTACACAACTAGACACTATGCAAGCTCGGAAGAAACACGAGGAAGCTGAGGCAGTTTTGGCCAAGTTTTGTCCATACTGTAGACAAAAGAAGCATGACTGCAGATGCAAGATGGTGGCTAATTTGGAAGCTAAGCAACTACCTACTGACTTCAAGCCAGTAGAAGGTGATGATGATCAAGTGTTTTTTGTTGCACAAAGGAGACCATGGGCCCAAAGACAAGGTATGCCTCAAGATCCTTTAACTTTTGGTAATCCTTATTCTGGCTATAATAACCAATGGAAACCTGCATATGGACCACCACCACCCTGGAATCCACCTCAACCAAGTTGGCCTAATTATTAGACCCCGCAATGGCAATCTCCTCAAGGAGGTTGGCAGTAGCCACAAGGATAATGGACCCCACCTCCAGGTAATTGGCAACAAAATCCTCAATGGAGAGGTCCTCAGCAATGGAAAAACCAGTCCCCTGGGTTCCTGCAGCTTCCATAGCCACAACCACAAGCCCTCATGCCACCTCCTATAGCAACTGCCACAAATCCTGGCCCTCCAAAGCAAACGCCTATGCCTACCCAGCCATTGCCAAATCCCAATAATAAGCAACAGCAGCAGCCACAGCAGCCTATGTATCTTGCTGAAGCTAACCAATATCAAGCTTATGCCTTAAATGTTAATGATATCCATTTGAGGTCTAGAACCACTCTACCTGCTCCAAAACCGCCTCTGATTACTGAAATACCAAATTCTCCCCTTGAAGAATCCATTGCACCTATTGTTCCTGTTGTGCAGTTTTCGCACACATGCCCCACTTGGAGTAGGGACCCTCTTTTTGGATGTCTTTTGACCTTTGGTTCTATTGGATCTATCTTTTGGGGTCTAGGTATGTTGGCTTTGCTAGCTTTAATCTTGCATAGAGGCTTGAATTGGCTAAAATTGAGTTTTAAACAAAATCCGGGTTTTCACCTGAATCCAGGATTTTCCAGCTCTGGCGGATTTTCTCGGGCTCCGGTTCATGGTCTGTTAATTGTTGAATTTTCCGAATCCGAGTTTCTGCCTAACTCCGGGATTTTCCTGTTCTGGTGGATTTTCTCGGACTGTGCTAAAATCCCAAACTTCGTTATATTCCCGGTTTCTGCATCTCCGCGAAATCTGTGTTCATCCGGATTTCCGCTTATCTTGGGATTTTCTGAAATTCCGTTTGGAGCTCGGGTTTCCAGATTTGTCAAATGTGTCATGTCACTCATTAATGACCAAGGTACCTTGCTCAGTGGCGTAAATGGGTCGATTTAAAACCTTCCAAGCATCATTTTAACTCCATCATTCACTTGTCTGCTGCCTTGGCGTCGACTTTGAAATCATTAGAATCCAAGTAAAGAAGTTTACATAATTGTTCAGTCGCTGGTTCGCACGTCGCCATTCATCGGGTTTCCGTGGTGTCCGCGGAATTTCTGCGCACCAGGATTTTCCCGGTTTAGGCCAATTCCGCGGAGTGGAGTAATTACCGGAACATTTCAAACTGTTCGCAAAAATCCGTCCCATCTGGACTTTTCCGGTTTTCCTGTCTGGCTTTATCCTTTTGATTTTCCGAAGATAGGATTAATGGAGTGAATGCTAATTGCTTATTTCTTATTGCTAATGAACAAATTATAGGATAATATGATCATCTTTTGGCTGAACTAACGATTTATGTGACAGAGGATGCTTTGGCAGCGAGAATCCGTTTGGGTCAGATTTCTCCGAAATTCTGCCCCGACGGGATTTTCCCGGTTTGCATGGTTTTCCCAGACTGCTTTATTTTTCCAGATCTTCAAAGATTAGCAATTTGTGATGGATTTTAATTGCTTTATATGGTTTTATGCTAATTCTTTGGTTGGAATATACATGATAATTGAATACTTATGATGGTCCTTTGTAAGTGCAGGCTGAATCAAGCAAGGCTACAGCAGGAAAGTCCAAAGGTGACACGGAGGGGTCCTCCATCTCAGAGGTAGAGAGACTAAGATTGGACATCAAGAGTCAACTCCCTGAGAGCAAGATATCTTCCGTATGGTCTGAGGTGTCCGATACCAATGTGGGATCTTGGAGATACGAAGAATTTAAATAGAGGATAGCAGAGAAGGATATGTCGGTCCTAAGAAAAGGGATGATGAAGTCTGGATTGGTTCATGTTGCAGGATTCCCTCCAGCAATCCAGTGCTACGAATTGATACTTGAGTGTGCCCGACAATATGACTTCGACACACAGAGGGTGGTCAGCACAGAAGGAAGAGTCTTGGCCAATTTCAACCCTGTTTCTATTGCTCAAGCCTTTGACATGCCAGATTTTCCTTCGGTATGTGCTCTGAACATAGACACGACCAGGACATATTATGAGAATGAGCCAACTAAAGCTCAACAGATGATCAATTCTTGGTTGGAGAGGCCAAAGTCGCATAATTCCAAGTTACCCAAGCAGCTGCATAGAGTCAAGTTTAGGTCGGACATCTACGATGCAATCACACTTTTGAGCAGAGTGGCAGGTTTGAAGACTGCTGGGGTGTTGGAAAACTGGATGGTTCATGTGATCAATAAGATTGAGCAGGGTTCCGACTATCATTGGGCAGGGCTCATTAGTTCTGAGATTGATAAACAGCTGAGGAACGTCTTGGAGACCAAGAATTTCACCATGTCCTCCTATGTCATGTATGTGTTGGCAAGATTCTACCCATACAAGGGTTTGAATCCAAGAGGGACATTTGGACAGAACATAATCTATGAGATTTATCCGGAGTTGCACCTGGGACACAAGGACTACAGAAGATTCAATGATGCATTCACAATGCATATTACTAAGATGCTTCAGAATGCTGAGCATGTGAGACTGTCAGAGAGAGTAAAAGGATTGATAAAGAATTATGGGGCCTGGTTTATTCAATTTCCCACTTTCACCTACATTAGGATTGATGGATGCCCAGTCACTCCATATAGGTTACCTAGATACCCCATAGATCACATTGTGCTATTGGAAATTGTCAGACATATTTGTGATTTTGATGCCATTGTAAAGAAGGAAAAGCATAAAACAGGTTTTGGTGGGGATTTCCCTCTTGGAATCGGTGTAGCAGAGGTGTGCCCTTCCATTCAGTCAGCACACACCGCAGGGGATGAATTGGCAGCATATGGTTACTCCTTCCACTCCAAAAGAATGAACTTTGATATCACAGGAGAAGCACAGAAGAAGGCTACCAAGGAGTACCGGCATAAAGATGACCTAGAAGACTATTGGGCCAACATCAAAGATGATTTTGAAGCGAGAAAGAAGAGGTATTCTAGGCTCCCTGTGGATGTGATTAGACAATACAATGTCAGGTTGATCCCAGACCAACTGGAGGATGATGGAAACCTGGTACAGGATCATGCCTATGAAGCTGTAAAGGACAGGTCAGTCGGGGATATCAACTGGAATGAGGATGAGGTCACAGAGTTGGAGGACCTAATGGCCCCCGTTATGAAATTTACCTCTTCTTGGTTAAAGCATAAGGTCTGGGAGCTAGAAAGTGAGAAGGTAACCTGTACCTTCAATTTAATGGGAAATCTTAACCCAATGTCTACTTCAGAGGAATCCGGGGATGATGACCCCAAAGGGAAAACCCAAAAGAGCTCACCTTTCAAGATAAAGATCAAAGGACCTAAAGAAAGTGAGCTGGAACCAAAAAGGAAGCCCAAAGGGAAGAAAAGAAGCCGAGCTTTGAAGATAGGAAAATCCTCTGATGAAGAAGAGTTGGAAAAAGCAGAAGAAAATGATGCTCCTCCCCTGCCAAAGAGGACCAAAACAACCAGGACTTCAAAGAAGAGGGTCCAAGACACATCTAAGGATGAGCCCCCTATTGTTGATGTAGAGAGTTCAGGGGAGAAGACTAAAGTTTATATGAGGAGATCCAAGACTCCCTCTCCAAAGGACACTGCACAAAAGACTGACCCTTCGCCAAAGCCACCATTTGTGGAGCCGCCTAAGGCTGCTTCTCCTCCACCAAGCGTGCATGAGCAGGGAATTCTTGAGGAACATGAGACTAGTGAAGAAGTGGAGCCATTCAAAGAAGGGACACTCTTTGGTGAGGCAGTTGGGCTTGAGGCCAAAGAGGTAGAGAGGCATCCTTCTCCTCTAGTGATGTATGAAGATTCTCTGGAAAATGGCAGAAGAGGCGGATTGCCTGAGCAGGAGGAGGACATCCCTGTTAGAACTCCATTACCGGTACAGGAGGTGGACATTGAAGTAGGTGATCAAGGTGAGCAGCTCCCTGAGAGGGAGGAAGATAAAACAATTGAAAAGGAAGAGGAGAAAATGCAGGAAGAACAGCAGGAGAAGGCAACAACAAAGGAAATCCGGCTGGAGCCTGCAGCCCCGGATTGGCTTGAAAAAGAGATTGCAAGGAAGAAACAGGTGGTAGTTGAGGACACTCCCTTGGATTGGGATGAAATGCTGTCCAAAATTGGTAAAGGAAAGAAAAAAAAGGCAACTAAGGTGGTTTCAAAGATGGAGAGAGATGAAGCGAATAACCGAGTTATCCACATTGCCACCCCTTCCGCGGACAAGACAAGAGAGGATGTCACTAGTGAGGATTATAATGTACAAACTATTAACCTTGGACCGGCATCTATGGAGCAGGATATAGAGGAATATGAAGGGTCCAGTGTAGTGATCATTGGCAGATTGAGGAAGGAGACCCAGACCAAGCACGAGCTGAGGAAAGAAAATGAAAGGCTTAGGAAGTGCTTGGAGGATGTAATGAGGCCTCTGCAATCTCTCCATCCCTCTTCTACTACCACTCCTGGTCGCTTACCTAAGGAAACTATTTCTGAGATTGAGAAAATGAAAGCCTCTACTCAAACTAAAACAGATTAGTTGAAGGATGTGCAGGTAAAAGGAGATAGTGCAATCAAGGATATCCTATCAGTTGGGAAGGATGTGGTCAGAACCAAGGAGTTGTTGGAGCATGTGCTGTCTCAGGACAAAGACAACATTGACCTCTTGCTGCAGAAATCCAGGGTCATCAGAGAGCATGGTAAAGAATAGCTGGCTAAGGATGGGATCCTTCCTTCCTCCAGATTAAAGGAACCTTGGGAATGGTTTGAGGCTCTGCAGATTCGGCATAAGGCCATGAAAAAGATCTAGAAGTGAAAGAAGCAAATAGATGGTGATCTTACTGGGGTGTATGAGGGCTGTATTGCATTCTTTGAGGTTATGACTGGTAGGAGAAAGATTGCTCCCAAATACCTAAGTCTGGAGCAACACAGGGAATGGTGGCATGAAGTTTATGCCCCAGATTCTGAGAGTGTTATAACCGGCCACCAGCTAGATGATGTAGCCACCTACTTGGCAGTGATGGATAAGTACCAGGCACATAAGGATGATTGGAATAAGACTGTTGACCAGTCAAAAGAAGAGATTGATTCCATTCAATGCAGACTTAAGATCTTTCTTTTGCCACCTGTCACCGAATTGGATGGAACATTTTTGAGGGTTCAAGGATCGTTGGCTCAGAGCAAGAATAAGGGAGGCGGTAGTTAATGCCTATTTTGAGATTTGTGCTTCCCTATTATTATAGGGCATTTATTGGACCAGACTACATTGGGGATTCTGCCGAGGCCGACCTTGATGATATAGATGGCATTTAATGTGTGCCTTATTTTGGTTTTCCTAAGGCCGACTTGTTTTGGCAGTTGTTTTATTTTGTAAATGTTTGGCTGGGCCGACATGTCTAGGATTTGATATAAGGGCACTCTTGCCTCATTGTAAGGGGTTAGCTAGAAAATAATAGAGATAAGTAAGAGCAGAAAGAGTTAGAGCATTTTATTAATTTCTTGAAGCAAGTATTGTAAACAGAACAGTGGAATTGTTGCAGCATTTTGATAATCTAATACAGTTGAAGGCATTGTGGTTTTCCTAGTGCAATCTCTTGTGTTATTTCATCTTGCATGGTTCTTGTTGTTCTATCTTTCAAATTGCTTAAAGATTTAGGGTTTAGTGTTCAGGATTAAGTTAGTTGTAGTTTGGTGAATGGTGTTTATGATTTCATATTTGGAATGTTTGTAGCAGTCTCTGGTCTATACTCCTAGTAACTATCTGATTGTAGTAGGCTGGTGAAGTCAACCTGGACCGTATATTTACATGTGCTTAAGTTCGATTGTGGATGAATGTCTATGATTTGAAAATTTATATACCTTAGAAGATTCAACCGTTCTTGTAAGATTGCATTGTGGATCAATCAAGGACTGGTTATTTGAGATTGGTCCATTCCAGATATCTATCATTTGCATTGTTCATTTTAGGAATAGTTTAGATTTCATCATATTCTTGCACCCTTATCTTTTGCTATTTCTTTATTATCTGGTTAGATTTAGGATTAGAGATCATTATATTGCAAAATATGATAATTGGAAAGATACAGTTTGCTTGTAGTAAGGTCCAATTGTGATTACCAACATTTTCACATATTATCTGAGTTGTTTATGCATTGTCATGACCTGACACCCGAGAGACCTTGGGGTGATTTTCAGTAATTTATTGTTGAAAATAACCTTTCAAGAGGGATAGGATATTGTATTCTATCTTAGTTGTTCCTGTGCAGAAAACACCATCAACATGTTGGCGCTAGAAGGAGGGCCTGAATGAGCACACTGGATCGTTTCTTGAATGCCATCTCTCTAGAGAGATATAGGAGAAATACCAGATCTACCGCAGGAGAGGAAGATTTACAAGAATTACAGTTCCCCACTAGGTCAAGAAGGACTCAAGAAAGGGGAGAATCATCATCACCCACCCCTTCACCAGCATCATCCATATCTTCACATCTAGAGGTTGAGGCCATACCCATCCCTGAAGCAGTTCCCATTCAACAACCTCAGCCTATCGTTAACCAACCACAACCACCACCCCCGCTGTTGCCAATGGATTTCCTAGCTAATAATCCATCCCCTTTGTCTTTCAATACTTACAATGTAATGCCCAAAAACCATGAACACTTCTGTTCAAAGTTCCATGTTAATGACCCAAACAGGACTGCAGAAGAACACATAAGGATTTTCCAAACCTGTCTCAAAGACAGAGGGATTGTTCATGAGGATGTTTCCTGTAGGTTGTTTCCTTATTCACTAGGGGAAGAAGCTTTTTACTAGTATAATCACCTCCCATCTGGCTCAGTTCTCAATTGGAATGATCTTGAGACTGCCTTTTTACAAAAGTTCAGAATACCCATTAGTGCCAATGAATTGTATTTACAATTCACTAGAGTCAAGAGAGAGGTCAATGAACCAATATCTAGTTTCAATAATAGGTTTCACCGTGCGTACACCAGACTTCAAGATCCTTATGTTTTGGATGACAATACAGCCTTGGGAGTCTATTACGAAGCATTGGATAGCCTCACAGCCACCTTTCTGAAGTGGAGACCTAACCCTCCAGCTAATCTAACTGATGCCTATACAGAAGCTGTTAAGCTTAGCACAGATCTGAGGCAACATATAACTGGACCGTTGCCTTCTTTAGGACTAGTTGCACATCCTGGTCAAGTTCAGGCAGTAAATCAGGCACTTACCAATCATACTCCAATCATGAATCCAGTACCTCAATTACCTTTGGTGCCACATCCCGGTCTTCCCATGAGCCAAGTCTCTCCTGTGATGAATTTCCCCCAGCAGTAGGTCAACTAGCCCATGTATCAGCCATAGCCAAATAGTTTCCTTGCCTATTTGCAGAACTCTAAAGTGTTGCACCAGTCTATAGGATCTACTACAATGCCTGTCCCTCCTAAGAGTAACCCAAGCCGACCCCCTTATGTGGATCAGAATAAAGAGAGGATTGATGAAATGGCTAAATAGATAAAGAAGTTGAATCTGGAGGTGACCTACTTGAGGAATCAAAATAGTCAACTGCAAGTTGCCCAGAAGAATATGCAATCCAATCAGAACAGAGAATTTTCACAAGGGCAGAATTTTGACAGAGGACAGCGTAATGAGAGAGGATTCCATAATGACAGAGGATATAATCAGGATAAAGGTTACAACAATGACAGAAGCTACAATAATGATAGGAGACAGAATTTTGATAGAGGCCAGGATAGTGGGTCTGGATTTGATAAGAGGCAATCACAAGGACAAAGTAGAACTTGGAATACAAGACCTAACAATGGAGGAGTTCCCACCCCATTGGATCAACCTGTCAACTAATCTATGAACCAGCCAGTCAGTCAAGACAAGCCTCCCAGTGGTGTATATTTAGCTGAGGCTGCTCTATCAGGATGGTGTAGGCTTCATAAGACAAGTCAGCATTCAGAGTTAGAATGTCCAGAGTTCCAAACGGCCGCTTCCATTTTCCAGTATGAGGTGGAGAATAATGCAAATGGGCAGGAGATGGTTCCTTCTTCCCCCTATGATTCTACCGTGCTAGTATTAAATCACGCTCCCTTCCCAGTAAGTGAAGAAAATATTCCAGAGGAAGAATCTGACTCCCAGGAAGATAAAACGGATCAGATCTGCAATGGGGATGAAGTGACTCAGTTATTTAATGAAGAAACAATGAATGATAATGGCCCCCTTGATCAGGAAGAAGCCTATGTTGAAGAAGTATAGATGTTCCAGAGGCAAGGTCTGAGGGATATGCCTCATAGACGCCCACAGGCTAGGGGACCTTTCACTACCTCTATTCCTCCTAACAACTTCAATACTCCCCCGGATCCTAATGCTAGCAATAATCCATCTTTCCCACAAGTATCCTGGCAGTACCTTTCAAAGGAAAGACAAGCTCAAACTGACCCACTAAAGGAAAAGGCTGTTCAAACAAGCAGAGACAAAGTGGAGGAACCTCCCAGGGAAGCATCAACTGATATGAGTGAAGAGCAAATGGTTTCCTATGTTGTTGAGGAGCTCAAGAAATTAAAGGTAAATCTTTCAGCATTTGAGTTATTAAGATTCCCTGCAATTAGGAAAGCAGTTTTAGGTACTTATGATGCACATTCAGTATCTTTGGATAAACCTTCTGGCGAGGGTACCAGCAATTTCTCTAGTTCTCAGCCTGTGAGGACGCAAATTCAAGCCCATGGTCAGACCAATCTGCCCCCTGGAGATAAAGGAAAGGAAAAGGACAAGACTCAAGTGGCTCAAGTAGATACTCAGCCTACTTTGTTTCAAGGGAAGATAGAAACTCCACCATTTCTGATTTCTGTACATATATTTGGTAAGAATTTACATAATTGTTTATTGGATTCTGGTGCTTCCACCAATGTGATGCCATTTGGAGTTTGTAGAGCCTTAGGGATTACACCTGTTGATTCTCAGAAGAAGGTGACTCAACTGGACATAACTGAAGTGAATGTGGTGGGAGAGTTAAATATGATTCACATGCAGGTAGCTTCAGACCCAAGGATTCAACAGGTTATCAATATTCAAGTGGCTGATATCCCTGATGCGTATGGTCTGATTCTAGGGAGAGATTTTACTAAGGCTTTGAATGGTTATGTGTCTACTGATCACTCTCACATGTGGCTTCCTTGGAAAGGGGTGCCCAATCAAATCAGGATTGAGAGAGAGCCAAGAATGAGATACATGATCACAGAATACCAAAAGACTTCAACAGAGGTTCTGATATCTGAAGTTGGCATGAGAAATTATGTGTTGTCAACACAGTATGAGGAGTCAGACTCAGAGGAGATATTGATGCTGCACACAATGCCTATTGATGCAGAAATAGGATCCAGCCCTGTTACTATTTTGACAAAATCAGTAGAGGAAGAAGGGGAAACTGAAGATACTTAGATCAGTCTATTAGACAACTTTCAAGAATTCATCAAGCAGTGTGTTGAAAATCAAATGCACTTAGGTAAAAGGATGAGCTTTGAAGAATTACTCTTACCCAATTGGTGTAGAGTCCATAATGCTTCTCATTCAGAGTTGGAGTGTTGTTTATGCCAAACAGCGGTAGAACAAGTACAAAAGTGCATGAATCCAACCTTGGCAGATAAAACAGATATACAGAACCCCAAGGAAGAATATCAAGGAAAGGAGTCCATGTTATCTAAAAAAATATCCAGCAATATTAAGCCCAAAGATGTGATGAAGAGGACTACCACTACTGAATGCTGGACTCTCAGGTTTGATGGGTCCAAATCCAAACATGGAGCTAGGGCAGGGTTTGAATTAATCAGTCCAAAAAGTAAGAATTTCTTTGCGGCTCATAGACTCCAATTTCATTGTACAAATAATGTGGCAGAGTATGAAACATTAATTCATGGACTTCTCATGGCACTTAAGAAAAATGTTAAGATTCTGCAAGTCTTTGGTGATTCTGAGTTAGTAGTTAAGCAAGTAAGGAAACAGTATTCATGCCATGATAGGAGAATGACTAATTATAGGCATAGAGTATGGGACCTTATTGAAGGATTTGATGCCTTCAACATTCAACTAATACCACAGTGAAAGAATCAAACAACAGATTCTCTGGCTCAAGCAGCAAGCACCCTATAGCCTTTATCTTTGTCAGGTTTGAAGAAATTCACTGTAGAATTGACTCCTGTGCCATCAGTTCCAGATAATGTTACTAACTTCTAGGTGTTCGAAGATGATAAACATATCCTAGATTTTATCACCAATACAGACATTTTTGCTTCTCAAATCATTGATGAGACAAAGCTTTAGGAAGCAGAACTGGATTTAGAAGGAGTAATGAATTTAAAGTCAAATACTATTCCACGAGGAATGGTACAGTTGGAGAGAATTTTTGATATGGATAAAATCAAGGATCAAGAACAAGAATCAAAGAAGGAGTCTATCAATGGACAGTGTGATACTTACAATATGGGAACTGAAGATAACGCCAAGAACATTTTTATTGGCAAAGTATGCACTCCTGAAGAGAAACAAGGGATAATTGAAGCCTTGCATAGCTTTCCAGATATAGTATCCTGGAGTTATGAAGACTTGAAAACTTATGACACATCAATTATAACTCACACTATACCCCTGAAGCCAGGTGCAAAACCTTTCAGGCAGAGACAGAGGCCTATAAACGCATTGTTGGAACCACTCATACAGAAAGAAGTTCAGAAGTTACTATCTACTAGAATCATATTTCCGGTCAGACACTCAACATGGGTAGCAAACCTGGTTCCAATGAGGAAAAAGAATGGAGAAATTAGGCTTTGTGTCGATTTCAGGAATTTAAACAGATCGTCAGAAAAGGATAATTATCTGGTCCCTTCATTAGATGAAGTATTTCAAGTGGTTAATGGATCTCAGATGATGTCCTTTCTGGATGGCTATTCAGGATATAATCAAGTAATGGTTCAGTATGAGGATAGACACAAGACTGCCTTTACAACTAAATGGGGTACCTTTGCCTACAGAAGGATGCCTTTTGGACTCATCAATGCAGGAGCCACATTTCAAAGGGCTATGGATATTGCTTTTAAAGATATCATAGGTAAATGCATTATTATTTACATGGATGACCTGACTGTGTTTTCAAAGAACAGAGGGGATCACATCTCAGATCTGCACAAAGTATTTCAAAGGTGCAGGGAATTTGGCATATCCTTGAATCCTAAAAAGTGTATTTTTGGAGTAACAGAGGGAAAGTTGCTCAGACATGTAATATCAGAAAAGGGAATTGCCATTGACCCAGAAAGAGTGGAGGCCATCCTGAAGATTCAGCCACCTGCTAGCAAAAAGGAAATGAAATATTTCTTTGGCAAGATCAATTTCGTCAGAAAATTCATTACTGGATTCGCTGAAATTGTTAAGCCACTGAATGCAATGTTGAAGCAGGATGTCAAGGTCGAATGGACTACAGAAGCAAATGAAGCCTTTGCAGAAATCAAAAGAGCCATTGTTGATGCTCCAGTGTTGGTAAGTCCTAACTACAGCAAGCCTTTTCACATCTATTCATTTGCTTCAGATCATTCATGTGCTGGAATGCTAACTCAAAAGTCTGGTGAGAGAAATGAGCATCCTATTGCCTTTATGAGTGCCCCATTAAAGGATGAAAAGTTAAGATATCCAAGTGTAGAAAAGTAGGCATATGCTCTGGTTAGAGCAGTGAATAAGTTTAAGCATTATATCCTCAGGAATAAGGTTTATGCAATTGTCCCAGACCCCGCAGTCAAGTTACTTCTGATGCAAAATGAATTAGGAGAGCGTAGAGCTAAGTGGGTGACAATGCTGCAAGAGTACGATATTGAGATCCAGCCCATGAAGTTGGTAAGGGGACAGGGACTCACTCAAACTATGGCAGAAATAGGTCCTGAACTAACCGTCCAAAATTATAACATTGAGGAGGTTTCCCCAGATGGTTGGTATGATGACATAGTTTATTATTTGCTGAACCAACGATCTCCAGGTCATCTCAATGTTGTTTAGAGAAGAGCCCTACGATTAAAGAGTGATGGTTTCGTGTTGAAGGGAGTTGTCCTGTACAAGAAAAATCATGAAGGCATTTATTTGAGGTGTCTTGGTAAGCAGGAAGCTGAAAGGGTGATAAACGAATTTCACGAAAAGTATGGCACGGGCCATGGTTCCGCGATCGCCACAGCAAATCAGATTTTGAGGGCAGGGTATCACCGGCCCACGTTATTCAAGGATGTCCACCATCATGTCAGGACCTGTCACACTTGCTATACCGCAACAACGAGGGAATAGTATGCAGCGCTTCCGCTTCAACCGGTCACTGAGGTAAGGCCTTTTGCTCAGTGGGGAATGGATTTCATAGGTCCCATCAACCCACCATCTTCTGTAGGACATAGGTACATTCTCACTATTACTGATTATTTTACAAGATGGACTGAAGCTTTCACTTGTAGGTAATGTACATCAGAGATAGTGATTGATTTCTTAGAATCTGCTATTCTTAATTGATTTGGATGTCCTGTTTCTGTTGTCTGTGATAATGGTCCTGCTTTCGCATCCTTAAAATTTTCAAATTGGGCTTTTGATTGTAGCATAATTGTGAAATTTGCATCCAATTATTATCCTCAGGGTAATGGCTTAGCAGAGTCCTCTAATAAGAACTTATTGACTGTCATTCGCAAGATGTTGGAAAGGAACCCAAAAGACTGGCACACCCAGCTTCGGTTTGCCCTTTGGGCAGATCGTACAAGACTTAAGTCATCCATTGGAACATCTCCTTTTCACTTAGTATATGGTCTGGAACTAGTATTCCCCATTCAACTTAAGATCCCAACCCTGAATTTTATCAATGAGTTTTATGATGAAGGGGACAACAGGGAGGCTAGGTTAACAGAACTGTTGCACCTTGAGGAGAAACGAGACAATGCCCTTGAGAATTTTTCCAAACATCAGGGGGTAGTTAAGAGATGGTTTGACAGGAGGGCTAAGATTAAGGCCTTCAAGATTTCTGACCTAGTCTTGTACTGGGTTAAACCTCATGATCGAAAAGGGGACCATAGGAAATTTGACAAACTGTGGCTTGGTCCATATCAAATTGCTGAAATACTTGGAGATAATGCTTTCTGTCTGAAGACTCTCATGGGAGAAGATATCCCACTTCCTGTCAATGAGCAGTATTTTAAACATTATTTCCAGTCCTGAGCTGTTTCCAGCTCCTTGCTTTGTAAATAGTTAGTTTAGGTTGCTCTACTTGTTTTGTTTGGTTAGGATAGGTTTCCCTTTTGGTTTGCTTGTTTGCTTTGGTTAGAATAGGTTTGCTTTGGTTTGTTTATTTTTGTTTGCGTTGCTCTTGCTATTGGTTCCTTCCCTTGAGGATATTTGGGTGCATCTGTATGGCAAGGGTGACAAAGTAGGTCTAATGTTCTTAGTATTTCCCTTACAAACTCTAATCATCCTTCCAGGACACTGTGGTACGAACTCTCTATCTCATGTCACTTATCCTTATGCTGAGGCAAGAGGGTTTTCTAGCTAGTTTGAACAGGAATATATTAGGGTCTCATATTTTAAATTAAAGATACCTGAAGTTGCATAAGGTCCTTACGAAGTTTGAACAAGTGAAAAATCCTTTTTCTGCTCTAGTGCCACTGTGGTTCTCATCCCTGAGTGTGAACTTCATTGTTCACAGGTTAAAGTGAAAATAGTGAAAAGATAAGCAGTATAAAAAAAGAGAAATACATATTGAAAATTGAAAGGTTTGAATTCAACTCATCAAGGGGATCTGGACATCTCTACCGGGGCTATGGACGCCTGACTGGAAGTAGAGCTATGTTCAGGAGAATCACAGCGATAACCTCGTCAGGGCTATGGATGTCTGGCTGGTAGCGAGGCTCTATCCAGGTTTCTTTTAGAGTATGAATCTTTACGTAGCTTGTTCAGGCCAAGTTCGGTTCCTGCTGCAACCAAAGGGAGGGTAATGAATGCATATGCACACACTTTGACCCTGGTATAGGAAAGTTTGGCTGGCTAGGGGGTCTTCTTTGTTTTACCATGGGTGGTGGCGGGATAGGTAAGTCGAAACCATGAGTTCTGGGTTCTTGATTCTAGTTTTTCATCGAAATTCTCAAGAACATTTCCCCAGCAGAGTCGCCATTTGTTGTGCAGTTTTCGCACACACGCCCCACTTGGAGTAGGGACCCTCTTTTCGGATGTCTTTTGACCTTTGGTTCTATTGGATCTATTTTTTGGGGTCTAGGTATGTTGGCTTTGCTAGCTTTAATCTTACATAGAGGCTTGAATTGGCTAAAATTGAGTTTTAAACAAAATCCGGGTTTTCACCTGAATCCGGGATTTTCCCGGGCTCTGGTTCATGGTCTGTTCATTGTTGAATTTTCTAAATCCGGGTTTCTGCCTAACTCCGGGATTTTCCTGTTCTGGTGGATTTTCCCGGACTGTGCTAAAATCTCGAACTTCGTTATATTCCTAGTTTCTGCATCTCCGCGAAATCTGTGTTCATCCGGATTTCCGCGTATCTTGGGATTTTCTAAAATTCCGTTTGGAACTCGGGTTTCCAGATTTGTCAGATGCGTCATGTCGCTCATTAATGACCGAGGTACCTTGCTCAGTGGCGTAAATGGGTCAATTTAAAACCTTCTAAGCATCATTTTAACTCCATCATTCACTTGTCTGTTGCCTTGGCGTCTGAAGTGCTTTCTCCATTCGAGCTTTGAGCATTGATTATGAGTTGCTTGCGCGTGGATTGTTTGGTGCTGATTAAGGTTTCCATGGCTAGGACGTGTTTGCTTCGTGGTTGCTTCTTCAACCTCGAGTTTCGACTGGATTGATCCATGGTAGGTTATCATTGGCCTTTTCATTTGCTTGCGTGATGATTGAGTGTTTCTGTGCTGAACAATGATCATTTCGGGTCGGCCTTTGCTTGATTATGATTTTGTATTTATAGAGCAAGGGTTTGACTTCGCCCTTCACCAGTTTTCATCATCCTCTCTGCACGCGTTTTGTTTATCAATTCAGAGTCGGATGCATTTTCGTGGCCCTGTCTGAATAGGACTAGCCCCTAAGTGTGTCGTTCACCGTATTCTAGGATGATTAGGGTTTTGGTTCATTCGTTCAAATTTTCCATGCCAGGGCTGAATAGGGTTATTGCAATTTCATGACTTATGATTCGACCCAACCTATTCACACCTTGGGAAATCCTCGTGCATATTGATTAATCGCCCGAATGATATTTTTCTTTGAAATCTTAAGCTTATCCTAGTTTTAATGGCGTGTGTTTGGTTATCGAAATTAGGGCATCGTTGTTTTGGCACGAGGATTCGTCATTTGAAAGCCTTGAGACCTTAAGCCCATTCACATTCTGAATCTTGTTGGTTGGCGTCGACTTTGAAATCATTAGAATCCAAGTAAAGAAGTTTACATAATTGTTCAGTCGCTGGTTCACACGTCGCCATTCATCAGGTTTCCGTGGTGTCCGCGGAATTTCCGCGCACCCGGATTTTCCCGGTTTAGGCCAATTCCGCAGAGTGGAGTAATTACCGGAACATTTCGAACTGTCCGTGAAAATCCGTCCCATCCGGACTTTTCTGGTTTTCCTGTCTGGCTTTATCCTTTTGATTTTCTGAAGATAGGATTAATGGAGTGAATGATAATTGTTTATTTCTTATTGCTAATGAACAAATTATAGGATAATCTGATCATCTTTTGGCTGAACTAACAATTTATGTGACAGAGGATGCTTTGGCAGCGAGAATCCATCTGGGTCGGATTTCTCTGAAATTCCGCCCCGATGGGATTTTCCCGGTTTGCATGGTTTTCCCGGACTGCTTTATTTTTCCAGATCTTCAAAGATTAGCAGTTTGTGATGGATTTTAATTTCTTTATATGGTTTTATGCTAATTCTTTGGTTGGAATATACATGATAATTGAATACTTATGATGGTCCTTTCTGAGTGTAGGCTGAATCAAGCAAGGCTGCAGCGGGAAATTCCAAAGGTGACACGGAGGGGTCCTCCATCTCAGAGGTAGAGAGACTAAGATTGGACATCAAGAGTCAACTCCCTGAGAGCAAGATATCTTTCGTATGGTCTGAGGTATCCGACACCAATGTGGGAGCCTGGAGATACGAAGAATTTAAACAGAGGATAGCAGAGAAGGATCTATCGGTCCTAAGAAAAGGGATGATGAAGTCCGGATTGGTTTATGTGGCAGGATTTCCTCCAACAATCTAGTGCTATGAATTGATACTTGAGTGTGCCCGACAATATGACTTCGACACACAGAGGGTGGTCAGCACAGAAGGAAGAGTCTTAGCCAATTTCAACCTTGTTTCTATTGCTCAAGCCTTTGACATGCCAGATTTTCCTTCGGTATGTGCTCTGAACATGGACACGGCTAGGACATATTATGAGAATGAGCTAACTAAAGCTCAACATATGATCAATTCTTGGTTGGAGAGGCCAAAGTCGCATTATTCCAAGTTACCCAAGCAGCTGCATAGAGTCAAGTTTAGGTCGGACATCTACGATGCAATCACACTTTTGAGCAGAGTGGTAGGTTTGAAGACCGCTGGGGTGTTGGAAAACTGGATGGTTCATGTGATCAATAAGATTGAGCAGGGTTCTGACTATCATTGGGCAGGGCTCATTAGTTCTGAGATTGATAAACAGCTGAGGAACATCTTGGAGACCAAGAAGTTCACCATGTCCTCCTATGTCATGTATGTGTTGGCAAGATTCTACCCATACAGGGGTTTGAATCCATGAGGGACATTTGGATAGAACATAATCTATGAGATTTATCCAGAGTTTCACCTGGGACACGAGGACTACAGAAGAGTCAATGATGCATTCACAATGCATATTACTAGGATGCTTCAGAATGCTGAGCATGTGAGACTGTCAGAGGGAGTAAAAGGATTGATAAAGAATTATGGGGCCTGGTTTATTCAATTTCCCACTTTCACCTACATTAGGATTGATGGATGCCCGGTCGCTCCATACAGGTTACCTAGATACCCCACAGATCACATTGTGCTATTGGAAATTGTCAGACAGATTTGTGAGTTTGATGCCATTGTAAAGAAGGAAAAGCATAAAATAGGTTTTGGTGGGAATTTCCCTCTTGGAATCGATGTAGCAGAGGTGTGCCCTTCCATTCAGTCAGCACACACCCCAGGGGATGAATTGGCAGCATATGGTTTCTCCTTCCACTCCAAAAGAATGAACTTTGATATCACAGGAGAAGCACAGAAGAAGGCTACCAAGGAGTATCGGCATAAAGATGACCTAGAAGACTATTGGGCCAACATCAAAGATGATTTTGAAGTGAGAAAGAAGAGGTATTCTAGGCTCCCTGTGGATGTGATCAGACAATGCAATGTCAGGTTGATCCCAGACCAACTGGAGGACAATGGAAACCTGGTACAGGATCATGCCTATGAAGCTGTAAAGGACAGGTCAGTCGGGGATATCAACTGGAATGAGGATGAGGTCACAGAGTTGGAGGACCTAATGGCCCCCGTTATGAAATTTACCTCTTCTTGGTTAAAGCATAAGGTCTGGGAGCTAGAAAGTGAGAAGGTAACCTGTACCTTCAATTTAATGGGAAATCTTAACCCAATGTCTACTTCAGAGGAATCCGAGGATGATGACCCCAAAGGGAAAACCCAAAAGAGCTCACCTTTCAAGATAAAGATCAGAGGACCTAAAGAAAGTGAGCTGGAACCAAAAAGGAAGCCCAAAGGGAAGAAAAGAAGCCGAGCTTTGAAGATAGGAAAATCCTCTGATGAAGAAGAGTTGGAAAAAGCAGAAGAAAATGATGCTCCTCCCCCGCCAAAGAGGACCAGAACAACCAGGTCTTCAAAGAAGAGGGTCCAAGACACATCTAAGGATGAGCCCCCTATTGTTGATGTAGAGAGTTCAGGGGAGAAGACTAAAGTTTATATGAGGAGATCCAGGACTCCCTCTCCGAAGGACACTGTGCAAAAGACTGACCCTTCGCCAAAGCCACCAATTGTGGAGCCGCCTAAGGCTGCTTCTCCTCCACCAAGCGTGCATGAGCAGGGAATTCTTGAGGAACATGAGACTAGCGAAGAAGCGGAGCCATTCAAAGAAGGGACACTCTTTGGTGAGGCAGTTGGGCTTGAGGCCGAAGAGGTAGAGAAGCATCCTTCTCCTCTAGTGATGTACGAAGATTCTCCGAAAAATGGCAGAGGAGGCAGATTGCCTGAGTAGGAGGAGGACATCCCTGTTAGAACTCCATTACCGGTACAGGAGGTGCACATTGAAATAGGTGATCAAGGTGAGCAGCTCCCTAAGAGGGAGGAAGATAAAACAACTAAAAGGGAAGAGGAGAAAATGCAGGAAGAACAGTAGGAGAAGGCAACAACAAAGGAAATCCGGGTGGACCCTGCAGCCCTGGATTGGCTTGAAAAAGAGATTGCAAGGAAGAAACAGTTGGTAGTTGAGGACACTCCCTTGGATTGGGATGAAATGCTGTCTAAAATTGGTAAAGGAAAGAAAAAGAAGGCAGCTAAGGTGGTTTCAAAGATGGAGAGAGATGAAGCGAATAACCGAGTTATCCATATTGCCGCCCCTGCCGTGGACAAGACAAGAGAGGATGTCACTGGTGAGGATTATAATGTACAAATTATTAACCTTGGACCGGCATCTATGGAGCAGGATATAGAGGAATATGAAGGGTCCAGTGCAGTGATCATCGACAGATTGAGGAAGGAGACCCAGACCAAGCACGAGCTGAGGAAAGAAAATGAAAGGCTTAGGAAGTGCTTGGAGGATGTAATGAGGCCTCTGTAATCTCTCCATCCCTCTTCTTCTGCCACTCCTAGTCTCTTACCTAAGGAAACTATTTCTGAGATTGAGAAAATGAAAGCCTCTGCTCAAATTACAACAGATTGGTTGAAGGATGTGCAGGTAAAAGGAGATAGTGCAATCAAAGATATCCTATCAGTTGGGAAGGATGCGGTCAGAACCAAGGAGTTGTTGGAGCATGTGCTATCTCAAGACAAAGACGACATTGACCTCTTGCTACAGAAATCCAGGGTCATCATAGAGCATGGTAAAGAACAGCTAGCTAAGGATGGGATCATTCCTTCTTCCAGATTAAATGAACCTTGGGAATGGTTTGAGGCTCTGCAGATTCGGCATAAGGCCATGAAAAAGATCCAGAAGCGAAAGAAGCAAATAGATGGTGATCTTACTGGGGTGTATGAGGGTTGCATTGCATTCTTTGAGGTTATGACTGGTAGGAGAAAGATTGCTCCCAAATACCTAAGTCTAGAGCAACTCAGGGAATGGTGGCATGAAGTTTATGCCCCAGATTCTGAGAGTGTTATAACCGGCCACCAGCTAGATGATGCAGCCACCTACTTGGTAGTGATGGATAAGTACCAGGCACATAAGGATGATTGGAATAAGACTATTGACCAGTCAAAAGAAGAGATTGATTCCATTCAATGTAGACTTAAGATATTGCCTTTGCCACCTGTCACCGAATTGGATCGAACATTTTTTAGGGTTCAAGGATCGTTGGCTCAGAGCAAGGATAAGGGAGGCGGCAGTTAATGCCTATTTTGAGATTTGTGCTTCCCTATTATCATAGGGCATGCATTGGACCGGACTACATTGGGGATTGTGCCGAGGCTGACCTTGATGATATAGATGGCATTTAATGTGTGCCTTATTTTGGTTTTCCTAAGGCCGACTTGTTTTGGCAGTTGTTTTATTTTGTAAATATTTGGCTGGGTCGACATGTCTAGGATTTGATATAAGGGCACTCTTGCCTCATTGTAAGGGGTTAGCTAGAAAATAATAGAGATAAGTAAGAGTAGAAAGAGTTAGAGCATTTTATTAATTTCTTGAAGCAAGTATTGTAAACAGAACAGTGGAATTGTTGTAGCATTTTGATAATCTAATACAATTGAAGACATTGTGGTTTTCCTGGTGCAATCTCTTGTGTTATTTCATCTTGCATGGTTCTTGTTGTTCTATCTTTCAAATTGTTTAAAGATTTAGGGTTTAGTGTTCAGGATTAAGTTAGTTGTAGTTTGGTGAATGGTGTTTATGATTTCATATTTGGAATGTTTGTAGCAGTCTCTGGTCTATACTCCCAGTAACTATCTGATTGTAGTAGGCTGGTGAAGTCAACCTGGACCGTATATTTACATGTGCTTAAGTTCGATTGTGGATGAATGTCTATGATATGAAAATTTATATACCTTAGAAGATTGCACCGTTCTTGTAAGATTGCATTGTGGGTCAATTAAGGACTGGTTATTTGAGATTGGTCCATTTCAGATATCTATCATTTGCATTGTTCATTTTAGGAATAGTTTAGATTTCATCATATTCTTCCACCCTTATCTTTTGCTATTTCTTTATTATCTGGTTAGATTTAGGATTAGAGATCATCATATTGCAAAATCTGATAATTGGAAAGATACAATTTGTTTGTAGTAAGGTCTGATTGTGATTACCAGCATTTTCACATATTATCTGAGGTGTTTATGCATTGTCATGACCTGACACCCGAGAGACCTTGGGGTGATTTTCAGTGATTTATTGTTGAAAATAGCCTTTCAAGAGAGATAGGATATTGTATTATGTCTGAGTTGTTGTTGTGCAGAAAACACCATCAACAGTTCCTACTGAGCATATGCCTATACCTGATACGGTTTCTAAGGAGCCTATTTTGCAAAGCCAAAACAAACCACCTTTTCCTCAGAGGTTGCAAAGTACTGCATTTAAATCCATGGAAGAACCCACTTTTGACATTCTAGATCAGCTAAAAAATGTACAAATTCAAATCCCCTTATTTCAGGCTATTAAAAATGTTCCCATTATTGGAAAAGCTATTAAAGAGGCCTGTTTGAAGAAGCCTGGACGGAAGAAAAATGATCCCCAAACAATTCATGTCTTAGGGAAATTGGCTGATATAATGTTGGGAAATGTAGTCATCCCAAAGTATATTGACCCTGGAAGTCCTGTAGTGCAGATACATATAAATGGCCAAATTGTAAAAAATGTTTTGATTGACTTAGGTGTTGTCATTAATGTCATGACAAAGCATACTATGGACTCCTTGAACATTTCAAACATTAGGTCTACACCTATAGTTATGCAGCTTGCAGATAGCTCCACAGTTAAACCTGATGCAATGGTGGAAGATGTAATTGTCACTCTTGAATCTTGGGAGTATCCAACTGATTTCACAATATTATCAGTTAAGGCAACTTTAGGAGGGTATCCAGTTATCCTTGGTAGACCATGGTTAGCAACTGCTGATGCTTTTATAGGATGTCGTTCTGGAGATATGACCATTTCTGATGGACAGTCCATAAAAAAATTGGCTTTGTATACGCCTGTTAGACCTCAACCAGATTTGTCCCAACCTATTTGGCCAGATATGGGGGAAGAAACTGAAGAAGCCAATTCATTGGCTCAATTAATGATGCTTCAAAATGATCCATTCTCACAACTTCAGAATAAGGATGCTTTGCTTTTTCAAATTCTGCAGTTTAACTCTGATACTGATAGTTCATCTGATCCAAATGGCAGCCATCTACAATGTTTCCTGTAGCAATCAAATTCTGAGAGTTCACTACCTAAACTTCCAGCAATTTTTCATAATTTGCTTCCACAAGAGGTACAAACATCACCTGTAGATTCTATGAGTAATCTCACTAATCAGATAGAATTGTCTCCAGGTCACTATTTGAATATCAATAGCAAGTTGTCACAGTCTCAACAGGCTGACTTATTAAAAATGCTGCAAGATCAGTATAAAGCTTTTGCATGGGAATATGGGGACATGCAAAGAATAGATCCTCGAATTTGTACTCACAGGATCTATATCAAAGAAGATTGTTTACCAGTTAGGCAGCCTCAAAGAAGAGTAAATCCAGCACTTAGAGAAATAGTTAAAAATGAACTTCAAAAGTTGCTTGATGCTGGTTTTATTTATCCAATCTCTGACAGTCAATGGGTTTCTCCATTAGTTATTGTCCCCAAGAAAGGTGGAAAATGGAGAGTGTGTGTAGATTACAGAGAGTTGAACAATGCCACTAAAAAGATCACTTTCCACTACCTTTTGTAGACCAAGTACTAGACTCACTGTCTGGAAAAAGATATTTTTCCTTTTTGGATGGTTACAGTGGGTACAATCAGATAAAAATTGCCCCTGAAGATCAAGATAAGACCACTTTTACCTATCCATGGGGAACATTTGCTTACTCAGTCTTTCCTTTTGGTCTATGCAATGCGCCAGCAACATTTCAGAGAGCAGTAATTAGTATCTTTGCTGATATATCTCATGACTGTATGGAGATTTATATGGATGATTTCACCACCTATGGAGTCACATTTGAAGAAGCACTGGTGAATCTAGAAAAAGTATTAAAAAGGTGCAGAGAGCAAAATTTGTCCCTAAACAGTGAAAAATATTTTCTAATGATGGAAGAAGGTATTGTTCTAGGCCATCATATTTCAAAGAATGGAAATCAGGTCGACCCTGCTAAAATTGAAGTTATTCTAAATTTACAAACTCCTGCAAAACAAAAGGATGTCAAAAGTTTCCTTGGCCATGCAGGGTATTATAGAAGGTTTATAAAAGATTTCAGTAAAATTTCCAGCCCACTTTATGCCTTGTTAACTAAGGATTCTCAATTCGAGTGGACAGAGGCCTGTGAAAAATCCTTCCTGCAACTAAAGGACTTGCTTACTAAAGCCCCTGTTCTTCAAGGTCAAAAATGGAATTTTCCTTTTCATATACATGTTGATGCCTCTGATTTTGGTATAGGAGCAGTCTTAAGTCAAAAAGAAAATTCAATTGAGCATGCTATCTACTTTATCAACAAGAACCTTCAAGGTCTTGAGCTCAACTATACTGTTACAGAAAAGGAATTGCTTGCAGTAGTGTATGATTTGAATAAATTTAGGCATTATGTCACAGGTTATCAGATATTCATCCATACTGACCATGCAACAATCAAGTATCTGATGAACAAACTTGCCATTTCTGGTAGATTAGCAAGATGGCTCCTGTTGTTACAAGAATTTGACATTACAATCATTGATAAACCAGGAAGAGTTAATGTTGTAGTTGACCTTTTATCAAGACTTCAATTAACTGCACCTATTGAACACGAGGTCATTGATGATAGGTTCCCAAATGAACACTTGTTTTCTATTGCTGCATATACACCATGGTATGCAGACATTGCCAATTATCTAGCAACAAGCAGAATACCAGCCCACTTTTCTCCAAAAGAAAAGAAATTGTTAATAGAGAAAAGTTTTAACTTTTCATGGATTACAAATTGTCTATTTTATACTGGACCTGATCAATTAATGCGAAGATGTGTAAGAGAAGATGAGACTTATGATATCTTGCATGCTTTCCATGATGAACCATGTGGGGGACATTTTGCAGCAAAGATAACATCAATGAAGATTCTTACAACAGGGTACTACTGACCAACATTACACAAGGATGTTATGGCCTATACAAGAAAATGTGACCGATGTCAGTGTATGGGAAGACCAACCAAGTCAGATGAAATGCCACTATACCCATAGGTAATAGTCACCCCTTTTGATAAATGGGGAATGGATTTTGTGGGACCAATTGATCCACCATCAAATGGCAAGTCATACATTCTAGTTTGCACGGACTATGTAACAAAGTGGGTTGAGGTAAAAGCTATGACTCATGCTCGAGATAACAAGGTTGTTAAATTTATGTATGAACAAATTTTCACTAGATTTGGAGTTCTCAGAGAGCTTGTAACTGATCAAGGAGCTCAGTTCACATCGAATCTGATCACTGCACTAATGAATGACTATAAAATCAAACATAGGAAGTTCAGCCCCTATCACCCTCAAGCCAATGGTTAGGCGGAGGTATCAAACAGGGAAATTGAGGTGATCCTCACAAAGATAGTGCAGCTCCATAAAAAATATTGGAGCAATAGACTTCCTGAAGCAGTTTGGGCCTACAAAACTACATGGAAGACAACAACTGGGTTTACACCTTTTGAGCTGCTTTATGGAAAAATAGCCATGTTGCCCATAGAATTTGAGCACAAAACCTTGAGGATAGCTCTTGAACTCAATATGGAAATATCTGAAGCACAGAAGGACCATCTCCTATAGCTAAATGTTTTGGACGAAATGAGAAAAGCCGCCCTGCAGCATACAGAAGCAGTCCAACAGCAACAGAAGAAATGGCATGATCAACACATAAAAACCAAGTAATTTTCTGCTGGTGATTAGGCTCTGTTATATAATTCCAAATATCAAGAAAACCAAGGTAAGCTCACAACACACTGGCTTGGTCCCTATGAAGTTGAGAATGTGTTTGACAACGGAGCTATACAGCTGGCGACAATTGATCTAGTCTATTTCAAATTACTAGTTAATGGACACCGACTCCGGTTGTACCATAAACCAGTCTCAAAAGAACAATTCATGCAGTAGTTTGTTCAGGATCCTCCCGTTACTCTTCCTGCAGCCGAAGGCTTTAGCCTTTCTCCTGCAGCTTCACCGTAATTTTGAAAAACATGCTCATAATAAAAGTTTTTTTTTTAAAGGAAACCCTTTTTTCTCCATTCTCATTTATCACCCCATCTCACTTCTTTATCTTCCATCCATCCATCCCATCCATCCATTCCATCCATTCATCTCATCTGCCCACATCACCCATCCACTTCATCCATCTGCATCACCCTTAATTATGATATCATTCCCAACTGTCAACTCATGCAGATGCCGTCATCTTTCTTCACACGTACATGCAATTATCAAAGGTATGCCATATCTTTTGTTATCGCATATTTGATTTATTTTATTCTATCCATTTACTGCTATGACAGTTCCAGTCATTATTACCCGATCTCCGCCTATTCTTTAGTACATGTGAGGACACATGTCATATTCTAAGTAGGGGGCGGAGTAATCCACCTTTTAAAACCTGTCTTTTCGCCGCTGCTATAATTGCGCAAATAACCTTATTTATTATTTTTCTGGTACTTTCCAAATATGATCGCATGTCCTTTTTATTGCATGTTTTTCTTGTAAACTACGATTAAAACTGCTTGTTCAAAAAGTTCATTTTTGGAAAAGAAAGAAATGTGACGGCACGACAGAAGAAAAACCAGAACAGAAAGGGAAACAGAGAATTTAAATTTTCAGCAAGGAATTGAGTTCAGCTAGGGAAAAATTGTGAACATGGGTGGTCAGTTGGTGCGACATGAGCCTGTAGCTCATGAATTATTATTGCAAAATCCTCAAACAGTCCACGCATTCAGCCTCTGTGGATGGTTAAACTACTTCTTGAGTTTAAATGCTTTTGATGAGGAGGCTGCTGGAGAATTTTTGAGAACCCTTTCTAAAGGGGAAGCTACTATGTGGGGTCTAACAATTGTTGCAACTGAAGACAAAATTGCTGAAGTAACCGGGCTTCCAGTCGTTGGAGAAAATTTTTCTTCAGATGCTGCCGCTGCAAGGGTTGAGTTTTCAATGCCCACTAATGGACCTTTGGAAGTCTCCAAGCAGGGATGCAAGCGGGTATCGTTGCCTCCTCCTTATTTAGAATACGCCACTTAGATAATCATGTATTTAACCTATGAAGGCCGTTTCTCCTACCTGCATTCTTATCATTTCAAATTATTAAGTCATATGAGGCATGGGTTGGTTATAAATGTTTCGAATTTCCTGTTAAAATTTATGGAACAAAGTGCCCACGGAACCCAACAAGGGAAAGATAATTTTGTTGCTCATCATGGCCTTATCAAATTACTGATTGAACGCTCTTTGAGAGATGTCTCACCTCTTTCCTGGAAACAATTCGTTGCCCAAAAAAGCTTGCAAATTCCACAACCCCCTAGGGTACTTACCCCACGGCTTCAGAAAAAGAAGAAAGAAATTGCATCTACCAGTAGAACAGGGCAAGGGTCATCTACTCCTGCAGCACCTGGTCCTGCAACTCCCCCACCAGAATCTTCTGCTTGGGTACAAACTAGGTCTACCACTAGGAGAGAAAAGGGAAAAACAAAGGCAGGTGAGTTGTCTGGGCAGAACAAACCCCAGAGTCTGACCCTCATTCTCGGAAAAGGAAATGCTCTTCTCCTACAACACTTTCCCCTGCAGCCGTCTCTCCTACAACAACACCTGTTGCTAACACCAGTTCACCATCATCCTCTGGCAGGGCAGAGCCCTCTAAGCAGACCAGAAAGAGGAAGGCTACCAGAACACCTTCTGCAGCTGTACCAGTGTTAAGAAGAGTTTCCACAAGGAAACAATGTAAGACCTCCCCTGCTTCACCTCAACCAGAGGTTATTGTAATTTGAGAAGGGTCTGTAGGGTCTGAATTTGATGTTTCTCATAATGTGTCCGAAAATGCTACACAGAGTTCATTCGTTCCTGAAGAGGAACAAGTTGAGACAAAGGAAATGGAGCAAGGCTTACCAATTCTTGATGACTTGGCTACCGCTGCTATGTAGTTCTCAGAAGAAGCACAATCTTCTCCACTGCAGCAACAAGAATTCATCTTGCAGCAAGAGCAGGAACAAACTAAACAATTGAATGTGCCTAGTGAAGCTATATTTCACCCTGCAACTTATAAAGCCATTGTTGTTTATAAGAAGACGTTTTTGATTGAGTTTCTGGAATATGTTAAAGCTAACTGGGAAACAGTTACATTGCAAACCCTGACTTTCCGGCACCTAGCCCAAACTGACATGCAACAAAGTCTATGGGAGGTAGAAAGGAAGAAATTGAAAAAGGAAATTGAAAGTCAGAAACAGGAAATTTCTGAGTTAAAAGCAAAAATGGATGAAATGTTAAAAGTAACTGGTCAGATTATGGAATGTAGACCACCACCCAGAGTTTATGCTCTGTGCCTTAAGGAACAATTCTTATGGTTCCAACTAATGAGAATTTCCAGAAATCAAGATCATATACTTCACACTACTAAAGAATTTTACGATGCATACCAGGCAGCCCCTAATTGGTTAAGAAATTCTCTGTGTGAATTTTATTTACATGGATTTTTAATTCCATTTGAAAAAGAATGGAATCCTCTTTTGTATATTGGTGATATCCATTTGAGATCATTTATGTCATGGGCAGAAAATGAAGTAAATTATGGCAGACAATGGGAAACATATGAGGAAGCCGAAAGGAATGAGCCTGTTCCATTACGCTCTCAAAGTTCAAACCCCCATGCAATGTTGAAAACCTGGTTTACTCTGACATATGACATTAATAATACTACAGCCAGAGAGAAAATATTTGATCTCAGGAAATAGGTATATGATGAATTTCAGGCACAGTCATATTCATTGTGGAGACTGTCATACACGAGAAGTGAGAAAAGGTGGGAAAGATTAACTGTTGGGCTAAGAAGGTCTAAACCTCACAGTCCCCTAAATTTCACAGCAGCTCTTAAACAATCAAGCAGATATATATAGTTGGGACTTCAAAAGAGATTTGAACTATGGTTGCCATTGACATTTAGACCTCCTGTGCTAATTTGGCCCCTCTATCCTCACCAGGCTACAAATCTTAATGATGATTTAGAAGACTGTAGGTATGAAAGGTGTCAGGCTTTCAGAGGATTTTATTACAGGTTTGGAACTCCATTTCAAAGTCATGCAGCAACCACTGATTTCAAAGAAACCACCAGGAAAGTTAATGCTGGAGGACCAGCATTAGTCTAAGTAGGGGGCAGTGATGAGCCCAAAATGTGCTCATAGTTTAGATATTATGATGAACTTTTAATGCCTTTACTTTTGTTATTCGTGGTTGTTTAAAACTCTTTTGAAACCTTTTATGGGGATATCCTGTAGCAAAAAAATTTCATATTCCTGCAGCTTATTGTGTTGACTTGACTACATTTATTGCCCCGTTGACTCCCTAAATGACTGGTATATCACATACATTTTTTGAATGATGAAATAGATTTAAATGTGTGATTAATGAACGGATATTGTGTATGTTCCATGCGCCTTTTCTTTTGCATCTATTACCTTGTGTTTCACAGGTTGTTGAAGAAGTATGATCGAGTCAAGCGTAGCCGATCTCGGCCTTGTAGTAAAGTCTATTTCCTGCACGACTTCGAGGAAGCTCTGGCGAAGACTCTTTGACCAAAACTGTTGGGAAATATTTTTAATGACAACCACTCTGGAAAGAGTGGAGCACTAGATTCTCTCCGGATCAGGTTGAACGCATAAATTCATTTATAAAGTTTGTTCCTTGACTCTGGGATACACTTTACTTCCACGTCTTTCTTTGATAGGGTTAGTTAGTTAGTTGCTCTCTTGATTCTAAATAAAGTACTCCTCTTGCATGGGGAAAAGAAGAGAGATGATAGTTAGAGTAAGATAGAAGCATAGTGATAGAAAGTTAACAGATACCATGTAAGAATCAGTATGATAATGAAAAGTAGAATCTGTTTGACAAGAGACAGAGTTTGCTGTTAGTTTCTATATCAAAAAAACAATGTATACCATTCTGTTTTCATGAATAAAGTTTGATGAAGTTCTGAGTTCAGCACCTGCGTAATCAGTAGATGCTTGCTAAGGGGGCCCACTTAGAAAGTATCTGTAGCTAGTTAGTAGTTCTTTTTTGTTGATCATCAGTTAGCTTTCATCTTTGAAGTTTTCATACAAACTCAGTCTTGTATTGCTCCTGCAGCAGAGGGAGTCCATCCCTGTGCCTGTTCCTGCAGCATAAGGCCAGTTCACAGTTTGTGTTTCAGTCATAGCTATTATGGTTTATGTTTTAATCAAATCATAGCTGAGCTAAAAGAACTTTGCATTACCTTCCTATAGCGTAGATAGAATTCCTTTCAAGTATTTATTTCTGTTAAGTTTTGACCGAAACTAGTTCTTAGTGCATATATTGTGTTGCACCATTTAAAGTATACGTCCCCTGGTTTGACAAGTAAATGAATGTCCATAGAGAGATATTAGTCACCTGTTGGAATGTCCAATTCCCAGGAAAGGTTTTACTATGATTTTCATATCCTTTTGTGGGCGTGACCAGTAGCAACCAAACAACCATTATGATCTCTGATGATACCACCCCTAGTAGCTTTCCCAGCTTTGGCTACCCCATCAAAATTCAACTTACACCAGGGTGGTTTGGGATTTTTCCATTTCGTGTTGTTTCTGACAATCTTCTTGGAGTTGTCAAACTTATGGAAGTCACTAGGAAGATTCCAAATTCTACCCATATTTTTATCCTAGCCCGTTGGGGGGCAGCTAGGGATCTTCCACTTACATAAAAAAATGTTATCTAGAAGGAGTTTATTTAAGGATTATCAGTACACTATCCACACTATTCTCTTTCTCTCTGAAAATCCTATTGTTCCTTTCTTTCCATAGGAACCAACAAATATGAGGTGGAATAAGTTTCCAAAGTTGCCTGATTAGAGGGTGTTTAGAGGGACACCTCCAATTGAAAACAAATTTTTTAATATTCCTGTCAAACACCCATTGGATGTTGAGCTTATGTAAGATGTTTTTCCATACTTGGGAAGCAAATTGACAGTGGATGAAGAGATGAGAGATTGTCTCGTCATCTAATTTACAAAGGGTGCACCTATTGGGAAATTGAAAACCCCTTTTAACAAGGTTATCAATCATTAAAATTTTCCATGAATGGAGGCCCACCAAAAGAAATTGATTTTGGGCATGAGTTGAGAGTTCCACACTTTCTTCCAGCAATTATCATCACCTTCAAACTTTAACAACAGATGGTAAGCAGACTTAACTAAGAAGGTCCATAACTGATTCTTTGTCTAAAAAACCTTGTCCTCCTTAGGAAAGAGAGGAAGTCACCTTATTTAAAAGATCCTAGAGCTCAGCAACCTTAGGGAGAAGGTCAGGTCTATCCAAAAAACTCTGCTCCAGTGTTTTCCATTTGGCTCTGGGTGCAGTATAATCCACAATATAAGTACCAAAGTGTTCCTTAGCATGTTCCCACAAAATATTGAAATTACTGTCAGCTAGGGGTCTGCCCCCAATACAACTATCCTCCCAGAATCTTATTGATCTCCCATTTCTAATTTTCCATCTAATACCTTCCTTCATAAGAGATCTACATTTTAGAATATTTTTCCAAATTTTTGATCCAAAGGGGAGGCTATTCAAATCCAAGGCCCTAGAAAAGTGTCCCTGGTTTAGATACTTAGCCTTGATTATGTTGCACCAGTCATCTTTTCCCAACACAAGATTCCAACCAACCTTGGTGATGAGGGCTTTGTTTAAGTTAGTAATATTTCTTATCCCAAGACCCCCTTGGATTTTAGGATGATAGACAGTGTCCCAATTCACAATAGCTAGCCTTTTTTTTCTCTTCAACACCAATCCAAAGGAAGGATCTTTAGATTCTTTCCAGTTTTTCTGCCATGGAACCTGAAATCTTGAAGAGGGAAAGGAAGTAGACTGGGATCCCTTGGAGAGAGGCCAAGAGTAGTTGCAATTTTCTAGCACTACTAAGGAGTTTACCCTTCCAACCAGCACGCTTCTTTTGCATTCTCTCTAAAATATTACTCCAGAAATTGGGAGTAACCTCTTTCATAATGAGGGGTAAACCAAGGTAAGTCTCCAAAAGAGTAGCACTTTTACAACCCAGTATAGATAATATCTTAGCTTGAAGATCAACTTTAGTGTTGAAAAAATAAATACTGCTTTTATTGTAGTTTATACATTGCCCAGAGGCATTAGCATATTCATGAAGGAGGCCTTTCCATTCTCTAGCTTCAACCACAAAATATTTTTTAAAAAGGAAGGTGTCATCCACAAATTGTTGTAGAATAGAGGGGGGGAGGGTCGAGGCCACTCTAATTCCTTGAATTTTCCTAGTGTGTAGCAAGGATAGAAAATTCCTACTAAGGACTTCAACAACCATAATAAACAGATAAGGTGATAGAGGGTCACCTTGTCTAATTCCTTTGCCCACTTTAAAGAAACCCCAAGAAATCCCATTGACCAAGATAGAATAATGGACCAATTCCACACATTCTTTAACAATTCCAATCACCTTATCATTGAACCCAAATTTAGCAAGAACTGAGTAAAGAATTTTTCATCTAACCCTATCATAAGCCTTAGAAAGGTTTAATTTAAAAGCCATACCTTGATTCTTACTTTTCTCTTTAGATTGGATTATTTCGTGAGTCGTAATAGCAGTATCAAGGATTTGTCTTCCTGGAACGAATCCATTTTAGCAACTGTTGATAATCTTGTCCAATAGTGGCTTAAGATGGTTTGGAAAAAGATCTTGTAAATAGTGTTGCAAAGACTTATAGGCCTGAAGTCGGCCATACACTTTGTCTCATGGGTTTTAGGGACTAAAACAATGAAGGTATTATTCAAAAATTTTAACATTTTACTCGTTCTAAAAAATTCTCTGGTAGCCATGGTTAAATCATAGCTGAAAATGTCCTAGTATTCTTGAAAGAAAGTTGGGGGAAAACCATCAGACCCTGGGCTTTTATAGGAACCCATAGCAAACACAACCATCTTGACTTCCTCCTCTAATACAAGGGTGCAAAGTTGTAAATTATCCTCCTCACTGATGGTAGAAGGGAGGTGGCTCAGAAGTTTTCCAAGAACATCAATAGAGGGGTAGCTACCAGTGTCCAAGTAGATATGTCTAAAGTAGCATTCCACTATTTCCCCAATTTTATCAACCTTCGTGACCTCCTAGTTGTCTTCATTCAGTAGGAATTTAATGGTGCTTCTTTTCTTATGCCTGCAAGTCATTCTATGGAAGAAGGCTGAATTCTTGTCACCCTCTTTCAACCATTGAACCCTAGATCTCTACTTCCAATATGTTTCCTATTTGCTTAAGATATCTTTCCATTTCCTCCAATTTTTCTCCTCCTCTTACAAAAGTTTAAGGAGAAATCCCTTAGCCATAAGATTTTGAACACCCTCAAGTTTGTCCCCAATCATCTTTTTAGTGTTAAAGATGTCACCAAAGGTAGCTTTAGACCATCCTTTAACTTCCTTTTTAATAAGATCAAGTTTTTGGGAAATTTTGTACATAGCAGATCCTTAAACCAGATAGCTCCACCAATTCTCAATATGATTTATGAAATCCTAATGTGTCATCCACATAATTTCAAATATGAAGGGGTGAGGGCCAAAGAACGACTTATTTATCGAATGGAGAAGAATTGGGCTATGGTCAGAAACAGTTCTAGGGAGGGAATTAAGAGTAGCATTGCACCCCAAGTCCCAACCCACCAATACCAGAACCCTATCCAGAAAAACCTAAATAAGGTGGTTACCTTTCCTATTGTTAGACCAAGTGAAAGGGTTTCCCAGTAACTCCAAATCGAAGAACCCAAACTTACTGATGAAGTCTGATAGATCACTCATGTTGTCAGTGTAGTCCATAAGGCCACTAAGATTTTTCGAAGGGAACAAAGGGGAGTTAAAGTCCCCTGCCACCATATGTAAGGTATTTTTGTCAATCGAGATTAAAGACAAAACTTCCTCCCACATACTCTTTCTTCCTCCTCAAGTATTGGGGGTGTAGATGTTGAACAGGTTCCATGTGTGATTGTCATCTTTGAGGGTCACAACAAGGTAATTATGAGAAAACACAAAAGCTTCCCCTTCAACTTTAGTAGAATTCCACATAGTGGCAATACCACTTGAGGCACCATCTACCTCACTATAGAATAAATTGGAGCCTGGCCAGATTTTGTTAGCAATTAAAGAGAAAGTATGGTAAGTCATTTTAACCTCCTGCAGCAAAAGGACATCGATTTTAAGGTCAACAATGTATTGTCTTAGGGAAAACTGTTTCTAAGGACTATTCAGTGCCCACATGTTCCATGAAAGGAACTTCATTTTTTATTACGATGGGTAGAATCAAGGGTTGATTGCCAACCACTGGCAATATCCCTAGTTGTGGCTTTATGCCTTGACAGTCTCTCTGAAGGTCTTCCAACTCTATTATTAGTTCCCACATCCACTTTCTTGGTTCTTGTTTTCCTCTTTTGAGTTTTCTAGTCCTCCAAGTTATCCCCATCAACCTGAGATTTAGAGGACAAGGACTTGGTGTTGGGAGTGACAATGACAGATTTGGTTACTTCCCCAACACAATCCTCCACACCATCCTCCTGGGAAGAGAAGATGCATGAGGCATCAGCCTCCATGCTGGGCTTTGTAGGGGTAACCAACCCAGACTCCACCTTCTATAGGGTTGTAACAACATAATCCATCATAGCCACACACAGAGGTTGGTTGACAACAACACCCAAATTCTTGTTCCCCAAGTTCATGTGAGAAGAGGACAAAGGATACATGACAACCTTACCTTCACCTTCAAAGGCAAAAGGACCCGACCCCAGACCCAAATCCTTGAGAGGGGAGAGTTCTCCTTCCTCCAAGGAATCTAGGGAAATCCTCTTAGCCTCACTATTAGTTTTGAACTTAACCCCCAGATCAGGGGATTTGATAATTTCATACAATCCATCGATAAACGGATAATCATCCATTTCATTGTTTTTAATTCTCTCCCCCACATTACTGGCATTGGGATCCAACTGAGTCTCTTCCTTATCAGAGGGACGGGATGGGCTTTTCCCTTTAGATAAGGGTTCCTTCAGTGTTATAACCTTGCAGTCCACAATAACATGGCCTTGTTTGCCATCAAGGTGGCATTTTCATAGACCAGGGCCTAAGCCCATTTTCACCACTTAGATTTGAGGGTAATAAAGTTGGGGAGAGCTTTATTAATGGAGACATTAACACATAAACAAGCAAAAACTAACCTGGATTTAGCCATCTAGTGACCACATATGCCGCCACAATACTACCAAAGGAATTACCAATCCACCAAAAAATCCTTTCATCCCAAAATTCCAACGGGAGGCTCGATAACCGAACCCAAACAAGAGCCATACGAGTGATTTTAGCAGACGATTCAAACCCTGACTTCCATTTAGCCAGAGTCAAAAAATGTTTACCATTAGCCCATGTACCCAAGAGAACATAGATAAAATCCTCCTCTGCCATGAATTTGAAAAGGAAAAGACCACCAAGCATTGTTGAGACAGTCACACTACCCTTCAACTTCCATCGAGCATTAGCCCATCTACGGACCATATCGATAGTCAGCCTAAAAGCCAAGAATCTCCCCACCAGAGCAAGATGTAGTGAAGAAGCAACCTCATCCATGATCATGCTGTTGGAATATGTGCCTCAATCCTTACTGACATGGAGCTCCTGAAGGGAAAAGTCACTGTGACATTGTTCATGTCTGGCTGACTAACTGTTCTAAATCTGCTTGATAAGTTCATGTCGCCAAGACAGAGTTAATGTATTGCCGACAATGTCTATTGCTGTGACTTTCTGTGTTCGGCGTGACCTTCTAGTTAATGGAGATCTCTGGGTGACAATTTGATCTTATTGGGCTAACTCACAGGTGTCGGGGAGAGGTCCCAGCGAATGGTGAAAGTCTCATTGACAACATTTGGTCATCGGGGAGAAGTCTCAATGAAACTGGAAAGTCTCGCCGATGGGAGTATTCTCGTGGTGCCTTCGTGGTGACAAAAGACTTCACTGACAAGTCTTGGTGACTTGGATAAGTCATGCCGACAGTCTTCGGGTTAACTTTGGGTGCTCAGAGAAACGTCTTGGTGAAGGGCTTAAGTCTTGCCAACTCGGTAAGACTTGGTAATGCTCGATGAAAGGTCCCAGTGATGAAGAGCAGTCTCGCCGACTCGGTAAGACATGATGGAGCTCGATGAAATGTCATGGCGAAAGACACGAGTCTTGCCGATAGTATGAGACATTCAGGGTGACATGGGATGTTCGCTATGACATCTCGGCAAAAACGGTAGATCATTTGATGGAAGCTTTGTCTATTGGTATGACGCCTCACCGAAGAGCAATAGTCATGCCGAATGGCTCATGCCGAAATGACTTGAAGATTTTGATATGAGGTCTTGGCGAGATCGATATGTCTTGCCGATGGTTTCTTTGAGTTTGATATGACTTGTTCCATTCGATATGAGTCTTGCCGATAAGAGAAACTCTTGCCAATAGGAACACAATGGATATCGGTAGATTCGGTATGACTTGTGGCTTTCGTTATAACGACTTGCCGACTGTTGGGACTCTTAGCGATATCGATATGAAGACTTTGTGGCATTGGGGAGACACTGTTAGTGTCTCACCGATATGCCAACAAAGTTTGACCCCCTTTGACCGTGCGACCATCCTATGTGGCATCTCATGGACCAATCATAGGAAGCAATTTTCGAATGGATGGCAGTTATATTTTTGCAACTGTTGCAACGCTGGAGCTAAACAGCATGCAAGGAAAAATAAAAACTCAAGTGGAAACTGTCTATGATTGGCAATGGCGGATAAGGATGCACAGAAGAAAAAATCAGAATGTGAATAAAATAAAAGCAGAACGATTCTGATTTGAGACCCAAGTGGTTTGAATCGGATGTGATGAGAGCATTGTCTACAACTGATGAACCGTGAGAAAAGCTACTGTGACTAACACCAGAGATTTGTCTTTCCGATTGTATGTAATTTGTTTGTTACTGTAATACAAAGAGATTCAACTTGGTGTGGTGGGTTTTTTCCCGATAGGGTTTTCCCACGTAAATTTGGTGTTCAATTTGTCTTTGTGTTTTGTTCTATTTCTGAAAATATTTCATGTGTGTATTAATTAGATTGTAATTTGAAAATTAAAAGCTCTGTGTTGCATTCTTCCCTATGGATTTGATGTTAGGAAAGTGTTTCCGCACCTCTGCTTTCCTTACAAGTGGTATCAGAGCCTGGTCAGTTGTGTTATCCTTGTGAGTGGGTTGGGTTTTTTGTGTCAAATATTTTTTCAATGGGAGTCTGGTAGAGGTCTGATAATTTAATTACAGATTAAGATGGCAAGCACATCCAGAAAGATGGAGATAGAGAAATTCAATGGTAGCAACTTTGAGTTGTGGAAACTTAAAATGGAAGATATGTTAGTAGACCGAGATCTTTGGACTGTTGTGTCTGGAACAATGCCTCAAGGCATGAAGCAAGAGGATTGGGACCTGGAACATAGAAAATCAAAAGGGTTGATAAGGCTCTATTTAGAAGACTATGTTCTTTTGAACGTGCATGAAGAAAAGACTGCATCTTCCTTGTGAAAAAAATTAGCATCCATTTATCAGGGAAAGTCCTTGGTGAACAAGCTATTCTTGAGGAAGAAGTTGTACTCTTTGAGAATGCAGGAAGGAGGGTCTGTTGCTAATCACTTGAATAATTTCAACATGCTAATTGCTCAGTTGACATCAGTTGGTGTGAAGATTGAAGATGAAGATCGTTGCATGCTGTTGATGTGTTCTCTCCCTAATTCTTGGGATCATTTGGTGATGGCTATAGGGAGTACAACATCCACATTCAAGATGGAAGATGTTGTTGCTTCTCTGTTATTAGAAGAAATGAGAAGAAAATCTTTTGAGATGGAAAAGGAGGCTCTAGCTGTCAGAGGTAGACTGAAGGAGAAAGGAAAGAAGAAGGACAAGAAGTCCAGATCAAAATCAGAAGGGAGATCAAAGTCTCTTGGCAAGAAGTCCAAGGTGAAGTGTTGGAATTGTGGGCAACCTGGTCATGTCCGAAAGGATTGCAAGGAGGAGAGAAAGAAGAATAAGAACTCTTCTCGAAATGATTCCTCTTAGAGTGATGCAGATGCCTTCATTGCAGCTTTGGCTACACGGGCATCAGATGATGTTTGGCTGATTGATTCTGGAACATCTTTCCACATGACATCTCATAGAGAATGGTTCATGAAGTATGAAGAATACAATGGTGGAAAGGTGTACTTGGAAAGTGATTCATCTTTGGAAATTGTTGGTCGTGGAAGAGTCAAAATTCAATTCCCTGATGGAAGAGTAAAGGGAATCAATGATGTAATGCACATATCAGGTCTGGCTCGTAATTTACTTTTTGTAAGTAAGTTGAATGATATTGGAGTGCAGGCCACGTTCTATAGAAATGGCTGCAAGATGACTAGAGGCTCTATGGTGTTGGCTAGGGGTGGTCAAATTGGTACTCTGTACAAGCTGGATTAACTGGCTGTCTAATGCAACAGTGTCTCTTTAAAGTCACTTAAGGCTGCCCATGGAGAAAAGAAGGAAAACGTTCCTGATGGTGTAAACTCTATGGAGGTTAAACTTCTAGCAGAGAAGACTATGCTCTGGCATCATAGGCTAGGCCACATTGGTGAGAAAGGTTTAAAAACCTTGAAAAATAAAAACATGGTAGAAGGGCTTGAAGATTGTAACCTTGAGTTCGAATTTTGTGAACATTGCATATATGGTAAACAACACTGTGTTTCATTTTATTCCAGTCCTCACAAATCTTCTGGTTTGCTTGATTATATTCATTCTGATGTGTTTGGTCCAGTGAATGTTCCTTCTCTGTCTAAATCAAGATAATATGTGTCATTTATTGATGATTATTCAAGAACATTTGTATATTTTCTAAAAAGTAAATCAGAAGTGCTCAGTCGGTTTAAGGAATTTAAAAACCTTGTTGAAAATCAGACTAGTAGAAAAATAAAATGTTTAAGGACTGACAATGGTGGTGAGTTTTGTTCAGATGAATTTGAAAGGTACTGTACAAATCATGGGATTAAAAGGCATAAGACTACACCTTACACTCCACAGTAAAATGGAGTTGCTAAAAGGTTCAATAGGACAGTAATGGAAAGAGCACGAAGTATGCTGAGTAGTGCTGGCTTGGAGGAGAAGTTCTGGGCTGAAACAGTCTCTACAACATGTTACTTGGTAAATCGTTCTCCTAAATTTTCTCTTGTTGAGAAGACACCCTTGGAAGCATGGTCTAGAAAGAAGCCCTCTCTGAGACATATTCGTGTCTTTGGCTGTGAGGCATATGCATATGTGCCATTTGAAAAAAGATCCAAGCTGGAAAACAAAGCTATAAAGTGTATTTTTATTGGCCATAGTGCTGGAATAAAAGGATACAAGCTTTGGAATCTAGAGACTGAGAAGGTTTTGTATAGCAGAAGCGTTATCTATCGTGAGCTGAAGCCTTCTACATTGGATCTGTAGTCAGAGAAGAAATCAGAAAATGAAAAGAATGTAGCAGAAATTCCTCAGACACCAGATAAAGAAGAATTGAAAAATCAAAATGTACCTGATACTGAGGAGAGCTCAAGTAGTTCTAAAAGTTCTAAAGAAGATGAAGAACCACCTCAGCCTTAGCCTGTGAGGAGGTCAACTCGTGAAAGAAAGCATCCTGATAGGTATGGGTTTTCTTTAATTGAGTCTACTTGTGCCTATTCTTTAATTTCTAGCACTGATGAACCTAGGACTGTGAAAGACGCATTTAAAATGTCTGATGCAAACTCTTGGTTGGAAGCCATGAATGAAGAAATGGCATCATTAGACAAGAATGATACTTGTAGTTTGGTGCCATTGCCTAAAGGCATAAAAGTTGTGGGCTACAAATGGGTGTTTAAAAAGAAAATAGGTCTGGACGGTAGTGTGGAAAAATATAAAGCAAGGCTGGTTGCGAAAGGTTATTCCCAGGTAGAAGGAATTGATTATGGAGAAATATTTTCTCTTGTAGCTAAGCTGACATCTATTAGATTTATTTTGTCACTTGCAGCAGCGTATGACTTAGAAATTGAACAGATGGATGTGAAGACAACATTTCTTCATGGTGATCTTGAACAAGAAATTTATATGTCCCAGCCAAAGCACTTTGTGGAAAAAGGTAAAGAAAGACTAGTTTGTAAGTTGAAGAAATCTCTGTATGGTTTAAAATAGTCCCCTAAAATGTGGTACTAAAAGTTTCACATGTTTGTTTTGTCATTGGGATTTGTAAGATCAAAATGTGATCACTGTGTGTATTACAAATTTGAAAGTGATCAAGTCCTTATTATTGCACTCTATGTTGATGATATGTTGTTCATAGGCAATAGTAAGCTAATGATTTATGATCTTAAGTCTCAGTTGTCTGCAAAGTTCGAAATGAAAGATCTTGGAGCAACAGGGTATATTCTGGGAATGGAAATAACTAGGGAGAAGAAAAATAGAAAGCTTTGGCTCAGTCAAAGTAAGTATGTCAAGACTATTCTGGAGAGATTTTGTATGACTGATTGCAAACAACTAGTTGTTCCAGTTATGCAGGGAACAAAGTTATCTGTTGAGGATTGTCCAAAATCTCCTTCTGAGATGGAGGACATGACCAGTGTGCCTTATGCAAGTGCAGTTGGAAGCCTCATGTATGCTATGGTCTGTACAAGGTCAGACATTGCCCAAGCAGTGGGAGTTCTTAGTCGGTTTATGGCTAATCCTGGAAGGACACATTGGGATGCTGTGAAGAGAGTGTTTAGGTATCTGAAGGGCACTTCGGACTATGTTTTGTGTTACCATGGCAACTTGGTTAAGTCACAGAGGACTCTCAATATTCGAGGTTATGTGGACTCTAATTGGGCAGGAGACATTGACAGCAAAAGATCCACCAGTGGATATATTTTCCCGATGAATGGTGGTGCAGTGAGTTGGATGAGCAAGCGGCAAGCTATAGTCGCTTTGTCCACAATAGAGGCAGAATACATGGCAGCAACACATGCCTGTAAAGAAGCAATCTGGTTAAAACATTTGTGTTCTAAAATTGGTTTTGATGCAAGAAAGATTACTATTTACTATGACAGTCAGAGTGCTATATGTTTGGCAAAGAATCATACTTTCCATGCCAGAACGAAACATATAGATGTACAGTATCACTTTGTACGAGATATGGTGGAGGATGGGAAGGTCTCTTTGGAGAAAGTGGATACTCTGGAGAATGTTATAGATGCATTGACGAAGCCTGTGAGCACAGACAAGTTCAGATGGTGTGCCAGTTCGATGGGCCTCTTGGCCCATGAATTTCAGTAGTTTTATTATGCTTTGGAGGTGTCAGTAAGATCTTCATCAAGTGGGAGCTTGTTGGAATATGTGCCTCAAACCTTACTGACATGGAGCTCCTGAAGGGAAAAGTCACTGTGACATTGTTTGTGTTTGGCTGACTAACTGTTCTAAATTTGCTTGATAAGTTCATGTTGCCAAGACAAAGTTGATGTCTTGCCGACAATGTCTATCGTTGTGACTTTTTTTGTTCGGCGTGACCTTCTGGCGAATGGAGATCTCTGGGCGACAGTTTGATCTTATCGAGCTAACTCACGAGTGTTGGGGAGAGGTCCCAGTGAATGGTGAAAGTCTCACCGATAGCATCTGGTCATCGGGGAGAAGTCTCAATGAAATCGAAAAGTCTCACCAACAGGAGTATTCTTGTGGTGCCTTCGCGGTGACAAAAGACTTCACTGAGAAGTCTTGGTGACTTGGATAAGTCACGCCAATAGTCTTCGAGTTAACTTTGGGTGCTCAGAGAAATGTCTTGGTGAAGGGCTTAAGTCTTGCCGACTCGGTAAGACTTGGTAATGCTTGATGAAAGGTCCCAGTGATGAAGAGAAGTCTCGCCGACTCGGTAAGACATGATGGAGCTCGATGAAATTTCATGGCGAAAGACATGAGTCTTGCCGACAGTATGAGACATTCAGGGTGACATGGGATGTTCACTATGACATCTCGGCGAAAATGGTAGATCATTCGGTGGAAGCTTTGTCTGTCGGTATGACGTCTCACCGAAGAGCAATAGTCATGCCGAATGGCTCACGCCGACATGACTTGAAGATTTTGATATGAGGTCTTGGCGAGATCGGTATGTCTTGCCGATGGTTTCTCTGAGTTCCATATGACTTGGTCCATTCGATATGAGTCTCACCGATAAGAGAAACTCTTGTCGATAGGAACGAAATGGATATCGGTAGATTCAGTATGACTTGTGGCTTTCGTTATAACGACTTGCTGACTGTTGGGACTCTTGGCGATACCGATATGAAGACTTTGTGGCATTGGGGAGACACTGCTAGTGTCTCACCGATATGCCAACAAAGTTTGACCCCCTTTGACCATGCAACCATCCTATGTGGCATCTCATGGACCAATCAGAGGAAGCGATTTTTGAATGGATGGCAGTTAGATTTTTGCAACTGTTGCGATGCTGGAGCTAAACAACATGCAGGGAAAAATCAACGCTCAAGTGGAAACTGTCTATGATTGGCAATGGCGGATAAGGATGCACAGAAGACAAAATCAGAATTTGAATAAAATAAAAGCAGAACGATTCAAATTTTAGACCCAAGTGGTTTGAATCAGATGTGATGAGATCATTGTCTGTAACTGATGAACGGTGAGAAAAGCTACTGTGACTAACACCAGAGAGTTGTCTTTATGATTGTATGTAATTTGTTTGTTACTATAATACAAAGAGATTTAGCTTGGTGTGGTGGGTTTTTTCCCAATAAGGTTTTCCCATGTAAATCTGGTGTTCAATTTGTCTTTGTGTTTTGTTCTATTTCTAAAAATCTTTCATGTGTGTATTAATTAGATTGTAATTTGAAAATTAAAAGCCCTGCGTTGCATTCTTCCCTGTGGATTTGACGTTAGGAAAGTGTTTCTGCACCTCTACTTTCCTTACACGTGTCAGGTAGGAAAAGCTCCATTCCTTCCTCCGTCTGAACAATTTCAGGACAAAATGTCTCAAGGGCATTATTTCTAGTCCCCGTAAGGACATTCTTCTAGCACTCCTTGGATGAGTCAACACCCTTAAGGTTGCCATTGTCCCCACTAGCAGGAGACCTAGAAAGTGCATTGGAATCACATGACACAAATGTCGCATCCCCGTGTGCCTCATGTGGGCCACGAATCTTATCCGTATCGGGTGGGGGGTTAGGCTGAGGGGAGGCAGAATCCTCCCCAGAACCTACAAACATAGATGAAAGTTTAAATAACACGTGTGGGAAGTTGCAGAGCAAAAGTCTTTGAGATGAGTGTTAGTTGATTAAATAAATTTTAAAAATTATTTAATTATAGCACAAACCAAAATTAATGTTGAAGGGAAAATGATAAATTAATTAAACAATTAAAAAATATTTAATTAATATAAATAAAAAATTATGATAAAATAAAAAATATGAAAATGAAATAGTCATTTTAAAGTGTTTACAGTATTAAGTACAAACTTTAAAGAGATAAGATATCAACCAAAATTTAATCACCAATATTTATGGATAAATTTCATTGTTTATTCTTTTTCTTCATTTATTTTTAGCCCAAACTAATTCAAAACTATAGAAGAATTAACTTTTAATATTGATCAAATAAAAGTTATATTTTAAGAGATTAACATATTTTCTTAATTCTTAAGCATTGTCCTTATAGGTTGCATGTAATAGATTATCAATTTTAATATTTAATTTGTATTTTAAACTTATATATTAAGGTAGTTGAAAATAAAATATACACCTAATTGGTAAGATAGAGAAAATATGTAATTATATAAAATGAATGATTGATAGGCTAGTCACAAAAATATCTCTAAATAATCAAAAGGCATAGTGATTTGGTTGTTTTGTGGCACTAGAATCTGTTACTTAATGTAAATGTCTAGTTGAATAATTAAGAATGATACGTGCAAAAGAATAAACTATTGCATGTGAAAAATAGAAGATGATTTCTCTCATGTCTTGTAAGAAATCTTTAATTATTTTTTAGGTTTTGTTTCTCATATTCTCATATTTTTAAAACACTTTAAATTTTTCAATTTTGTTGAAAAATGAGATAGTTATCACAATTTTATGAATTTCTAATAATTCTATCAAATCAATTATTCAATTAAAAATTTAACTTTATTTGTAATATTGTTATAAAAATATTTGCTAGCATGATGGTACTAATCATAAGTAAATACGTTAATTTTTAAAATACCAAAAAACTATAATTTATGATAAAAAAGCTTGTCAATTTAATAAAATGATAAATATTTGAAATATTAATCAAAATAAATTAATAATTAATAATTAAAATTAATCCAAATTTAGTAAAATAGCATATACCATCCATTCAAATAAATAAATCAAAGTTTAACCAATTCTACTTACCTTGAATCCATGTCTACCTAACAAAGATATTTAACCATGTAAAATTTTTCCCTCAAAAAACCTATATTTACCCCTTTCAAATTCATTTAACACTAGCTTATAAAGCTACCAAATTCAAAAGTAACTTCTAATTGAAAACTACCAAGAAAATAAAACATTTACTAACAAATTAGTATACTTTAACTTACCAACCTATAAAAAAATTATAAGAATTTAAATATAAGAAAAATGACTTCCTATTCACTTAATTTCCTTGGAAACTTAAACTTATAATGCTAAATAAAATTATTAATAGAATTAGATTCAAAACCAATAAAATAAAATTCATTATGCACACATCCTTCCTAATGAAATATTTAATATATTTAATAAAATCTACTAGTAAGAAATAAAAATATAAACATTTTTTCTTTTAACCTTAAGGTTTAGGAAAATTAATCCATTGCTTTCTCAATAAAGCTAAAATAATCATTTTTGATATGATTATAAATTCTAAAATTAACTATAATTTAAATATCCAATTTAAATTTTTAATAATTAATTATTTAACTCAAATTCTATCTGAAAACATATCAATCACCCCACATAGATAAATAATTATTTTCAACCATAATAAATAATAAAATAAATTCTTATTTATGATCCACTATTAATCACATTAATTAATTAATTAATTAATTAATTGTTCTTAATTGATTATTTAATTGATCTTTTGGTATTCACACCATTGGATCATATGGGGTAGCTTTTTGTATTAATACCTTTTTTAACTTCCCCAATTATTTATACACAACTTAAACTCACCATTAATCCTTAGTAGTATTATTATTTAATTAATAACTAGGATTAAAATGTTTTGATTAATGGGGAAAAATAGGTTTTGAATGGACTCGAAACCATTAACAAATAGGTTTTGACGGGGACCCAAAACCCACACAAAGAGACCAAGTTGCAATAGACTACAACATAGACAACCAACAACCCATAAGCAGATTAAGAATGATTAGCATGAAAGCTTAAATTTGCAACAAAAGAAAGGTTTTAACGGGAACCTTGAACCCAAAGTAACCAGGAATTACAAAGGAACTTGAATCCAAGAATAACTTGAGATGGTCAGGCAACCATCAACCTGAATCAACCAAATTGTAGCACAACACTTACTAGCACCAACCAATAGTGAACAACTAGGGATAGCCAAGTAACCATCAGTTAGAACCAACTAGAAAATAGCACAACACTTGACAACACCATCCAACGAAACCAAAATCCCCACCTCAATAGGAGGGTTAGGAATCAAGGAGAAACACTAAAAATTCTCACATACACCATACTAGTCAACTCACAACACCAACCCGACCTCCACCTCAATAGGAAGGGGCTCCCCTCTATAGGAGAGGAAGAAGTGAAGCCCAAAACCATAGAAAATAGACCTTCCCACCTGATCCATAGCCCACCTCTTCACATCAATAGAAGAGGGCTTCACCTCCAAAGAAGCAGTCTCCACCTCCAAAGAAGACCATAGCTGAAAAAATCGATAGGAAGCAACTACACCCATAGTAGAGAGCACCAAAACCTCCTTTGGAAAAGAAGAAGACTGGAGCAGAGACAAAAAAATAGAGCACTCCTCCACTAGTAGCACAATCCCAACCTGGATCACAGAAATGAGGACCCAAAAGTCTAACAAAAAACCATCCAACTGATCTGGAGCAACCCAAGATAAAACAACCTAGCTAAGGCACAACCATAAAAGAGAAAACTCAACACTTAGAGCCAAAAAATCCCCAACCTAAAAAATGAGCAAAAGGACCCAAGTGGGGAGGAACAAAGAAACCAATAAACAAAACTGGCAACCCAAGAGAACCTTGGCATCCACTAAGACCAGCAACCACTTCAGCCATCCAAGAAACATAAACAACAGAAAGACAAAGGGGCCTGAAAAAAGAAGGATAAGGAAAGGAAAGCCTACAAGCAGAGAGAGTAGAGAGTTGGCAAGACAGTGAATAACAACCTCCAACCCTACATGTCAGTCAGGGTTTGAAACATGCCAAAAAATAACTATAAACAACTCCACCAGAGGTAGACTAACAACCTCAACCCCAAGAAATGAAAGCACCCCCATAGAGGTAGAAACCTGCACTAAAGAAGAGACCAAGGGTCCAAAAAGAGGAAGGGAAAGGCAATGCAAACCTCTAAACAAAGAGAGTGGAGAGACAACAAGACAATGAATAACAACCTCCAACCCTACATGTCGGTCAGGATCTAAAACATGCCAAGAACTTTCCATAAACAACTCCACCAAAGAAAAACCAAAAACCACAACCCAAAACAATGAAAAAAACCTCATTGAGGAAAAGGAACCTGAGAAAAACCAGAGAGAGATAGGAAAGCCAACAAAAGGTGAAAGAGGAGAGGAGGCACCATAAGAAAAAACCACTTCCAACCCTACATGCCAGTCAGGGTCTGAGATAAGGCCACCAACCTCCTCCAACAAGCCCCTAGTAAGAGCACCCAACACCACACCTGACACCACACAAGAAAATACAGGAAACCCCTACATGAAGCACAATCTTTGCCCAACATGAAGCTTGAACAACTTGGGAGAATGTAGGAAAATACAACACCAAAACTACATTGAAGGAAATCCATCAACTCTCTCCTCAACCTCATCATCTAGATCAGAGGCACAGCCTAGAAGAACACCCTCCTCCATCCTTAGATAGCAAGAAGGGCTTCCAGAACACTCCAAAAGAGGCCCTCCACAAAGAAGCCTTTGAGAAACGCCATCCACCACAGAATGAACACCAACAAATACATCCAAAGCACAAGGCAGAAGAAGCCTAGGTGGGACACAACGTCCATCCGCCTCACCATCATCCTCAAAATCCTCAATGCCCTCAGAGGATTCAAATTTACCGCTCCTGCCCAACCTGCACCACCTACTCGATGCCATTTATGGAAAATAATGTTACTATTAGGAATAAAATGTTTATATAACAATCATAATAAATTTATTTATTATTTTAATGATTACATAATTAATTTTTTATTACAAGTATTCACATGCCACTAATAATAAATCATATGACCAATTCACATTCAATACCATAAATCAATGTATGTTAAAATGCCTATAACTCCAATTCACTCTAGCACAAAAGATCGATCAAAGAGGGGTGTTCCATACTCTTCATTTATGGATCTTAATGCAATTTCATAGAATATTTCACTTTTAATTAAATAATAAATTTATTTATTATTTTAATGATTACATAATTAATTTTTTATTACAAGTATTCACATGCCTCTAATAATAAATCATATGACCAATTCATATTCAATACCATAAATCAATGTATGTTAAAATGTCTATAACTCCAATTCACTCTAGCACAAAAGATCGATCAAAGAGGGGTGTTCCATACTCTTCATTTTGGATCTTAATGCAATTTCATAGAATATTTCACTTTTAATGAAATAATAAATTTATTTATTATTTTAATGATTACATAATTATTTTTTTATTGCAAGTATTCACATGCCACTAATAATAAATCATATGACCAATTCACATTCAATACCATAAATCAATGTATGTTAAAATGCCTATAACTCCAATTCATTCTAGCACAAAAGATCGATCAAAGAGGGGTATTCCTTACTCTTCATTTATGGATCTTAATGCAATTTCATAGAATATTTCACTTTGAAGTCCTCATATTGTCTATATAATAATTATAATATTTTAACATCAAGTTCGTATCATATAATTCTAGATACTTATTCTACTATCCCAATTGAGAAACAAGATGAAAATTAGGTTACATTAGAAGGAAATTCAATAATTGAGTGTCAATGTAAAGATCTATTCTCTTGAAGGTGAAGATGACTCCAACATAATTGGGTGAGATACTCTTTATAAGATTTGTGGTGATTTCCTTATTTTTATGTTTGTGTTATGTTCATATTTTTAGTCAACATGTGGATAATGCAAGGACACATTTAGTGATGCATATTGACACAAGTGAATTGGAACATGTGTTGTGTAGATCATTATTTCTTTTTTACATATGCACATTGTTTAAATCTTTTTTCTTTTTTGTTATTCCTATGGGCTTGAGACAATATAAAGAATGGAGAAATTGACAACCATTTTCATCATTTTTTCTAAAAGACAGCTTATTTTCCTTATTCCATTTATTCATATATTATTATTCCATACATTTTGGTCAACTTCCTTCATTACATCTTCAATTATCTCATTTCCCCTTTTCAATTTTTCATATTCTTATATTTTTTATTCTCATTTAAGCTTCAATATTATGTCTTATGTCTTATCACATGTTTCTTCCATGTTGTGGTCCCCCACTTGAGAGAATCTCCATTATGCTATTTTATTTTACTTTGATGATATTATAATCATATGCTCATCATATGATTGGCATTCTTATACTCATTACATACTACTATAGATATCTTAAACACATTTACTTAAAAAATAGTGAGAGATATCAATCTTGAGTTATTATATTTATTTAAGAGTTATTTTATTTTATTTTAGAATTATTTAAAATTAATTTATTTTGTTATAATGTTTACTTTATTTTTATTTGAAGAGCGATATTTAATAAAGAGTTATTTTATTTTATTTTATCTACTTAAGAATTATTTTATAGTTCTATTAAATATATGTCAGCACTTTAATAGTTTTGTTAACATGCTCACGCAATTACATCCCATCCCTTGCAACTCTAATATAGTTACAACTGTCAACATAATTATGATTATCATACTTGATCATATGTATAAATTTATCTTATGATGATTACATGTTCACTTATACTTGCCATGATGACATCTCATGATTATCATGTTTCATCTTATGGTCACATGTTTATAAGAATTACACATTATCAATTCTTATCCTAATGATATTTTATATTTCTATACTTACATGTTTCTTATCTAGTATTCATGGCCTTTAGCATGTTATTTCCACTCATTGGGGGAACCTTGTCACATGTTTCCATGACCACATCTTACTATGTTGTTACATGTTTATCATATGATGATATCTTTATTTTTTTCCATTCTTGTTCACATCCCTTTCTCTTCTCCAATTCTTTGCATCATTTGTATATAACTAATTAGAGGGGTATAAATTATCATTAATGTTCTTTGATGACAATGATTCCAATGATTAGGTCATGTTCACGATGACTATTTATGTACTAGGTAAAGCTATTATTTTTGCACCAAGTAGATTCCTATTATTATTTTTATTCAAGGAAGAGCTCTTATTTCTATTCTAGGTGGAGTCACTTTACTTCTTTTTCTTTTTTTTTAGATAATTTTTAATATTTTAATTTATGCCTATTTATATGCTTGGCATATGATACTCACTAGAAATTTGTCTTCTATGTTGGGAAGTTTCAAGATGGAGCACTCATGGCAAAAAATATACCATATCGATATCCTTATCTATATCCTATTTTGAGTATAAATGGATATTTACTTTCATGTTGAATTATTATTTTACTTTTATATGCATCTTAATAGTAGTTCACAAGCAAGTCAAAGAGGGATAAAACATCAAAGTGAGGAAATGTAGACCCTACATTTCCCCCTTATTTTGTATACACTTTGACATGGTTTTCCCCATTGTAGTGACAAGTGTGTAAAATAATACATCTTTTAATAGAATTTGGTAAAGAGCCTATTCCTAACCTAGTTTGATCATCACATGCCAAGGGACTAGTCTTGATTCTTTGTTTTATCCATTCTTAACTTGGGTCATTTCTATAGGAAGTGTAAAAATGACCTTGGACTTTTATACTTAAAATTTTAAATATGGCCCATGTTCTCATTTTCCATCTAGCCATTATGAGCTAACTAAAAGACAAAAAATTAACATTACATACTAAGGTGTTATATAAATGGACAAACTCTAAATTATTATAACACATCCTAAAATTATTAAAGAGATTTGTTATACGATGCATCATCATAAGATCATAGCATCAACAATACATAAGTAGTTAAACATGTATAGGTATATTACATGATTCCTTGTTGTCTTCAATCATTATTCCATACCATTGAATTAATAACATGAGTTTGACCAAAGGAGAACAATATTAGCATAAAAAAAAATTTAAACAATGTCTATTAACACCACCCCTTTCCATACACTAGTTGGAAGCATCAAGTCAAACAAATTTCTAACATCAAAATAAGTAAGTTTAAATCTACTAGTGAGGTTCAAGTCCAGATGGATAATGGTTAGTTATGTAGCTACAAAAGTGAACTAGAGCAATACAAAACAATTTTATCTATTTTGAGGTAGTCATTTGATCTGGTCCTAATTTTCTAACACATTAACAAATCAATTGACAATATCTATCACGATCAAATCAACATTGAATGTAGAATTAAGTACCACTATTTTATTCATTTAAACTTCATACACTTGTTCTAGTAACATAACCAACCCAAATTCTTTATCTTAAATTTGATTTCTTATTCAGTTTGGTTTAATTAATTTACCTAATATATTTACGTAAGGCGAGTTTATTTAAACATAAGGACAACCAAAGGCTTTGAGTTCAATTGGTTGAGGACAATTGATGATGACAATGATATGTTTCTTGACTTCACCATTTACCAAGGCTCAAATCTCTTATAAATACACTAAAAAAAATGAAGTTAAAATCGTGCCCCAGACAACTATAAAAAATCGAATATCCTTCAAATCTCTAACTCTTAACTAATAATTATCAACTTAATTTATAATTGCAATACCAACAAATTATAAAAAAAAAACTATAAAAACCTATAAGGGGGCAAGAAAAAATTAGAGGTCAGTATTTAAAATTTTATTAATATTTCTTTTAAAAGCCCATATTTTTGTTCGTGTGGGGGTACTTCCTCCCATGTGTGCTTCTCCACGAGATTCTATCAATGAAATAACATCCCACGGGACATGGGTGGTCCTTAGCATTCTACATTATATAGTAATTGAGATACTCAATATAAAAACAATTATATTACCTCAGTGAGAGAAAAAACAATATACAAAAGATGACAAAATGAGGCATTCTTTAGGAGAATAGACAAAGGTTGAATAAGCCAAAAATGACACAAATAAAGCACTCTTTAGGAGAATAGACAAGGGTTGAATAAGCCAAAGGATGACATCGTATGAAGCTAAGAAAGAACAATCGATAAGACAAAAAAGGGAAGGACCACATAATCTCTAGAAACGGCCAACCATTCCCTTAGAAATCATTTTACTCAAAGACAAAATTCAAGATAAGGCTTGGCTATATATTTCTTGTCTTTTTTAATTCTTTAAGGAAATTTAAATCATGCAAACCAGCTTTCCAACACAATTGATTCTACTTAGTATTAATAGATTGATTTTTTTTTAAGACTCCAACGTTTTAGTGGAAATCACATAGTCATGTTTCCTTTCTTTATGTTTTTTCAATTTGATTATTCTTATGTATTAATTAGTGTGTTGGATGGTATATATTTTGTTGAAATGATTAATAATCTTATTTTAATTTATTTTTTATCATGGTTTATTTTAAAAGTTTAGATCTAATTTTATATCTAGTTTTTTGTCTTTCTAGTTCATTTTTACATGTGCAGATTGGAATTGCAAGCTTTTAGATTTGAAATTGTTAATTTGGACCAATGTTTCTATTTCTTATTAGCCATTATAATATGACTAAAGTACAACTTATTGAGTTTGCACATATGATGATTCATCTAAGGATTAAACCTAATTCATTTACATAATCTAAGATTATCATACAAGAGCATGTTTGTATGAAAGCATCGTAGCGAGTAGTTCCAAGTCTATTAAATTGGTTCACCTAGGGTATGGCTAAAGACAAATTGGCTCTTAGTTTCTAAACCATGTTTATAGACACCACTCTACTTAAAACATATGTACAATAAGGCAAGACAATAAATTCTACTTATTAGATTTCAAACAAAATAGATCTAAGAGAAATTTATTTCTAAACACTAGGTTCACTTGCATAAGTGTTGAGTTCGAATTTATAGGTGTAGATTTGAATTAGAGTATATTTTTGTCAATTTTCTAGTTCAAGTTTAGTTGTTTGTTAAGGGCTAAATTTATGGTTCTATGAAAAATCGATTTCTAACATTTCTCATAGTATTTTTCATCATTGGATCTAGAGTTAAGTATATTTATTTTGATGTATTCTATTATCACATTGATTTCAATATTTAGTGCATTGTCAATTATTAGTCCTAGTTCTAAATCCTAGCCTCTTATTATTGTCTAATTATTTTATCTAGGTAGATTATAATGAAAGCATTTATTTTTGTTACATAAATTTGTGAACTAGAATTTCATGCAGTTCTATTTCAAATCTAATTAGTGTTTAGTTCCACCTTTGTGTCTTATTTTCTACTTTGATAAAGGTTTGGAACTTTATTATTGATGCATATTTGATTTGTATCCACCTAACCTTTGACTATATATTATTGCTCAATCATGGATCCTTATGAATCTCTTTTTTGTTACCACTTTCATACATTTATCAAGAATTGCAAGGTGTTTTTATACTTTATGATTTCCTATCCTTTGATCCTTGATGATATTGGCTATGAAACTTGTACAATAGAAGAATATGTAGCCACCTAGAAATGACTAATGTATCTCGTTTAAACCATCATCATCTTCTTGCCATCTTCTCTTATCAATCTATTCATCACTATTAATTAAATAATTTTTTATTCTTTAATTATTTTATCACTTTTCATCATCAACATTAAATAAATAATTTTTAATTATTATTAAACTATCATTCTCTCTTATCTACATTACTTACATAATTTTTATTTAATTAATTCATGCATTCTTCTCATCCACCATAATTTTATAATTTTAAAAATTATAGTTAGCTAATATTTCCTCTAAAATTAAATAAAATATTTAATTTGACTTTTCTATCTTTAAATTCTTCTAAAAATAAATAAAATAAATATTTTATTTATTTTCTACATATACCTTCATTTCATGCACATGAATTAAATAAATTTATTTATAATTATATTTATATTCTTCCATCTCCTAATTTAGTGAATTGACTAAAAGACAACTTTAGTTCACTTTCACTCGCTCTCACTTCATTCATGCAATTGGTCATCTCATCCATGCAGCCACTTAACTCCACATCTTAGCCCTTCATCTTGATACATGCCACTTGCACCTGTTCATCATGATCTCTCAACCAATCCCATCCATTGATATCTCCAATCATCCTACACCATTGATCAAGTATCTGTGAAAGCTATAAAACACCCATCATTTAACAATTCAATCCCTCCACAAATTTTGAGAAATCAAGCCATGTTTGCATCCATTTTGTGAATTACCGTTATCCTAAGATAAAAGCAATCCATGTATCATTATACCAACAATATCATCACATATAATGGATTAAGGTTAGTCACATTGGAGGTAATTGTTAGTTTAATTTGATTTCTTTTATGTTTTGTGTGCACATTTGCATTGATGTAGTCATCTATTATTGAACTAGGTTTTATTGATTATTCCTACTTTCATATTTGATAACATTTATTAGGCTTCACATACTAGAATGCCCAGTGGAACTCATGTCTTTGAACTTAATAGTTACTTTGAGTTTATGCGATTTTTAAGGCTGTAGGTATAGATCAATGTTTTTGACCCAAAGTGGCAATTTTGATTTGTAGAGTAGCATTTCTAAAACATAATGTTGCACTTTTGATATAGGGATCAATTCTTCTAATACATATTTATGTGAATATAAGACATGGAGTGGTGATTTTGATATGCAAACTAGTGCATTTGAGATACACAATCGAACATTTGATCTTGCATGCATAATTTTCACAAATTTAATAGATTTCATATTTTATTGCTTTTGGTTTACTAACTATTGATAAAATCTATTATTTTTTGATTGAACCTTGTTGAATTTTTGAAACTATTAATTATTTTGTAGGATTAATTTACAAATTTTTTTAACCATGGAGTTTTCCCCAAGGATAAGCCCACATAGTGGGCTTAATCTTGGGGAAAACTTTGTGGTTAAGTGTGCTTGAGCTAGAGTAGTATTAGGATTGGTGGCCTCTTGACAAGGCCTCATGCTTCACCTCTATGAGCATCACCTAGATGCAATGAGTTCTAAGTGGACCCTTCATTATCATGAGAGATGGATTCTTATGAACCACTACTCATGTAACATGGGTCAATGAGTTTGACTTGTAAAACAACATAGTTGAATCCTGATAGCAATATCACAATTTGACACATTGTGGAAAAAACCTCCTACTTATCAATTGATTCAAGCTAAAGGGGCTCTAAAATGAATGGTTCATAAGGCACAACACTTGCTAAAGGTTTTGCAAATGGGGTTACAAGCTAAGTGGGCTCAACCTTGGGGAAAATTTTGTGGTTAAGTGTGCTTGGGATGGAGTAGTACTGGGATGGGTGACCTCCTAGGAATTCCTAGTGCTTCACCTTTGTGAGCATCACCTAGATACAATGTGCTCTAAGTGGACCATTCATTATCATGAGAGATGGGTTCTTTTGAACCACTACTCATGAAACATGGGTCAATGAGTTTGACTCGTAAAACTAAATGATTGAATCCTAATAGCAATATCACAAGGTTTGGCATGTGCAAAAGATTATCTAGAAGAAATGGAATTGCTTTGCATTTCTTCATGTTGAAGTTTCTTGTATAGAATATTTGGGAACAAGCTAGTATTTCCTTTATCTATCTTCCCTTGGATGGTTTGGTATTCAGCTATTCCAAAAGCTTGGTTCATGAGTTGCATCTCTGTGACAATCTGACTGGTTGCACAAGATGATAATGTTCTCAGTTGCATATGTTTGTGCCAATGATTTTGAGTATTCTAGTGGTGTTGGAATATTCCAAGATGTTGTACAATGTTGCTAAGTGGTCTGCAGGTTGTTTCTGGACCTGATGAAGTGTGAATGTGGTTGCTTGTTAGCGTTAATGTCGGTTTGGCCGACCTAGCACATTAGAATTGTTTGCAAATATTCTTTGTTGTTTGTGGAAGCATATAGCATAGTGTGTCAACATAGATTTAGGTCTTGGTTAACCCTTGATGTGTTCTTCCTTCACTTATGTCCACCAAGGAAGTGTTTGGTGCCAACCTATTTGGTGGTTGCATGTTTGAGGTGCATATGTTTCATAGTGGCTGACTTGCAGAATATTGTTTGAGGTTGCAGAGGATATATATGCAAGTTAAATTGTTGGAGATGTGAATGGTGTAATGTAGGTGTGATCAATTTTTGTGATTTGAATTTGAGCATGAATGCCTAAGACTATTTGAAGTAGTGAGAAAAAGGTGTCTACATTTTAGTGTGTTTGAAGTTGTTGAAGGTAGTGAGGCAAAGGTTGTGGATGGTGAAGAGTTTTCATGGTAGATTCTCCTGTTTCTTTGAGGTAGTGAACCTCCTTGTAATAGTTCCTTTCTATTCTCTTATATTCCAGAAGAAGTGATCTTCCTTGGCAATGAGCCTTTCTTTCTTTTGGATAGTGATTCCTTTGGGTAGTGAGCCCTTCTGGCAGTGAGTCTTTTATAATCATGTTGATATTCATATATATGTGAGTTAATCCTCGCCATGGTTTTTCCATGTAAAATATGTTGTTCTATTGTGCATGGTTGTTAATGTGTTGATGTTATATTTATTTACATTCATGCTAATGCTAAATATGGGTTTGACGATTAATGAGGGTGTGAAGGTTTTATCGCACAACTAATTCACTCCCCTCTTCATTTTCATGTGTTTCTAACAATTAGTATTAGAGTAGAGGTTCCATAGAAAAATCTTAACCGCTTGAGGTAGATTTGGATGGCACATAGGAATGGTGTTGAAGATCCTATGTTCAATGGAAAAAATTATGCCTTTTGGAAAGATACGATGGAAGCCTTTCTTGTCTCATTAGAGTTTGGTGTATGGAATTCAATTGAATATGTATATACTATACCTGCTACTAATCTGAAAAGTGAATATGATACCAAGAATTATGAGAATAATGGAAAAGAAAAGAATGCTAGCTTGAGTGATATTTTTTATTCAAAAGTTATGAAGGTGATAAGTTGCAAAACTGCTAAAGATATTTGGGTAAAGTTGCAAAGTATTTATGAAGGAGATGATAAGGTCAAGCAAGCAAAGATGAAAAATTGCAAATCCAAATTTGAAATCCTAAAGATGTTAAAGGATGAAGATATTGCAAACTACATGCTCAACGTGGATGATATTGTCAATTCCATCAATGGTCTTGGTGGAAAACTAGAGGAAAGTGAAGTTGTGAAAAATATATTGAGAAATCTTCCTAAATATTATATGGCTAAAGTTTTTTCTATTGAGGAAGCTCAAAATTTGGACCAATTTACTAGATATCAAATGTTTGGTGATTTAACTAATTTTAAATTAAGAGAGTTTGATAAAGATGCTTCAAAGAAAGAAACTAGTTTTAAAGTCAACAATAAAGAAAAGATTCATGAATCTAATCCAAATGATCTTTAATGAAGTGGAAGTAAATTTTGTAAGAAGATTGAAAAAGAGCATTGGAAAATACAAGGGTAAGTTACCCTTAAAATTTCTCAATTGTGGAAAGATAGGTCATTATGCTTCAAAAGATCCATGCAAATTTTCAAATGACAAACATAAATATCATAAAGGTAAATCTTTTAAGAAGAATTATTATGTTAAAGAATACAATGGTATATCTAATGAAGAGGAATCCAACTTATATCCAAATGATGGAAGTGATGAATTATTTCTTATGGCTTTGAATGTTGGAACTAATTCTACTAACCCTGAAAGATGTGTGAAGGAAATTGCTCCAAAAATAGGTCACAATACTGAAGTAACTATGTTGATTGCCTTTCATGCAAGAGAGAAGAGAAACTACTAGATAATTGATAGTGGATGCTCAAATCAACATTGTCGGCAAGAGCCTATGAGTTGTCACATCATTAGCTCGATATGTAGCATTGGATCCTCATCAATGGGAAGTTATGTCTTCAGTAGGATACTAAAGCTTGTCCCACTAATGGAATGATGGAGTGGTTCGTCAGTAGGAGATGTTGGTATCAATGGAACCTTTGTGAGTGTCCCTCTGATAGACCGATGGCGTAGGTGATGTACGATATATAGACATGTCACAGGTTTTGGGAACTTCGCAACCTCCAACATGAGGTTTTGAAGTTCATGTTTTGAGTGACTTAACGATTGGCACTTCATTGGTGGTACATGGCTACTTCAGTGAGACTTTAAATTTTGTCTCCCTGATATGACAATGGCTTACTTGGCAACTTGTGTAGAATGTCTCATTGGGACCCAATTGATGATTAGCTGGAAAGAAGTGATTGGTTGCATGCCTGTGATGGTTAAGTTGCTTGTGGTTGTTCATTTGTTGTGGTTAGGGTTTCTTGGAATGAACAAGAGAAAAAAATGAATGCCATTGTGGAGTTTCCGGACTAGACGAGAGGTTGGGTAACCGAGAGAAGGAAAATGTAGAGCGAAGGAGGGAGGAGAAGTATTGATGCAGGAGCATCCAATGGTGTAGGGAAATCTTGCATCTCCCAAAAAAAAATGTTTTCTTTATTTTATTTAGTTGTTTTGAGTCCCATGATGACACTTAGGGGGTATAAGACTGTCAGGCATCAAAAATAGTGAAAAGAAGACACTTACTATTCTTAGTAGGCCGGCCAAAACAGACTCATATGGACGTGAAAATTTACCCCAAGGAGTAGAGCTGAAAAAAATTTCCGGTCGTCGTGAAAGAATCACCTCAATACCCTACATGGTTTGGGAGAAATTAAAGTTTTCGTCCTAGGAAATTTCTCCAATGTAGCTTCAAATTCAGATATAAAACTTTAGAGGCCCCAAAATAGCTCAAAAGGTGGTTGAACCAACCTACAATGGCTTCATATGTTCTAGAGAGCGTCGAGAGCTTTCCAATGATATGCAATAATAGTGAATTGGACACCCAGATCAAAAGTTATGGCCCCACAAAGTTGGTCCTCTAAAAAGTGAATTTCTTAAAAATTTCTTCCTAGGCCAGAAATCAAACAATGGAACTTTTGGTGCCAAAAAAAAGGGGGAAATTTGTACTTTCTAGAACATTCTAGGGCAGTTATTGGGGAAAATAAAAAGGGTTAAGTAGGGGTTGTAGAAGGTGGCTCTGATGGTGCAAATTGTGGGTCCAAATAGTAGATTTTTCTTTTTTGAGTTGATTTTGTTGTAATCAATCAAGTCCATGAGGTTGTAGCATGTAAGCATTGAATCTGTAATTTCATTTTCTGAAAATAATTGAAAGTGAGTCATTTTTCTGTCTCACATCTTCTATGTTGGTATCGGTTGTTGTGATTTTTGTGGGTTTTAGGCAGTGTAGCCCTCATCAAGTGGTATCAGAGTAAGAGTTCTTGAGCCTATAACAAAGTGCCAAACATGAGGTAGTTGTAGTAGGACCTGTGGTTTTGGGTTGAGTTCAAGATGCCTCCAAGAATTGCCCAATATGGAAGAGGTAGAGGTTGAGGTCATGGAGGAAGAGATCCACCAAGAGATGAAATCAAAGCCCTTAGAAGGAAATTAGAAACCTTGCAACAAGAGGTTCAAAGAAGAGATGTGCAACGAGACAGAGAAGACAGTGAAGATAAAATGGAAGAAATGGAAGAGGAAGAGTAGGATCCAATGGATCTTGGAGAAACAAGATTTCCACGAGCGATCTCAAGCATTGGGAAGAGACCTAAAATGGAGGTTTCAATTTTTAGTGGAAATTTGAATCTTGAAGAATTGATTGATTGGATCAATGACATGGAGGAATTTTTTGAGTTTGAGGAGATTGAAGATCCTCACAAAGTGAGGTTTGCAAAGAAAAGATTGAAAGGTCACACTAGTATATGGTGGAAAGAGGTCTAGTTAGAAAGAGGAAGAGAAGGGAAAGATAAAATTTCTAGATGGGAAAGAATGGTGTCAAAATTGAAGAAACAATTTATTCCAGTCGATTATGAATTGGAGCTACTCAAGAAGGCAAAAAGCTTGAGGTAAGGGACAAGGATGGTGAAAGAATACATAGAGGAATTTCACAAGGTCCTGATTTGGATAGGACATTCTGAGGAAAATAAGGAGAAAGTTGCTCGTTATATTAACAGGTTGAAGCCAAGCATATAGGAAGAATTGGAAATAGTAAGAATGACCACCATTGAAGATGCTTATTAGTTTTCTCTAAAGGTTGAAGAACGACTAAACAAGAGGTTTGAGAATAAGCAATGAGGTGGAGGTCATGGAGGAAAGAATGGTGGACGGTCATATGGAGGTAAAAATGAAGATCAAAAGAAGGGTGATGGCTCCAGTAGCAACCAGAACTAGAAAGGAGAGAACATGTACTATCCTCGTGATCAGAATAATGGACACCAAAGAGGAAGGGGAAGATCTGGACAAGGACCAGGAAGAGGAGGCTTTCGTGGAACCTATTTCTAGTGTGGAGAAGAAGGAAATAGAGCCTATGAGTTCCCTCAACATCAAGGAAGGAAAAATAGAAGACCATAGGGTAATGCATGAGTTGCACATGTAGATGAAGATGTTGAGTCTTCACATTCCGAGGATGCAGAAAGAGGAGAGGTTCTTGTTACTAGAATAGCCTTGCTAAATGAAGAGAAGGAACCAATTCTTTGTTTTGCACAAGATGTAAGTGTGAAGGTAAATTTTGCAATATTATTATTGATGGGTGTAGTACTGATAACCTTGTTCAAAAGAAATGATTAGTAAGTTGCAATTGGAGAGAAGGCATCTGAAACCATACAGGATTGCTTGGTTGTAGAAGGACCATAAATCCTTTGTAAATGAACAATGTTTGGTAAAGTTCAAGATTGGAAATTACCATGATGAGGTATTGTCTGATATTATGCCTATGAATGTTTGTCATATGTTTTTAGGAAGACTGTGACAGTTTGATCGGTGAGCAGTACATGATGGACATGCCAACACCTATTCTTTGACAAAGGATGGGGTTTGTCATAAGTTGAAGCCCTTAAAAGAGGTAGAAGAAAAGATATGCAGTAATGTAAGAATTTGTTTGGTTGATGGAAGAAAGTTCCTAGAAGGTATGAAGCATGGGCATATGTCTTTTACAATGATCCCTAGAGTTGATAAAGAAGATACCACTGAGGTACCTGAAGAGGTTTCAAATTTGTTGAATGAGTTTTGAGCTATTATTTATGATAATGCACCTAAATGTTTTCCTCCAGTAAGAAATATTAGTCATCAGATGGACTTGATTCCTAGAGCTAGTTTTTCAAATAAGGAAGCTCATCATATGACTCCAACAGAGAGTGAAGAGTTGAATAGACAAGTGCAAGAGTTGTTGCGAAAAGGATTGATTAGGGAGAGTTTGAGTTCATGTGTAGTACATACAGTACTAGCACCAAAGAAGGATGGGGAATGGAAGATGTGTACAGACTCTAGAGCCATCAATAAGATCACCATCAAGTATAGATTTCCCTTGCAAAGAATGGATGACATTATGGATTGTTTGAGTGGAGCTGAGTACTTCATGAAGATAGATCTAAAGAGTGGGTATTACTAGATCCATATTAGAGAAGGAGATGAATGGAAGATAGCCTTCAAAACCAAGGAGGGCTTGTACGAGTGCTTAGTAATGCCTTTTGGGCTAACCAATGCACTGAGCACATTTATGCGACTTATGAATGAGGTATTGAAAGAATTTTTAGGAAATTTTTTTATTGTTTATTTGGATGATATTTTTATTTTTAGTAAGACATTGGAGGAGCATTTGATGCATATCCGAAGAGTTTTTGAGAAGCTAAGGGAGGAGAAGATGTTGATTAATTTGAAGAAATTTAGTTTTGTGAAAAGGGAGTTGGTATATTTGTGATTTTTTGTCTCAGTAGAGAGTCTTAAAATGGATCCAGAGAAGGTGAGAGCTACCATTGAATGGCCTACCCCAAGGAGTGTTACAAAGGTAAGATCATTTCATGGTCTAGCAAGTTTTTACAGAAAGTTTATTAAGAATTGTAGTATTATTTGTGCACCTCTAACTGAAGTGATGAGAGGGGATAAAAAAGAGTTTAAGTGGACCACAGGAGCAGCCAAAATTTTTGATATGTTGAAGAAGAAAGTTACAGAGCAACCTATTTTGGCACTTCCAAATTTCAATAAGGTCTTTTAGGTAGATTGTGATGTTAGTGGCACCGCCATAGGAGCTATTTTGGGTCAAGAAGGTAAGCATGTTGCCTATTTTAGTGAGAAGTTTAATGATACCAAGAAGAAATATTATGTCTATGATCAAGAGTTTTATGCTATAGTTCAAGCTTTAAAGAAATGGAGACAATATTTGTTTCAAAAAGAATTTGTTTTATATATTGATCACTAGGCTTTGTAGTATCTCAATAGTCAAAGAAAGTTGAATCAAAGGCACTTAAAATGGGTTGAGTTTTTGTAGAGTTGTACTTTTGTTTTGAAGCACAAGAGTGGAAGGTCAAATAGAGTTTTAGATGCCTTAAGTAGAAGGAAAAATTTGTTGATAGAGATGAATACAGAGGTTGTTGGGTTCAATGAACTCGAGATTTTGTATCTAGAAGATCTAGACTTTGCAGAAGCTTGGAAGGCTTGTTTGGAACCTATTCAATTGGATAGGATGAGATGGTTGGATTTCTTAATCCAAGATGGGATGTTGTTTAGAGGAATCCAATTGTGCATTCCAAGGAGTTCCATGAGAGAGAATCTAATCAAGGAGAAGCATAGTGGAGTATTGGTTGGATATTTTGGTTGAGATAAGACGATTGCTCTTGTCAATGAGAATTATTATTGGCCACAATTACAACAAGACGTGAAGAAATTTGTACAAAGTTGCAAAGTATGTCAGATGGCGAAAGGAACAAGTCAAAATATTGGATTGTATCAGCCATTACCTGTACTTGTGAGACCATAGGAGGATAGGATTTTGTTCTTGGATTGCCAAGGACACAAAGAGGGCATGATTCCATATTTGTGGTGGTGGATAGATTTTCAAAGATGGCACATTTCATTCCATGTCATAAGATTAATGATGTTTTTCAGAGAGGTGGTGAGACTACATGGTCTACCAAAGAGTATAGTTTCAGACAAAGATACCAAATTTGTTGGTTATTTCTGGAGGACATTATGGAAGAAGTTGAAGATAGATTTGAATTTTAGTTATGCACACCATCCATAGACTGATGGAAAAACGTAGGTGGTGAATAGGATTTTTGGCAACCTACTAAGATGCTTAGTTGGAGATAAGCCCAAGGGATGGGATTTGATTATACTACAAGAGAAATTTTCTTACAACAATTCTATCAATAAGAGTATTGGTAAATCACCATTCCAGATTGTATATGGGACCAATCAAAGATCTGTTTCTGAACTAAGAAAGATGGATAAGGGGGAGAAGAGTAGTTCTAAGGCTGAATATTTTTTTGAGAACCTAAAGAATTTGTATGAAGAGGTGAACAAACATAGCAATAAGATGAACTCACAATATAAGGCAATATGTAGAGTACTTGGTGAAATGGAGAGGAAGGCCTGCTGAAGATTTATCATGGTTATTTGATGCTGAGGTTAATCGTCTTGGTTTCCCTCTAACTCCTGAGAAGTGACATGGTCACTTTTCAAATTATCCTAGGTGTCTGATGTAGGAGCATCCGGCGATGAAGTACAATCTTAAATCGCCCAAAATAAAATAAAATAATTTAGTTGTTTTGAGTCCCATGATGGTACTTAGGGGGTATAATATTGTCAAGCATCAAAAATAGTGAAAAGTAGACACTTACTATTTTTAGTAAGTCAGCCAAAATGGGCTCATATGGATGTGAAAATTTACCCCAAGGAGAAGAGCTAAAAAACATTTCCAATTGCAAAAGAAACACCTCAATACCCTGCATGGTTTGGGAGAAATTAAAGTTTTTGTCTTAGGAAATTTCTCTAATGCAGCTTCAAATTCAGATATAAAACTTTAGAGGCCCTGAAACAGCTCAAAAGGTGGTTGAACCAACCTACAATGGGTTTGAGTGTTGTAGAGCTCATCGAGAGATTCCCAACAATATGCAATAATAGTGAATCAGACACCCAGATCAAAAGTTATGGCCCCACAAAGTTGGTCCTCTAAAAAGTGAATTTCTAAAAAAATTCTTCCTAGGCCAGAAATCAAATGGTAGGACTTTTGGTGCCAACACAAAAAGGGGAAATTTGCACTTTCTAGAATATTCTAGGGTGGTTATTGGGGAAAATAAAAAGGGTTAAGTGGGGGTTGTAGGAGGTGGCCTTGATGGTGAAAATTGTGGCTCTGAATAGTAGATTTTTATTTTCTGAGTTGATTTTGTTGTAATGAATCAAGCCCATGAGGTTGTAGCATGTAAGCTTTGAATTTGCAATTTCATTTTCTAAAAATAATTGAAAGTGAGTCATTTTTTTGTCTCGGATCTTCTATGTTGGTATCGGTTGTTGTGATTTTTGTGGGTTTTGGGTGGTGTAGCCCTCATCATGTATCAACACTATATGTTGTGTGAGAGTATTGTAATAGTACAAGGATTTTGAACGGTTACGTTGTCTATATTCTCTGGATGGAGTAAGATGAAAAGTCCTGTAAAGGATATGAGCCTAAAATTGTATTGTAACTCTATTTGGTTTTGAATAATACAATGGCTCAATCAATTTGGAGTGTGGGGATTTTTAACCAAAATGGTTTTCCCCATGTAAATTTGTGTGTCCATATATTTTGTCTTTCATATTGGTTGATTCTGCAAATTGAATTTGTCTGGTGCATTTTGTTCAAAATAGAAGTATTTGTATGGGATTTTCTCTTGAAGGATTAATGTGGGAAATCAACTATGCATGTTTCCGCTTTGTGGTAGTATGTGTCTTTGAGGTGATCTAATGAAATCAAAATTACTAAAGGCACTATTGTTCTTGGATGTTTCTTTTTGAGATGATCGAGATTTCCCTACAAGGGGTATCAGAGCCTTCTTTTGGGATTTACTTTTGCTTGCATGTGCAGGTTTGTGAGTTGCATGTACTTGCATGTGTGTTGTGTGTATTTTCATGGACTCACATGTGGATTGTTTGCATGTGCTTGCATGTAAGAATTCTTGGTGTTTCTTTTTTTTGTGGATTCCTTCTGTGAAGATTTACTAGCCTGGAAAGCTTGAGAAGATCTGAAGGAGTCAGTTGATGATTGATCCTTTGGTGAGTAGAATTCCTTGATCTTTTTTCTTTGATAGACAAAACGTGGTGTGAAGGACATTGAAGATGGAGAAAATAGATTTGATCATATTGTAATGATGTGGTCTGAGGATCCTAGTTGACAACAAATAATCCTGATGCAAGGGGTGTGAGTTTATGCTTGTGGTTGTGTCACAAAAAAGTTATTCATACTAGGTGTCTATGTGAGAGGCTTCTTGATGATATGGAGAAGCTTGGGTTGTTATTTAGCCATGGAGTATTGTGCTTGCATTGGGTGCTTTGTCCTAGTATTGAAGGCATTGTTCTTTGTTACCCTAATTACATGTAGGCTATGAAGTTGATCTTTGGGTGGTCTGAAAACTTTTGAATATCCTGGCTCTCTTGTATGCATGTGCATGTTGGTGGTTATGGAATTGGTCTAGAATGGGCTTGGATTTCCTGTACTACTTGTTCCTTTTAAGGATGCCTTGTACTTGCATGGCTCAAATTCATGTTCTTTGGATTTGAAGGGGTTTGCTAGATTTTCATTTAAAGAATCTATGGTTATGCATATTCATGTTATTCCATTATTTTAGTTAACTGTGATAGTTTTATGCAGAATTTTGAGTCATCCAGACATGTAGTGGATATGGGTGTGCATGGGTGTTTTATAAACACAATTATTTTGCAAGTTTTACACAGTCAAGAAAACTTGCAGTTTTGTGGAGCTACTAGTAAACTAATTTCTAGACCCTAGCTTGTGGAGTGTTACTAGATGAGATAGTTGTAGTTTTGCATGCATGCTTCATGAATGGTGGAGGAGGTTAGGTTTCTTCTCTACATGGGAATGTTGGTAAGTGTATAGTCACTCAACTTTTCTATGGTGGCGCTTAATGGGTTCCCTTGCATATGGTGCTTGTTGTGGACATGATTGGAAAATCATATTTGAACTTGATCTAGTGTTTGAGTCAAGTTGTCTATGTTGTTATTCTCCTTGAGATCTCAGTTTTGTAGTTTCCAGTGCGATGATGGGTTTGCATGTTTCATTGATTGAATCTATAGGTTGATAAATGTTGTGGGTTGTCTTTACCTACATTTTTTCTATGGGAAAACTCAGAAGTGGATTGCCAATATCGACAAGGTTTGATTTTGTGATGGTGCAGATCTGTTAGTTGGCCTTGTCTATGGTCACTTGTGTATTGGTGTGGTTTCTTCAAGATGAGATGATGGATGGTGTAGAGTACCTAAATAGTCAACTATGGGGACCTGTAGCATGGGTATCACGATCTCATGGATAGCTTGGGTACATTGGTTTGTGTTTCCTTTTGATAGTGATGGTTTTGTTTGCTTGGTTTGGAGATCTTGGTGGCGCTTGGTATTGTTGTCAGATGGACATGTTGTCGAGTTGCCCTAGAGGTTTTTCAAATTAGAAAATGCTAGGTCATGATGCTTGGAGAGATCAGGTGTCACGATTCAGTGTGAGCTTTAGTAGTGACTGTGGATTCATCACTTGGTGGTGAATGATCTTATTTAGTGTTGTAGATGTTACTAGGACTCTTAGATCTTGTTGCTTTCATATTTGCATGGACACTATTTGAGGATGTGTAACATCTTGGAACCATGGAGGACATTTGGAGTCTTTCGCTGAGGTGTTGGCAGTGCTTGATGTAACGCCATAGAAAGTGCACAAAGACAACAAAGAAGATTAGAAGCAAACATGCAATACTAAGATCTAAGATGCAAATCTAAATGTTAAGCAACAAAGAACAAAGGAAAGTAAAATGTAAACAAACTGAAACAATCTCACCAATTTCAAACGTATTTCCATGATTCATCTCGATTGCCCTTCTCCATTTTGCTTGTGTAGTATAATTGCCCTCAGATTTTCAAGAGTTCGTGCAAGTATAGCCTAAGATAGTGATTAGCAAAATATCGAAGATTCAAGATTGAGTGCTCTCAAAAGTCATAAGATTTCGCGAGAGAGATTGGAATGAAGAATGAAAAATCAATTTATAGAAAATTGATTATTCGAATGACAGGTCAAGATTGAAAGATCAACGAATGGTGGAGATTGATAGATTAGACATGCATTCTGATAACTGTTAGTAGTGAAATGAGTGATACAAACTAGAAATAGGATTAAAGATTAAATAAATGATTTAATCTTCAGTTCGACATTCAAAAACATAAGAAATATCTTTGCATGACAAAGATGAAGATTGATTATAACGACTCTCTGTTCGAATGCATGCACGAGGTTTAATTAATTAAATAAGAATATTTAATTAATCTGCATGTACACGCAATTGAGTTAGAACTGAATGATTGAATGATCTGACGAAGAGATTACTCGAGAACGCCACTCAGACATCAAAACAAGAGTTAACTGAGTGATTAAAATAGATGTTTGAGTCGAGTAAAAGTGAATACTTAGATAACTCACATAATTATCTAAAATATAGAGGAATACGTTAAAATAGAATTAATGAATTAAATAATTCATTTAATTCAAGACTTGATATTCGAAGAATAATTAAATAAATAAGATTTATTTAATTAAATGATGAAGGGATTTAAATGAATAATTAAATAAATCAAGAATTTATTTAATTATAGTTGAAGTATGATAAAGATTAAACTAAATAAGAATTTATTTAATTTGACAAGAAGAATAAGGTTAATTAGTAACATAATTAAATAAAAAGCATTTATTTAATTAATCGATAGAATAAAGAAAGTGTGAATTAATTAAATAATTAAGATTATTTAATTAATAGAAGAATTAATGAATTAAGATGAAAATTAATGTTAAGATGAATTAATTAAATAATTAAGATTATTTAATTAATAGAAGAATTAATGTTAAGATGAATTAATTAAATAATTAAGATTATTTAATCAATAGAAGAATTAATGTTAAGATGAATTAATTAAATAATTAAGATTATTTAATCAATAGAAGAATTAATGTTAAGGTGAATTATTAAATAATTAAGATTATTTAATCAATAGAAGAATTAATGTTAAGATGAATTAATTAAATAATTAAGATTATTTAATCATGACCATGAACAATAAGAATTATGAAGAATATTGAAGTCGCAGGCCTAAACCAAATTTTAGTGTCTACATTTGCCCCTCTTTGATACAATGTCATTTTGGCGTTGTGTCAAAGAAAATCGATAAGAAATATGCCCCGGTAATGCTCCAGATTAAAACAGGTGAAGGTATGCCCCCTCAGGAAAATTGACAAATTTTTGAAAAGTTCAGAAAAATTTGGAAATGCTCCCGATTAGTCCGCTGGATAGGCAGAAATGCAGTGCAGTTGACAGAATTGAGTTTGGAAATGGGAGGGACGGGTACGGGATGATAGAAAATGGAAGTTGACATGGCTAGTATGACAGAAATGACACCTAAGCCCTAGGTATATATAGGAATAGGGGTAAAAACCTATTCATTTTCACCCACCTAGTTGAGAAATTGAGATTTTGCTCTGACTTTCTAGCGAGGATGTCTCCAGTTCCAGCCACTCATCATCGCGCATACAGGATTCAGACATACCAGAGACCAGTTGGTGCGGACCCCCCGGTATGGACCTAAAACTTGTCTTTTGAATTTTTTTGATTTGCGCGTTATTTAATGCATTTAATTCATGTTTTACTTATGCGTCACTTTAATTATGAACCGCATATGCATGTACGAACGACGCATGTGTATGCGGAAAATCGCATTTGAATGTTTATGTTGGCCATTTGGAATAGGGTTTAGCAATTAAACGCATTTGATTATTTTTGAAACACATTTGAATTTTTGAAACGCATTTGCATATTTATAGCCGCATTTGTATATTTAGAAACGCATTTGATATTTTGCAACGCAAATGACTGTTTTGTGACGCATTTGGTTATTATTAGCCGCATTTGTTTAATAATGACGCATATGAAATTTATGAACCGCATATGTTAAAAAGCGACACATGTGAAAAAAAATGACGCATGTGCAAAATAACGACGCATTTGCATTTTATGTAGTATAGTCAGTTTGCACTAGAATAGATGATTAAGGCTGACATGAGGCATGTATAATGTTGTTGCAGGTTGTATTAGACACGATTTATACACGGGAGTCGAGACCTACCACGTTTCGATTTAGAGACAGCTTGCGGCCGGTAGAGCGATGGACTCTATGGCATTTGGGTTTGTTGCATGTGACCGATATGCCCCAGATTCGGGCAAATCGGGGACTACTAATAGCTTTGTGTGAGCGGTGGCACTCGGAGAAATCATCCTTCCACCTACCGACTAGAGAGGCCATGGTTACATTAGAGGATGTATATAGGATCCTTAGACTGCCTATTAGAGGCACACAGGTAGCATATGATACCCAGAGGGGTGCTGCCGAGATGTGCAGGTACTACCCTCATGCTGACATTAGACAGTTAGGGTTCGATGATTATGAGATTAGGTGGCGGGTGTTGGCCCAGAGGTATAGATAGCTGGACTGTCTATTAGCTACATTGATAGGCGGTATAGTACTGCCTGACCACCGAGGTCATGGATTTCCTGTGGGATGGGGGGAGATGCTAGTGGGCATGCTCGAGCGCCGAGTTGTGTATGCCTGGGGTTCCTATGTACTTGGGATGTTATACTTCCATCTACATGATATTGCCTACCGAGAGGCACAGTCAATGAGTTGCGGTACCATGCTCCTTATGGTATGGGCATGGGAGCATATAGTGATCTTTCGGCCACCTGTGATAGTTGACCTACCTCATGGAGCTTCGTACGCCTTCCGTTATGCGAGGGCGACCACACAACATCATATTGGGGATACAGGCTATTTCAGACATGCCATAGACACCATGGAGCAGTTTACATGGAGACCATACCTGGGCTGTGAGCAGTGGTCAGATGAGGGTGAGCACCTACCATTTTGCAGGCAGGCACAGTACTTGGTTGGACGGACTGTATCGCACGTGCATATTATAGAGCGACAGTTGCCAGATCAGGTCCTGAGACAGTTTGGAGAGGTGTAGGATGTACCTCGAGGTAGAGCAGAGTTCGTGAGGTCCTCACGAGAGGTCCCGCTATGGGGGCCAGAGATTCCAATGGCCACTGCAGAGGCAGATATTGATTCACTACAGGCACTCCCATGGGGATGGAGAGATCGACCAGTAGACCCATGGACCATAGCAACTTATGATTAGTGGTGGGCAGCACACAGGCCAATCCCCTTGACAGACCCAGAGCAGCCAGTGCCGGTAGAGCGGCGTGGTACAGGTCCACGAGGCAGGCGAGGTAGAGGGAGAGGCAGAGGAGGTAGAGGAGGCTGAGGTGATGGAGGGGATTATGTGGCTATGCCAGATGTTGGGAGAGGAGGAGAGGAGGACATTGCCAGAGGTGGAGAGGAGACACAGCCAGCAGAGGCAGTTATCCCTAATATCCCGACAGAGGAGGAGGCAAGTGCCGAGGAGGCAGGCAGAGAGGAGGTGAGGTTGATGCCCTGGAGTTGCTAGGTGCCTACCAGGAGGACGATGATGAGGATGATGATCACGAGAGAGAGATTCGAGATCAGATCCTAGAGAAGCTGGATGAGGAGGAGGATGGGATAGACAGGATGATATAGAGGCCGAGGATCTAGACACAGATACACTGCGCACACAGGTTGCATCCTTGGAGGAGCATATGAGAGTGTTGATGGCTGAGAGGGATGCCTATCGGATGGAGAGGGACAGAGCTTTGATGGACAGGGATCAGGCCATAGCTCGGCGACAGGAGACTAAGCATAGATTCATAAAGCTTAGGGCATTATGTACAGGACCATCAGCTGCGTTTGCCAGAGAGCTAGTTAGAGCTGGAGAGAGGGAGAGATACTATCGAGACCTATATGAGGCAAAGGTTCCCCTAGAGAGACGGGCTCCCAGTTTTTCAGCGGCACACAGTAGCAAGTCTCAGACTAGGACCCACACGTGGACAGTTAGCACAGAGGGGGTGGATCAGCCATGTAGAGCAGGGCCATATGACAGACCTCCCACAGCTCAGAGATCAGCAGGTTCCTAGCATCATTCTCCCACACACTCCCGGCATGATGGCAGTGGCAGTTCAGGATAGAGATACTGCTTGAGATTCATTTGAGACATTGTATTTTGATCTTATACCCTGCGAGCTTCCATGTATTATTAATACATTATGACATTGTGATGTGACATAGTTGAGCGATATATATATATGATTTTGGTGGTGATTCTCATGATATGCATTTCTATGTACTGATTATGCAGTATTTATTTTTTTTACATGTGATATTTATATGATATTCCTATGTGATGGATGAGTATATGTATTTTATGATGGTTATGCAGCTAATGAGATACTGTTGATTCTATGTGATGTATAATTCTATATGATGTTGATCCTATATGATTATGAGATGCAATATGATGTTATATGTATGATGTAGACGACATGTGATGCTATACAAATGTAATGTGATGCGTGTATTTACAATTTCTTTGTACATGAAATGCTTATGATATGTATTGTTTGATAATGATTGTCTATTATGCCATGATGAGCTAGATGTGAAATATGCCTATATGTATGTATGTTTCTAACATGTATGTTGATGCAGGATGATGTATAATGTTTTGTGTCGCAGGACTCCATCATAATGCAAGAAAGAACTGTTAGTGCGGAAAGAAAGATCGACAAAGAATGAAAGACAAAAGATAAATGTTAGTATTAGCAATCTTTGATATTTTGTTGTATCATAGAAGGAATTGCACTTTATCATCATTGGGCGGGACTAATACAAATGGAGAAAAACACCATGATATGACATAGATCAAGGTGTGCAAGGTCATCCACTTGCTAATAACAGACAGTCGCAGACAAGGATTGTCACTAACTCATACTAAGAGCACAAGTTGCCCTAGTCTTTTTGTCAAGACAAACCATAGACAACAAACAAAGTAAAAGACAGGTCATGAGATGTCATTGCTCCTCTAAATCCTTCATGGGACATCCTCGAGGAAACTAGTAACATGACTCAAAATCAAATTTAAAAGACATTCGACAGACAGCAGTCAAAGAAAATAGAATTCTAATACATCGTTGCTTCTCTAAATCCTTCATGGGACATCCTCGAGAAAGCTAGTAACATAATTCCCATCATAAAGCCAAGTGAAAAGATAAGATAAATAAGCCATAAAGTCAAAAAGCCAGTAAAATATTTGCCAAAACATGATCTTGTTTGTTTGATTTGTTTGATTGATAAAAGGATTGATTGATAGAGCCTGATGTGAGGAGATACACATACCGGATAAGACTGTGAGTATGGTTTCGATGTTATGACTATCTTTATAAGGCATGACAAAGCCTGGTTTCAGAAAGACATGTATCGTATAAGATGATTCATATGTCATTGATGTGATAACCTATGTAAGGCTATGTTTTACCTTGTCGATTATGCAGGAAGGACTCATCCTAAATAAGACATAGGTTGACTATTTTGATAACGTCTGTTTCCAAGAAGGGCACATCCTGTAGCAGACTGTAGTTGATCTATTTTGATTGTTTTGTTTGGCAAGTTGTTTGATTTGACTTAGAGACATTGCTGACTTGTTCACCAGATTGATGCATGACTTGATATGACGTAATGACAATTGACTTGTGTATGACGACAAACCCTAAAGGACTGACCTAGTGCAGCCTCGGGGGCTCATCGATTGATGGCCTTGCCTACGTTATACACATAGAGACCTCGTAGTTTGACTCGACTTGACCGAAAAGACTAACTACAAATAGAAGATGTGTGTGAAAGTGAATGTGACGAACCCTAATGGACTGACCTAGTGTGGCCTCGGGGGCTCATCGCTTGATGGCCTTGCCTATGTTATACACGCAGAGACCTCGTAGTTCGACACGACCAATGACCTTGTCATATAGACATACGAATTGAAGCATGATTTTATACAGACAAACCTAAACGGACTGACCTAATGCCTTAAGGGCACATCGGTAGATGGCCTTGCCTACGTCCAGTCGCAGAGGCAACGTAGATCGACAAATGACAAAAACTAACAAGTGCGACTGACTCTGACTCTATTTTTGGATTTTTGAAATGTTTTGATTTTTTTGATTTATTTTTTTAAAGTTTTATGATGTTTTTGGGTTTTCTCAGGACATTTTGCGATGTTAGTGGATTTTCCATGGTTTCTTGTCTCCAACACAACCAATGCAAGAACCAATATGACACATGTCAAGTGTTTGCCCCCAGTCGAGTACAAGACCAATTGACTATGAATAGGATAAGATGGGGGATATGAAATACACTCGATGTCAATCGTTCCAAGTTATGGGAAAGACTACCACTTATTATGAATGGTATATACAAGCGATGGGTACGAAAGATAAGGGATATGTACAAGGATAGGTAGTACATACAAGGATAAGGGATATAGATAGGGAAGTGGACTATGTACAGGGGTGGATACTATGTACAGGATCGTGGACTATATACAATGATAGGGACTATGTACAAGGTAGATTAGAATAATAGTAGACAAAGGAGCAGAGTTGAGTACACATGGCGCCTGTTTGCCAAGTTTTCACCATGGTACCTATCCAAAGCGCCACCGAAGTGGTTTTCACCATTGGACAAATGATTTGTCTTTACTATTTTCTATATTATCTAATTTTTTTGGTGTTAACAAGATGCCTGTTTACCAGGTTTTCACCTTGATAACAATTTTTTGATTTTTTGATTTTTTCCTAATTAAGACAAAGGCTCGCAGAAGCTATGCGTAAAACCTCTTCAGATGTATACTATTGATTGGTGAGGACAATGGTTCCCCTTTAGGAGTAGAGAGTTGGTACGCTCCTGACCCAAAAGCTTCCATAACAACATAAGGTCCTAACCAATTTGGTTCAAACTTTCCTAGTTTTTCTCTTTCTGCTTGATTCTTTGGGTTCTCCATTAAAACCAGGTCACCAATGTCAAAGTTTCTGTTCAAAACCTTCCTGTTATAGCTATGACGAAGGTGATTCTGATATGCTTGAGATGGTCTAGTGCCTTTTGTCTTCACTCATCTAGGAATTCTAGCTCATGGAGTTTCGACACTCAGTACTCTTCATCATCAATGTGGCCTTTCAGGGATACCCTTAGGGAAGGAATCTCGACCTCAATAGGAAAAATGGCTTTAGACCCAAAAACAAGTGAATATGGGGTAGCACCAGTGGGAGTACGTATACTTGTACGATAAGCCCATAAGGCAGGGTTAAGCTGTAAATGCTAGTCACGACCAGCATCATTGACAGTCTTCTTGAGGATTCTAATGATGGTCTTGTTAGATGCCTCCACTTGGCCGTTACCTTGTGGGTAGTATGGAGTGGAAAAGTGATGTTGGATATGAAATTCATCACACAGATGGCGGACTTCTTGGTTTTTAAATGGGCGGCCATTATCAGTGATTATGGACTGAGGGACACCATACCAACAGATGATATAGTTCAGGATAAATCTAGAAATCTATGTGCCGGTAATATATGTCATGGGAATGGCTTCAATCCACTTCGTAAAGTACTCAGTGGCAGTGATAATGAACTTGTGTCCATTAGATGATGTGGGGTGGATCTTACCTATGAGGTCGAGTCCCCATTGGGAAAAGGGCCATGGTGATGTGATAGGACAGAGCTCCTGTGCTGGGGCATGTATCAAATCTCCATGAACTTGGCATTGGCGGCATTTCGTTACAAAGACATATGAGTCTTTTTCCATAGTAGGCCAGTAATAACCCAGTCTCATAATATTTTTGGCTAAGGTAGGACCGCTCGAATGGTATGATGGGTATTATCTAAGGCACGTCTATATAGGGTGTCTCCGACGATGGTGTATTTGGCTGATTTGCGGAGGAATGTCCTACATTGGTTATTGGATAGGCCAATGGGTATGACTTCGGCATGAAGGTAATCATAGATTTCTTTGTACCATGGGGAATCGGGACCAAGAATATCACACACCATTTCAGAATCTGGGATATCGTATGCTGGGACCAAAAGTTGTTCTACCAAGAACTCAAACTTAGGCACGTTGTTAGGAATGTCAAGAAGTGATGCAATTGTAGCCATAGCGTCTACTGCCCTGTTTAAAACATGAGGTATTTGATGAAATTTGACTTTGTCAAAGTACTCTTTAAAGCTATCAGCCATGTGCTTGTATGGAGCAAGCTTCTCATCCTTAGTCTCATAATCATCATTTACCTATCTAATTACGAGTTGAGAATCACCATATACCTGTAAAACCTTAATTTTCCACTTGACCGCCATGCGTAACCCTGTCACGAGAGCTTCATATTCTACCATGTTGTTAGTGCATGGGAATGCAATCCTGAATGAATTAGGGATGGAATCACCTTGTGGTGTGATAAACAGTATACTAGCCCCTGAACCATGATTTGTATGTGAGCCATCAAAGTACAGTTTCCATGTTATATTTGTGTCAAATGTGAATATGAACTCATCAGGAAAGTCTGCAACTAATGCGTGATCTGCCTGTATGGGTGCGTCAGCTAACTGATCAGCAATGACCTGTCCTTTAATAGCCTTTCTTTCTACATACTGGATATCATACTCACTAAGTATCATAACCCATTTGGCCAGTCGCCCTGTTAATGCTGCCTTGCTGAAGATATTTTAGAGGGTCTATTTTAGCAATCAACATTGTTTGATGGTTTAGCATGTAGTGCCTCAATTTTTGGGTAGCAAATACTACTGCAAGATAGGCACGTTCAATGTTACTATAGTTGAGCTCATAACCTACCAAAGTCTGACTGATATAATAAACTGCCCTTTCATGACCTTCATCGTCATTTTGTGCAAGCAATGCTCCGAGTGATGAATGGGTTGCCGTAATATAAAGAATCAATGGTCTTCCTTCAATAGGTGGCCTTAAGACAGGTGGTGTGAGTAAATACTCTCTAATCAGTTGAAAAGCCTCTCCACACCTAGCTGTCCATGCAAAGGGTTCGCCTTTCTTAAGTAGATGTTGAAAAGGATGTGTCTTGTCTGCTAGCTGCACTATAAATCTTCTGATAGATTGCAACCTTCCCTGTAGTGTCCTTATTTGACTAAGATTAGTGGGTGGAGGCATGTCCATGATTTCTTTTACCTTAGCCAGATCCACTTCAATTCCTCGTCTAGAAATGATATAACCTAACAGCTTTCCTGACTTGACTCCAAACACACATTTCTTTGGATTGAGTCTCACTTTATATGTTTCCAGCCTCTGAAATATCTTGTCTAAAACCTGTAGATGTTCTGCCCTTGTCTTGGATTTTACAATAAGGTCATTGACATAATCCTCCATACAAGTGTGTACTAGATCATGAAAGATAATAGTCATGGAACGCTGATAAGTTGCTCCTGCATTCTTGAGTCCGAAGGGCATAACATTCCAACAATACATTCCCCAAGGACAAGTGAAAGTTGTCTTAGGTTGGTCTTTAGTTGCAATTCTGATCTAGTTATATCCTAAAAATCCGTCCATAAGGGACAACATCTCATATCCTGCTGTCATGTCAAATATCATGTCTATGTTAGGTAAAGGGAAGTCATCCTTAGGACAAGCTTTGTTGATATCCCTAAAATCAGTGCAGATGCGGATGCCCCCAGTTGGTTTAGTGACTGGTACAAGATTGGAGATCCAATCTGCATAGTCGATAGATCTGATGAAACCAACATCTAACAACTTCTTGAGTTCTACCTTGACTAATAAAGCAATCTGTGGATGCATTTTTCTCAACTTCTGTTTCACTGGTTTGGCACCTGGTTGTAAGGGAAAATTATATAGAACAAGTTCAGGATCTAACCCCGGCATGTCGGCATATGACCAAGCAAAATTTATCTATCTCTGTGCAAAGAAGTCATGGAACTCAGGCTTCTCTTCTGTTGTCAATGACGTTGCAAAATAAACTAGTCGAGGATTCTCTTTTGTGCCTATGTTGACCTCTACGGATTCTTCAACGAGCATGGGTGACTTTTCCTGTGCAACAGGGAGAATGTTCAAACCTCCATCCTTAGGTTCCTCAGAGAGGTTTTCACCTTCGGATGCGTCCTTTCTTTTTACTTTTTCATTGTCTAAAGGTGCCTTTCGGTTTTCACCTAGAGACTCATCTTTTTTATTTTGTTTATTCTTTTCCTCATTTTTGCGACTGGAGGGTTGAATAGATTCCCCAAAATATGCTTTGTTGTCCAAGTCAATGGTAAAACCAGCCTTATGATCCCCGTTAGGTATGCCTTCACATAATCCCAGGAACTCAACAATTGCTTCGTCATTCTCAAAAGTGTCTAAGATGGGTGCGTCTTGTTGATCCCAATCAATGAGTTGGGGATAGACTAAAGGCATGTCATCGTCAGAGTTATCAAAGTCTAATGGGGTCAAGGTAAAGATTGAATTATTCATGTGATTACAAAAATCTTGTACCAGGTCCGTTTTGCTCTTGGGTTTGGGTCTAGGTGGATGAATAGGTGGGCCTAATGCCAAGGTTTGACTATTGGAAAGAGGTGGCTCAGGTTGCCAAGAGGTAGGATCAAGTGATTCCCAATAGTAGTGTTTAAACCATTCCTCTTTTGTCATTTTCTTTGGCGGACAGGAATTTAAGGGGTTGGGTGAGGAACTTAACATCAAGTCAAGTTCTCCAAATAACTTGTCAAGGTCCATGGAAGAAGTAGAGGATAGCGATTCCCACTCATAATCATTAGAGTCAGGGGAGTCACAATGATATTGGTCCACTAGTTTGTGAGATGTCTTAATATCTTCTGAAGCACTAACTTCCTCAAGTAAGGGTAATGGGGTACTAGGAAAGCCAATCTGAATTGGTTGAAACCCTAGCCCTACTCCTTTTGGCCACTGAGAAACAAATATTGGTTCAATTCTGCCATCTTGGTTTAAGCCTAAACCACTATGTCCATCATATCCCTTGCTTTGCATAATTTTGAAACCCTTTCCATATAGATTTGTAGGAATATGAGCTAGTAAGAGTGGTTTCTCATCATCTTCCCTATATAGCCAGGAAGTGAGATCCTCTACATGGACAGCCTCTTTGCTTAATTCACCCCATTTGGTGAAAGTTGTTGTGGGGGGAACATGTATAGTGATCATAGACTATCCCCTACCTATTGTAGGTAAACCATATGACTTAGGAGGAACCAAATGGCTAACACAATAAGAAGTCTTCATGTAATACTCTCCACAACCCTTGTCTTGGATCTCAACCCTAGGTGTGGTAGGAACTGAGGGTGAAGTAGTTGCTCGAGTGAGTGTGGATGGATCAACATAATAAGATGGATTGGATGATGAGGCCTCGTGATTTACTGGCACTTGGCATTGAGGGATCTCCTTTAGATTGGTGCAATACTGAAAAGGATCGGGATCACTATCTATAGTTATTTCGGTGCCATTGTAAGGGAATTTAAGACACTGATGATACGTGGAAGGGACCGCCTTCATGGCATGAATCCATGGTCTACCTAGCAGAAGATTATAAGGGAGGGTGAGATCCAAGACCTGGAACTTTGTCTCCATCACCGCAGGACCAATTCTGATAGGAAGTGTTACCACCCCCTTTGATTTTCTTTCCTCATCATCATAAGCTTTTATGACAATGCTTTTGGTCGTGTCCATGCATGCTTCTGAAATACCTAATGCCTTAATTAGTTTTAAAGTACACATATTTAACCCTGCTCCTCCGTCTACCAAAACTCGTCTAACTTTGGTGTCATCAACAAGGACTTCTAGATGTAAAGGGTCATTGTGGTTTGTCTTTTCAGTTGCATAGTCTTGTTCAGAAAATGTGGCATGGTGATTATTGGTCAAGTAGCCCACCATTTCCTGGAAACGATTGACATCTAGATCGTTAGGGACCGTGGTATTCTGTAAAGCTTTATCAAGGATAGACCGATGCTCGGGGGAAATACGCAACAATTCCAAGATTGAGATTTGGGTTGGGGTCTTCCCCAACTGATCAAGAAGGTTATATTGTAACTTGGAAGGTTGGGGTGTTTGCTGTGATGGGGGACCTTGAATAGTGAATTTAGTACAACGAGTATTGACCGCACACTCAGGATTAGCCTTGATAGTAATGGTATTGATATTCTCATCAGCGGCACGAAGGAAATGAATGATTTTGCCACTACCATAATCATGTTTAATACTCACATAGTTGGCTGACATATTGGTCTTAGTACTCGAGTTGGGAACAGTTCCTTTCCCATGGTCATGTAGTGGGTCTAAAAAGACTTGATGATCAGTGTTTGATGACTTTTGTTTTTTTCCACTAACTTTGATAATTCTCCTTTCAACAAGATCCTGTATGATATTCTTCAGTTGTCGACAGTTTTGTAAGTTATGCCCCTTAGTCCTATGATAATCACAAAAGGCATTGTCATCCCACCAAGCTGGTTTAAACTGTCCTAGATCGTATTGTCTTGGTTCTTGCATCTGTATGAGGTTATGTTGTAACAGTTGTTTGAACACCGACTCAATGGGTTCCCCTAAGGGAGTGAACTCACGTTTTTGAAATCTTCTTGGTTGTGGACGTTGAGTATTTTGGACCACGTTAGGAGGTTGATTGACAGCATTAAGCATGTTGGAAAAAGTATGAGGTCCTTATAATGTGATGAGAGGTCCTACTTGTAGTGTTTTAGCATCAACTACCCCATCATTGGTAACATTTTTGTTGCGAGACCAGAATTTTTTTTTGTCAGTGGGGGTGTTTTGTATGATCGGGTTCCGATTGGATGTTGTTGTCTTGAGTTCACCCTTTTCAATGAGATCCTTTTCTATTATCACCCCTTTTTCAACTAGTTCTGAAAAAGATGTACAACAATGTACCCTTAAGTTATTCCTGAGTTTTGGATGAAGGTTTTCTTGAAACATTGTAACCTTTTATTTTTCGGGTATTTCAATAGGACACCTACTAGCAATAGTTCTCCATCTCTGGAAGAAAGCAATGAATGTTTCCCCTTCATCTTGCGTTGTGTGGCACAAGGTTTCTATATTTATCTCGTGGTCAATGTTGAAGGAGAATTGCTCCACAAATTTCTCAACTAGTTCACCCCAAGATCTAATGCTAGAATCTAGACCCGAAAACCATTCTAGTGCAATTCCTACAAGACTTCTTGGAAATAGCCTCATAAGATACGTGGGGTCATAAGCGACATCTATGCATATGGTAGAAAATTCCCTGATATGTTCAATCGGATTTCGTTTGCCATTGTACTTAGGAAGATTCAGTATGACATATCCGTGAGGGAAAGGTGTCATGTACAATGATCTGTCAAAGGGGAATGGGCATATGTCCTTTTTTGAAAATGATTTTTTAGTTGATACCGACATGTTATCCATTTGTGTTTGTAAGGTGTGCATTTGTGTTTGTAGGACGTCAACTTGGGTCAAAGATGTGCTAGAAGGATTATGCGGATCCGTGTACGTGTTCTGAAATCCAAAGTCTCGTGATGGGTTTCGATTGAACGTTGGCATCTGAGGTGGATTTGGATTCAGAATATTGGTAAATGTGTTTTGGTATGGTATCTGTATAAATTGATGTTGACCTGGGTTCTGTGTAAACAGATTTCGAGTACCACTCTGTGAAAAAGGATTCTGGTTTGGAATCTGTGTGAATTGGTTTTGACTTGGAATCTGTGTGGACAGATTCTAACTACCAATCTGTGAAAAGGGATTCTGATTTGGAATCGATCTGAATTGACTTGGAATCTATGTGGACAGATTCTGACTACCAATCTGTGAAAAGGGATTCTGATTTCGGAATCTATGTGAATTGGTTTTGACTTGGAATCTGTGTGGACAAATTTTGACTACCAATCTGTGAAAAGGGATTCTGATTCGGAATCAATGTAAGTGGATTCTGACTGCTAGTCTGGGAGAGTGGATGTTGATTGCCATATTGGAAGGAGGGAATTCCTCCTGTTTGTGTAATCTTTGGTATAGTACTAGTGATTTGAGCACTAGGTATGGCCATCGACTGTGGTATGGTACCCGTGATACTAGCAGTAGGTACAGTTGTTGATTGTGCACTTGTGACACCAACATAAGATGTAAGGGCTGATGTTTTAGGTCTTTTACTCCCAACAAGAGGACAGAAGGGAGTGGATGATGATGCCCCTATAGTGAAATTAAATCCCGATGTCATGCCAGACATACCAAATGGGGAAGTATGGACTGTCGTACTCTGTGTAGATGTGCTAGATGGCATAGTTGTGCTTACCTAAGGTATAGTAGTACTAGCAGTTGTTGTGTTTGTCCCTTGTGTAGGTTGAGTTTGTAAGGTGCTAATGTAAAATCCTGGAGGTAAGGTAGCGCCTTCAGCTAGCAATTTGGCTAAATATTGTTGTTGATCATTTGCTAGGTACTCATCTACAAAAGAGGAAAATTCAGGGTCATGTGCAGCAGCCTCTATGTCCTCAACTGCAATATGTCCTTGAGTGTTTCTAGTGGTGAATTTGTCTAATAGAGTCTTAAGAGGTCTTGAATAAAATGGATTGACGAACTCGTTTTGGTTCGACATGTTTTCTCTCTCTCTTCTCTTAGACCTAGTTTCAACCATGTAAGACAAGCTCAATATGCGGGAAATGTAAGACTATATCTATGAACAATATGACCCTAGTCTATGTTTTTGGGATTTTCTTATGCAAAATAAGGAATGTTCTAAGATGATGCTAGTCTAGACTCTAAAGATGCAAAAGTCTAAGCAAGACCCTAAAGTGATCAATTCTATAAACCCAAGATGAAGGGACCAACTGCCTAAAGTCAAACCAAGGTGTCAATTTAGTTAAGTCAAGGAACCAATGTAGGACGAGGATCAAAGACAAGTTGAGTTTCCTAACTAGACTAATGAGCTAGGAGGACTCTCTATAGGACAAAGTATAAGATGATAAGACTAGGTTCAATGACAAATGTTGTTGACACTATGATTTTCTAGAGTATAGATGGTGGACTACTCCTAATGTTTATAAAAGTGACCTTTTAGAAGTCTAATGCAAGGTAATATGTATCCTAAGATGAAGCTAAACTCTAAATGAAGACAACTATGGTAATGACTAAATGACCCTAAGGGATGCAAAATTGAGCAAATCATTTCAAGTTTCTGTTCAAGGACTGTTTGTGTAAAGACAACTGAAACTGGTATAACCGTATTGACTGGACAGTGACTGTGAATTCTGGTTTTCTAATAATCAGTCAGATGCGTTTCAGGATCTAACAGATGCAGTTCAAGTTTACAGTTGCAATTATCCTTTTAACAGATGCGACTCATACTGACAGTTGCGACTCAGAATATAATGCATGCGGTTTTTCCAAAGCAATTGTGAGCCAAACTAGCGGATGCGACTCAGAAATTAACATATGCGACTTGAAATTACAGTTGCGACTCAAAAATTAACAGATGCGACTTGGAAAATCAATTGCGACCTTCTGGTGAACAGTTGCGACTCTCTGTGAATTTTCAGTGACATGAAATTTAAACTGACTCCGTTTTCCCTGATCAAATTTTGACAATCAAAGACAATTGTAAGACAAAGTGTTTTCAGTTTCGATTTTGGACTCAAAGAACGTTTAAGTTGACAACAGACAAGCACATCCTAATAGGCCAAAGGCCTAGGGTTTGTATACTTGGTATAGCCCACCGAAATACCCCGGATTGGTGATGAACACCTTTCCTTCTCGAGAGTGGATAGCTTAGAAATTTTGTGGCATTGGCTCCCCTCCATGGCTCATTAACGTCTTTCGAGCACACCAATTTCAAATTCTTTGGGCAATGACCTCCCAAGAACTGTTATCTCTACTCAAGGGGATCAGTAGTAAGTAATCTTCGGGCATGATACTGTACCCTGCACTATACCAAGCAACGGCCACAAATAGGTTGGTCTCTAAAACAAAAGGTATTAAGTACGGGCATTCTGTTCGTGGGGTGTGATCCATATGGCGTGAGTCCCCTTTCGGATCCATCTCGTCGGAACCACACTCATGATTCTTGGGGTTTCCCCAAGAACCCACTTTTATATACCGGCTGGAAGTCCCTCGGGTTCAGGGTGCTACTGGTCTAAGTCGTCCTGGGGTGAGTACTTTTTCCCACCAGAACAGGCCCAAGTTCTAGAGTTGGTAACCGTTTCTCTTACACCCAGGATCGCACGGATGTGCAAGGGGAGAGGATACTTCGATGTACCAAGTCATAAGGGTAACCAGACTTGTGCTTTCACACCAAACACAGTAGACACTTGTTAATTTTAAACCAAACGAAAGATTTGCTATACTACCAAACAATCTGTTTCAAAAATTAACTAAGGTCTTCGACAAGCATCCTGTAGAAAAATTCATTAGTAGTTTGCAATATTGTCTTCGTCAATCATCCTGCAAAAGCTTGTTAACTCCAAAAGGCCACATGCTGAAGATAAGATATTAGTAACACACAAAATAATTGAAAATTTTAGATTTCTGAAAACAAAAATAAAATTTTACCAGTCAATTGCGTCGCTGTACTACTAGTTAGATGCGTCGTTTCTTCTTCAATTGCGGCTTGGGAATTCAATTGCGGTTTGGGAAAATACAGATGCGTCATTTCCTTTGTCAGATGCGGTGCAGGAAGTCAATTGCGGTTTAGGAAAATTCAGATGCGTTGTTCCGTACGAAAAACCTGCAAAAACCACAAATAAAAGATCTACGGATCTGCGAAGATGGTATCTTCATGTCGGGTTCACCAAATGTAACGCCATAGAAAGTGCACAAAGACAACAAAGAAGATTAGAAGCAAACATGCAATACTAAGATCTAAGATGCAAATCTAAATGTTAAGCAACAAAGAACAAAGGAAAGTAAAACGTAAACAAACTAAAACAATCTCACCAATTTCAAACGTATTTCCATGATTCATCTCGATTGCCCTTCTCCATTTTTCTTGTGTAGTATAATTGCCCTCAAATTTTCAAGAGTTCGTGCAAGTATAGCCTAAGATAGTGATTAGCAAAATCTCAAAGATTCAAGATTGAGTGCTCTCAAAAGTCATAAGATTTCGCGAGAGAGATTGGAATGAAGAATGACAAATCAATTTATAGAAAATTGATTATTCGAACGACAGGTCAAGATTGAAAGATCAACAGACGGTTGAGATTGATAGATTAGACATGCATTCTGATAACTGTTAGTAGTGACATGAGTGATACAAACTAGAAATAGGATTAAAGATTAAATAAATGATTTAATCTTCAGTTCGGCATTCAAAAACATAAGAAATATCTTTGCATGACAAAGATGAAGATTGATTATAACAACTCTCTGTTCGAATGCACGCACGAGGTTTAATTAATTAAATAAGAATATTTAATTAATCTGCATGTACACACAATTGAGTTAGAACTGAATGATTGAATGATCTAACGAAGAGATTACTCGAGAACGCCACTCAGACATCAAAACAAGAGTTAACTGAGCGATTAAAATAGATGTTTGAGTTGAGTAAAAGTGAATACTTAGATAACTCACATAATTATCTAAAATATAGAGGAATACGTTAAAATAGAATTAATGAATTAAATAATTCATTTAATTCAAGACTCGATATTCGAAGAATAATTAAATAAATCAAGAATTTATTTAATTATAGTTGAAGTATGATAAAGAGTAAGCTAAATAAGAATTTATTTAATTTGACAAGAAGAATAAGGTTAATCGGTAACATAATTAAATAAAAGCGTTTATTTAATTAATCGATAGAATAAAGAAAGTGTGAATTAATTAAATAATTAAGATTATTTAATTAATAGAAGAATTAATGAAGATGAATTAATTAAATAATTAAGATTATTTAATTAATAGAAGAATTAATAGAAGATGAATTAATTAAATAATTAAGATTATTTAATTAATAGAAGAATTAATGTTAAGATGAATTAATTAAATAATTAAGATTATTTAATTAATAGAAGAATTAATGTTAAGATGAATTAATTAAATAATTAAGATTATTTAATCATGACCATGAAGAATAAGAATTATGAAGAATATTCAAGTCGCAGGCCTAAACCAAATTTCGGTGTCTACACTTGACATGTGATGTTGGTTTAGAGTTGTTTCATGTCATGTTATACTTTTGTTTGTGCATTAGAGTTTTGGCATGAGGCATTGCTCTTGAGACCATGGTAAGGTCACTTGGAGTGTGATATCTCCTAAGGGGATGATAATATCATGATGTCATGTAAAGTTCCTAGTCCAGATGATTGGAGCTTTTGACAGTGGTCTAGTAATTCTTTGTGGTTTGGGTGCATTGGTCATATGCTTGAGAACTTCATGATGATGTGGTGATGCAGATTAGATTTTAGTATGAAATGATTATTTTTAGGTTCTCATGGATACATGGAGAATAAGGTAAGGCTATAATTCTCTTGAGATGAGATAGGTGTTGTTGATGGTTACTCCTAATGACGATTTTAGCAGAAATTCTAAGGAGCCTACACCTTGGTTGGATGTGAGTTCAATAGAAACCAATGAGGAGATTTCTCTTGGATGAGTCATGGTCACTTGCATATCTTTGAGAATAATTTTCATTCGCACTCTTAGTCTACTCAACAATGAAGTCTATTTGAGAGGTATTTTCCCATTATATCTTTTAGATATGTTCTATACTTTCTTTCATGATATGGATCTTGAGCCATTGTTTAATGGTTCTAGAGGATTCATAGTGAAATATGGACATCATGGTTATCTCCTTGAGAATTTTTATTTTATGACATATTTTGCTGATAAGAACAGTTAGGAGATGCTTTATGGGTTTGTTTTCCTAAGATGGAAAATGGAGTGGTTTGATCTTCTTTGAAAGGCTTACATCCATATTGATTACTTGATATATATATGTTGTGTTTGATCTTGGAGATTGAACGGTTGGATTTTGTAATGCTATTATCTTTGGGGTATTTTGAATGAGATCATATTTGTCATAGTTGGCATTTAGAGGTGTATGTAGGAGGATTTTCTATAGGTTCATGATGTGCAGAGGTGCTCTCTTTGGTCTAGGTTATCTTCTTGGAGGTTTAATTTCATATTACATTGGCTTGAGATTTGGTTGGAGCTATTTTTTTCACTCAAGTTCTTGGGTGGTAACTTGGAGGTTCTTTATCTCTTTCCTGTGTTGGGTGTGGAGAACTTGGGAGAGCTATGAAGACTGGTGGGAAAATTGTTCTTTTAGGTTATTAATTTATAGATTGTGCATATCATTGTGGATGTTTCCTTGGTACTACATGGTTACACTTTTTGTGTACTGCCACTGGTAGACTTGTTATGCATTGTTCTTTTAGATTTGGCATTACCCATGCAGTGGGAGTTCTTGGATGTGTTTTGTATTCTTTGACTAGTTAGTGCATGGAGCTTGTATCTGCAGTTGATGGGTTGGATATGTTATTGGCATGAGTTTACTAATGAAGATACCTTGGAGGTATGTATGATTGGATGGTTAGCACGTGTCGTGGGTGCTATTTTTAGTCATGTGGGTTGATCAGTTGGATGGGAGCAATTAGTTTTCTAGTTGTTCTGGCTAGTGTTTCTATCTTGTTTTTGGAGAATGGCTTTATGATTGTGTTCTGTATGGAGCTTTGAGGCTGGTGCTTTTGTACAAGCTTTGAGCATAGTGGAGTGGTGGAAGTGAGCTTTAATTGTTTCTATAAGTTGGGCCTAGAGATGGTTTTCTTTTATACTAGTGCATATACACCATGGTGAGTTCCTTTCCTTTAGAGGATGGTTAGAATAGTCGCCAGAAATGGTGAAAATTTTGAATGTTGTTGCATATGTCTTGGAGATAGGGATTTTGATCTTTGATTGGGAGAAGCCAATAAGTTATTTGTCAAGTGGGAGCATGGTGGGACTTGTGCTTCAAATTATTGGCTTGATATACTCCTTAAAGTATTGGTTCTATCTCTTATTGGCCTAACTTCCTCATATCAATGGGACCTTGTTCTTAGTTCTCTCGATGCTTTGATGGCCTCCATGGTTTGGCACTAACAGTTTCCTCTGGCATTGTGTTTCTATCGGCGGGAGTAATTCATGCCAGTGTGAGTCTCAAAGAAGTCTCTATGATAGCCTAATGTCCTACATTGGTCACTCGTCGGTAGGACTTCATGTTGTCGGTAGGACTCTATCTTGAGTTCCCCTAATGGTCTGATGGAGTAGTGACTTGTATGGCGGTAAAGACTTGTCAGTGGGAGATGACATCATCTGTAGGAGTCTATGAGCTATCACATTGATAACTCGATACATAGCATTGGATCCTCATCAGTGGGAAGTTGTGTCTTCGATGGGAAACTAAAGCTTATCCTACCAATGGAATGATGGAGTCATTCATCGGTAGGAGATGCTAGTATCAATTGAACCTTTGTGAGTGTCCCTCTAATAGACTAATGGTGAAGGTGGTGTATAGTATATCGACATGTCGCAGGTTTTGAGAACTTCACAACCTCTGACATGAGGTTTTGAAGTTCATGTTTTGAGTGACTTAGTGATTGGTGCTTCATTAGTGGGATGTGGTTACTTCAGTGAGACTTTAAAGTCTATCTCCCTGATATTATGATAGGCTAACTCGATGACTTGTGTAGAATTTCTCATTGGGACCCAATTGATGATTAGCTGGAAAGTGGTGATTGGTTGCATACTTGTGATAGTTAAGTTGCTTGTGGCTATTCATTTGTTGTGGTTAGGGTTTCTTGGAATGATCAAGAGCAGAACACAAATGCCATTTTGGAGTTTCCATACTAGTTGAGAGGTTGGGTAGCTGAGAGAAGAAAAATGTAGAGTGAAGGAGGGAGAAGCATCTGCACTACATGTTGTGTGAAAGTATTGTAACAATGTGAGGATTCTGAATGGTTATGTTATTTGTATTCTCTGGATGGAACAAAATGAAAACTCATGTAAAGGCTATGAGCCTGAAATTGTATTGTAACTTTTTTTTTGCTAAATAATACAATGGATCGATCATTTTGGAATGTGGAGTTTTTTACCTGAAAGGGTTTTCCCCACATAAATTTGTGTGTCCATATCTTGTTTCTTTCATATTGGTTGATTCTACAAATTGAATCTATCAAGTGCATGTTGAAAATAGTAGTATTTGCATGAGCTTTTCTCAAGAGGGTTAATGTGGGAAATCAACCATGCCCATTTCTGCTTTGTGGCATAGTAGTACGTGTCTCTGAAGTAAATTAATGGTTTTGAAAGTAACTAAAGGAACCACTAATCTTAGATGTTCATTATGAGATGACCATGATTTCCCTACACTAAGATCTATGGAAAAGGTGAAATTAGTTTTGATGGAAAGCATAAGATAGATGATGTTCTTTATATTAAGGGTCTTTGAAATAATCTTCTAAGTGTAGGAAAAATGTGTAGTAGAGGATACAATCTAGTGTTTCAAGATGATAGTTGTGAAATCAGAAAAGGAAGCTCTAGAACTTTGGTTGATACAAGAATAAGGATAGAAGGGAATGTGTATCAACTCAAAGGTCTTGGTGGTAAGTGATTTATATCATAAATCAATAAAAGTTGGTTGTGGCACATAAGAATGTGTCATATTAATTTTTATAGCCTAGTGAAGATCATATCTACTCATGCTGTGAGAGACATGCCAAAAATTACAAATCCTATCAATGTAATTTGCAAAGAGTGTTAGGTTGGAAAAAAACTAAAGAATACTCTATTGTAGGACCTATAGAGTCGATTCATACAAACCTATGTTGATATACTATAAGGCCCAACTAATTCTCAATAAACATGGTAATAGACACACAATTCATAGGTGGTTCCTAATCGAAAGACTACTAAACCCTTGTAAAGACCCCATTTAATTATCAACCAGGGATAATGTAAACTTGTGATGATGTTGACACTATATGTACTTCCAAAGACTCTATAATACCTATATCATCTAGTATAGGTGGTTGACACATATGAAAAATGAAATAAAGCATAAATTATAAAATAGGAAAAAGGATTAAGTCTATAACTATTGCTATGGTTACTTATAACGTAAGGCTGTGACTAGTTCATTGTTAAAACCCTAAAATCTATAATTAACTTAAAAATTGCTAAATTTTGACTCACTCTAAAGGAAAATACATTGAGACAAAACAAAACATGAAGCATAAGATAAGATCTCATTCACATATAGGAAATGAGGAATCTAATTGAGATGATTGCAATAATGAAATGATATAATATAATAATAGAAATTAAAGTGTGTAAATTAAAGTGAAGAACAATTACTTTGAGTGCCCCTTACTTAAGTTATTGTATCCATAAAATAATATCAAATCTAAACTTTTTGAATCAACTGATCATAACAATAAACTGAAGCATCTTCATTGCATATAGCTAGATTTCACAATCTAACAAGAATCTTCAAAGATATCTTATTCATGAAAGTATAATAGGAAAATAACAAAGTACTATTTGTGTAATAGAAAAACTATATCTATTTGAACATATCCACACGCTATATCTACTCCTTAACCACTGAGCCAACTAAATAGATTTGGGGGAGGTTTTGTTGAAATGATGGATGCACAATGTCCCTAAAGCTGCGACCTTCAAGAGGACCTTTTCCAAGAATAAATTCAACCACACAAAAAGTGTTGCAACTAAGGGCATGCAAATGGAGATTACTTGATTGCTTCTAGAATATTGATTACAAATGTACAAATGCCTTGAATATATAGGCATGAGAGAGATGCAAGATGCAATGTGATGTTTCCATGTGTCTTGATCTAACAACATGTGACAACATGTGAACCCTACCTAGGAAATGATAAAAGATTGAGATAAGTTCTAGGACAACTCATCTTCTAGAAGGAATCTTATCCCCTACGCATGAAAAGGGGGAATTACCCCATTATTTATGATTTATCTAATAATTCAACCTAGGACTAAAATAATGCAAGACCTAAGTTAACTTATGCTAGTGTAATAAATAATTAATTACACTAACACCCCCCCCATAAGTGTGACTTAGGGAGGAGGAGATGCAATGATTATGCAAAGATGATGATAGATGATGGGTCCCGACTACATGATTTCCATTTTAAGTACCCATTTACATGATGAAAATGAAAATGCAACTAATCTCCCACAACCGAAGAAAAGGGGGAAACCTAGTGGGAAGAAAACCACTCTCCAAAAAGGAGATGAAAATGTAGGAAAGTGAGAAAGGATGGGAAAGATGGAGGACTCCCAAATACCCCCTAAGTACACCAGCTATCACATGGATACAATACAATCATTAGCCCCCCCATAGGAGGGAAACAGAGAGACTATATAGCCCCCCTAGAATATCTGATCACCTACAAAAATGGTAAGTGTTTGAAGACAAAACATGATACAATGTCGACAAACAACTTGTCTCCCTTTCGAAAGAAACAAAACCAAGTGCAAGTGCAAGGATGCTTCCCATTTTGGATAGGAATTAAAGTAAGGTAGGATGAATATGGATGATGATGTCTTGAAAAAATACTTATGTGTATCCTTTCCTGATGAAGATGCCACAATCAACTGAGGTACATACCCAATCAATGAAGAATGTGACCAACCAAGATGATGCAGAAACTGATGCTAAACAATATCCAAAGATTGTAATGCAATGAATGTGATGGAGACTAGATTTCCCCCTGAATGAAGTGTCCTCAAAACCACTGAAAGAAGTCTGAAGCAACAAAGGTGTCCAAACCACATGTCTCCCGCTAGGAAGAAGCAAATCCAATGGTAGATGCTGAAGAAACTCCAAATCTTGAATGAAATGAGAGGGAAGAAGTCTCATACATGAAATCTCTGAATAGAAACCAAGTGCCTCCAAGATAGCCTATGGATCCTCAACCAAAGTTGATACAAAGGGATGAGGAGACTCAAGATAACTCTCCAAAGTAGGATCTAAATAAAGGAGTGATATCCTATCAAGAATGTCCTCCAAACCTGTAGAAATAGCCAAGTTTTCAATCACTGAAACAAAGCCATCCTGTGATGTCAAGTCTGGAAAAATGGATGTGTCCTGATGAATGATGATGATGGAAGCCTAAATCAATGACTCTGGACAAGGAATCATTGAATGTGAAGGGATACCAACTATCTTTGATGGAGAAGAAGAAACATCTGAAGAAACCTTGTCAACCTCTTCAGAAGATTCAAGGAAATCAACCTCCTGCATAACAATATCATCATGGGGTATCTGGTCCGAGGAATGAAATACTGAATCATGATAATCAAGGAAGGGTGGAGTATCAGAATCTCCAAATACTCCCAAATCTTAGTCCAAAGGATGTGAGGAAAATCACAATGATCAATAGTACTCAAAACATCACAATCAACTTGCATTGAAATGATCTCTAAGACAATGTATCTATTGCAACTCCAAGAAAATTCATGAATACCTTCACTTGGATGGGGAACTATACCATATAGATGTGGCAATAAATCAAGTGATTGGAGATGGTGTATGATACCATCTTTCCATTGTTTTTAGTTTCCCTTATGCAACATAGTCAGAGAAGGATAATATGCAAGCCCCATAATGTACTATCAAATTTCTCCAAAAACCAAGACAATGAACTTCAACAACAAATAGAAGCTTCTAAATATGATATACAATTGAAGTGATGCCACCCAATAGAAAAATCCTTTTCCTAAGCTTCAAGATATCCAAGTTGTTGAACAAATGCACCAAATTGAACAAAACTAATGCAAGAGTACCTAGAGCTAAAACTGATCAAAGTGAATGGATTGATGAAAAAATCTCTAAATTACCTTCTTGGTGCCATTGGAATCACCAAATTTTGATAAACGGTTGCGAAGATATGAGCCTTTAAGTCTAGAATGAAGGGTTGAATTCAGTTGAATTGAGTTTTTTCTAACAAAAAAAATCTACAGAATTGATGTCACTACTAGAAAGTAGAGAAAAACCTCTTTCTGACAGTATCTCATTTGTCAAATTTTGATACCTTGGTGAAAAGTTATGAAAAAATGAAAAAAGGCCTAGATTAGGCACTTTGCAGGCTAAACAAGGGCAAAAAATAAGCCCCTCTGAGCTTAGCACTCGGTCGTTGATGTGACCTGTAGTGTTAGATGTGGCAAAAAAATAGCACCACCAACCCTGGTGGCGGTGGGGCTGAGCAGTAGGGTGGAGCACCTTTGAATGGTGGCATCGTTTATGGAGTGACCGCCTGATAGTCGGCGGGAGGATCACGATCGACAAGTTGGAGATGGCAAGTAGCTGGTGAGGGGTTGACGGTGATGTGCACTGGTAACCATAGAATAGCCAACATCAGAGAGGAGATCGACCAATAGATGGAACATCAACAAAGTGGCCAATGTGGATGTGATAGGCCTCGACCATAGTACTCTCACCTATAAAAAAGATAAATGTGGCCGACGAAGTGTATTTTCTCAATGAAAAAAATAAATGCAGTTGTAAATAGGTTTGAAGGGAGTTGACGAAGAAATTTTTGAATAATTCCTTTAATGGCAATTCAAAAAATTAAATGTCAATCGATGGAGGTATATAGACCAAACTGGCTGCAAATAAATTAATGTCAATTGAAAAAAAGATGCCAACCAGGATATTTAATTGCAGTCGCTCCAATATTTTTTAATTTTCTACAAATTATAGAAATATAAGCTTGAATATGATTTTTTTGCCAAAATAATGCAAAAGCCCTAATTTTTTTTGAAAAAGAAAAATGGCCTATGACTAAAAAAAAAATTTCCTCAGAGGAAAACTAAGAGGGATGATTTTTTATTGCAAATTGTATGGATAGTACGATTGATTTTGCAAACCCTAAAATACCTCTGATGGCTCCTGAGTTGATGAATCCAATTTTGATGATTGAATAGGTGATCCTAGGGTTTTGAGGCCTTCTAAAGATAATGGCGAACTCAGATCTAGCTCAATTTGCTCCAAAAATCAGCTTAGTCCTCGGGTGGAGTCAAGTTGCCTTTAATGGAAACCTTCAAGCCTGCAATGAATCTCTCTCACCCAACTTTCTTCATCCTGGGATGAAATCTCAATGGAATGGCTTTGATAACATGTTGAAATGGTGGATGCACAATGTCCCTAAAGCTATAGCCTTCAAGAGGACCTTTTCCAAGAATAAATTCAACCACACAAAAAGTGTTGCAACTAAGGGCATGCAAATGGAGATTACTTGATTGATTCTAGAATATTGATTACAAATGTACAAATGCCTTGAATATATAGGCATGAGAGAGATGCAAGATGCAATATGATGTTTCCATGTGCCTTGATCTAACAACATGTGACAACATGTGAACCCTACCTAGGAAATGATAAAAGATTGAGATAGGATCTAAAAGGAATCTTATCCCCTACACATGAAAAGGGGGAATTACCCTATTATTTATGATTTATCTAATAATGCAACCTAGGACTAAAACAATGCAAGACCTAAGTTAACTTATGCTAGTGTAATAAATAATTAATTACACTAACATGTTTATTATAATGAGGACTCAAAATAGAAAACTAAATGCAAGTTACCACTCCCTTATGAAATAGAGAGTGACAAAGTTTGTATAAATGAAAATATGGAAGAAGGTGATTAAGATTGGAACTCTATTTCAAATGGAATAGAAGAGACATGTACTATGGAAAAAGTCACATTGGATTCCCAATCATTGTAGAATCCTTCTTCCTTCATCTATATTATTAAATGGTCTAGTGATTCACAATCATCCTCATTAATGAGCTCTTCCATTTCTATAACTGTCGTGTTCCTATTGTTCTAGAATTTTCCTTCCATCTCTATCTGAAATTCTTTGGCTACAGGTTGTGCTTTCTAGTTGTTGTGGGTTGCAATTTGCTTACCCTAGCTTCTCAGCTGCAAGGAGTTAATTCATCTAACATATACACAATAATATCCATGAATTAAACATAGATCCAAATTGCATTCCATGCACACTCACACACTTAATCATGAATTTACCAACATATCATAATCATATTTCCATACATCAAAACCTAGTTCAATTTTCATGAAGAAACATAAAAAGATAGATAAGTTTAGGAATGTATAGGAAATGACCATCTAGAAATTTCTAAAAGCATGAACTAAAACAAAAGAAAACTAGCTATTAATTGGGTTCATCATTCCCCCCAACTAAGATAATTTCTTGTCCTCAAGCAATTAGTTTAGGACCAAAAGTTTTATTGTAAGGTCATTTCTTTGAAATCTGTAACCACATTCACTCATTTTCCCTACTTCAAGTAGTAGCCCCCATAAATTGAAATCTTTTCCAATTTGAAATGTTATGCATCTTCCCATTTTGCATTCTTCTCTCCCGTTCAATGTGGCACTAGATAAAGGAGTATGGGTGTATGAAAATTTAGAGGTAACCATGCAAGTCCCTTGCCTCTGGAAATTTCTATGTATCTGCAAGATCTTTCAAGCATGGCCACAAAATTGCATAGGGAGTGTGGTTCCTTATTTTGTAATTCAGGAGTCAACTCTTCCCATCTTCCTTGCACAAACTTAAAATCATGATGGATGAGACCTACAACTAGTTGTTGCATCTTGGAAAAATTATTTTCTATAATATTTATAATTCTTCTACTTCCACCCTTATACTTCAGGAGAGTTGTCCATTCCTCTATTTCTGTATTGGGGTCCTTCAACTCTTTTTTGATCTAGAGAGCAATCTATTTTTCTCTCTCAACATATTATTGCATTATTTCACCCCTTTTTTGCTCATTCCTAAAGTAAGAGGCCAATTCTCTAACCTATAAATCTCCCACAAACATTAATGGGTTCTATTTTGTGTCATCTAGAAAAGCAATATTGTGCAAGTAAAACTCACAGTTGATCTTCCATATCTGGTGTAGACTCAACAAAAGTATTTACAAACTCAAATTTCCTACTCAGAGTAATTGGTAAGTTACTAATTAGTCATCTAAATTAAAAAAATATTTTTTAATTGTAAAAATAAAGCATACACGCTGACAGGTTGCCTACATTTGAGGATTTTCGCAGCTTCATTTACAATTTCCTCAACTCTGACTATCAACTTTTTCAATTCAATTTCCTTTTGCTCAAAAACCCTAGTATGGCTAGCTATCATTTCTTCTCTTTCCTTCTGCCAAGCTTCCTTCTTCTCAATGAATTCATTATTTCTTTTCAATAGATCATACCCTATAGACACTATAGCGCAACCAGTTAGAGGAGTTCTACCTTCATCCATAGGTTCTTTATTCTTTGTTTCCATAAGATAAATTTTTGCAAGAACACCCATCTTGGAACCATGCTCAAATTTGTGTATTTTTTACTCCAATTATTTAATTTTCATGTCCCTTTCATTGTCCTTTTACTAGTTTATTTTCAAAAAATCCTCTAATTTCCTTATTTTTTCAAGTTCTTCCTACAATTATTTTCTAACATTTCTTTCCTCAATAATTAAATCTTCATCTTTTCTACAAAATAATTATCATATCCCATGGTATATTCACAATCCTCACTATCATATCTTTGTAAGGTTTTCTTTCTCATCCTTTTAGCAACAAATAAATCCTCTGAATGAGATTTAGAGGTTCTTGTGAAATACCATTTTTGTTTGACTGGTATATGTACATTCCCCTAGGGGTATCCCCCTTTGATTTTGAATCTGTCTCCACTATCACAACATATTCTTTTTCCTACTTCTTAATGGATCCCCACATAACACCTTTCTTCTCCAGGTGATGTGAATTCCTAGGCTATGTGGATTTCTTCTACCTCCTTGTAGGTGTAGAAGAAGATTCACCTTTTATTTTCCTAGTTTTTTGTGTTTTAATAGAAGTAGGGGTTTCTTGGGTTTCTCCTACTATAGGTTGCTCAGAAACTGCAAGTTTTTATTCTTACAAGCTTTTCTCCTCTATTTCTCCTCTATTGTGGGTAGGTGAAGTAGAAAGGGAGCTAGAGGGAATTTCCCTTCCTGATATAGCAGGTGATTCCACATTTTCTAGAATATAAAGTTCCTCGAAAATGTTATTAATATGACTACAATTTAAGAAAATATCTCATGAAACATGTGGAAACTAAACCTTCAAACTTATTTGTTATCAACATGGTAACTAAATAGTAATGTGACAATGCAGTGTTGTTTCTCTTCCTTTTGTATTCATAACTTATTATTTTCAATAGATTATAAATAAAATTGGGAATATTTACATACTTATCATGGTGAAGATGGCTTAAAATTTTAAAATGTACTATGTATAACAAATAATGCATACCATAACTTGTGAGATACTTAATTACATATGAAGCAACATAAGCCCAAACCAATGAAAAGGATAATATTTTAGTACCTTGCGAGGATGATTCCAAGTTATCTCCATGTTCTTTGAATTCATTCCTAGCAACAACAACATTTTCCCTAACTCAAAACTCTTCCACTTCTCTTAGAAATCCTAAAACCTCAATAATGGCGGTCTTTGAAGCATCCACTTTCAAACCTCTTACAATCACCTCATCATTTTGTAAAGTAGTAAAAAATTGTTGGGTCATGACTTTGTTGAAATCTATGAGTTTCAAGAAGTAGTCCATCCAACCAACATGTTAAAAAATATGCAACACCAACCTATCTTCCAATAGCTAATTGTGTGCAGATGGTTCTCTTTAGATTATATCACCACCCATGATGACAATTTGTTCTTTTTATGCTTAAATTCTTTGTTTATCAATTTAACCACACCAATCCCTTTCTAATTGTGTGCTTGTCCTTTCCAAATGTAGTTATTCTACCCCTTCTTCTTTCTTTATGAGTTTGAATTGTAGCTTGCATTGTATACAAAATGGAGAAAACAAAATGGAAAAAAAAATGAAAAAAGTATTTGGGTTTTGAAAATAAAAAAATGAAAACGAAGAGTACTTCTCCCAACCAAAGGTATTAAGTGTCTACACTTAATTTCATTGTACTTAGTGGAGGGTAAAATTATGTATTGAAAATATTAAAAATGATAAAAATCATGTAAAATGTAATATGTAAACATGTAAGAAAAAAAATTTCATCTATGATAATTATGGAAAACTAATATGTGTACTTGAAGAAGTGTTGATTGTTGTCACTTGTGCTTGTGTGCATATGAAATATGGTAGGAAATTATACTTGAGTAACCTCAATAGGTGAGTTGTGTAGCTCATCTGCTGAGTCATGTAGAGAACCTATTATATTGGCTATTGAATCTTTGATGTTTGGTACAATATCTTTGTTAGATTCACTCTTTGGTCAATATTGGTGCATTAAAGCAAGAATAAAGTCATCCTTTTATACTAGCTTCTTATAAATTTTTAATCTACGTCCATTAACCAGTACTGAGAATATGACTACATCAATTGTCTACAACTTTACTACACTATTTGGGAATACTTGTTGCATCTCATAGGGACCTAACCATCATGTTTGTAACTTCCATTTATAGTATTTATACCTAGATTTATAGAGAAAATCCCAATAACCTACAATAAATTCCTTAGTTTTGATGAACTGATCATGCCATATAATTATGTATTTTTTAACAACCTTAGTGTGGTGCATAGCTTCCATCCTTATTTCATCTAATGCATTCAAATTATGTAATCTCTCCTTTTATGTTGTTAAGTCCAATCCCAATTTTACTATTGCCCTTAGTGTCTTGTATTCAAATTCAATAGGAAGTAGTTTTTTTTTCCATACAACATTGAATCATATGGTGTAAAACCTGTTGTAGTCTTCCAAGTTGTCCTATAGGCCCATACTACCTTAGGAAACTTGGCTACCCAATCCTTCCTATGAATCTGCACTTTTTTGGTTAGAATGTTTTCAATCTCCCTATTTGATACTTCAACCTACCCATTGGCTTGAGGGTGGTAGGGTTTTGACTTCCTATGTCTAATCTCATATTCTTTCACCAATTTATTGATCAGTTTTGATGTAAACTAGGGACCTTCATATTTGACAATTTCTCTTGGTTCTCCATACTTTGTAAATATTTCTTCATATAGAAATTTTTCTACATTTCCATCTCTTGCAAATTGCAATGCTCTAACTTTTACCCAATTTGTTAGATAATCTATGCAGACTAATATATACTCCTTGTTGTTTAATGTTGGTGATATTGGGCCAATAAAGTCTAGCCCCCATTTATTAAATGGTGCTAGTGCTAACTATGGTTGTAAATGCATTTCATTTGTTTTAGTTATCCTACCCATTCTCTGACACCTATCATAGATCCTAGTATATTTCACTATATCCCTACGAAGAGTAGACTAGTAATAACTAGTGGTGAAAAACTTAAGTGTAATCCTCTTTTTTGTAAAGAATCCTCCATAGGGTTCATCATGGCAAGATTTGAGGATATCATAGACCTTATCTTCTCTAATGCATCTTCTCATAATGTTATTTGGGCCTATTTAGAATAAATAACCAGCTATCCAAGAGTAGGAAAAACTTTTTTGTACCAATTGTCTCTTTTCTTAAGGGGAGAAATGAGGTGCTATATTTCTTGCTACTAGATAGTTGGAAATATCAGCAAACCAAGGTGTGTGTAAGGATAGAGAAAATAAATGATCATCTAAAAAATAATCATCAATAATATTTTTCGTTAATTGAGTTGGTAATTTGGATATAAAATTTTCCACTATATTTTTCTTTACCTAGCTTATCCACTATGGTGATGTCAAATTCTTGAAGTAATAACAACCATTTGACAAGCCTACCGCCAACCACTAGTTTATTCATTAGATACCTTATTGTTGTGTGATAAGTGTGGATAAATATTGGATACCCTTTAATGTAGTGTCTAAACTTGTTGATTTCATATATAGTTGCCAACATATTTTTTCTATTACTTTGTAATTGATTTATGCCTCTTATAGGTTCTTGCTAATGTAATAAATGACATACTCTTTATTACCTTCCTTTTTTCCAAGCACTGCTCCTATAGAAAAATTAGAAGCATCTATGTGTATTTGGAAAGGAAAGGTCCAATTTGGTCCTCTCAAGATAGGTTCTCTAGTTAATGTTATCTTGAGTGATTCAAAAGAGTGTTGACAAGCAACTATCCACTCACATTTTGCATCTTTTTTGAGTAAAACTAATAATGGGGCTGCAAGCCTTCTAAAGTCCTATATGAATCTCCTATAGTACCCAACATTACCTAGAAAACTCCTAACATCTTGTTATTTTTGGGGCATAGGGAGTGTTGAGATTACTTTAATTATATTGGGATCCACTTGAATGCCATCCTTTGACACAAAATGTCATAGTATGATTCCTTGGGACATCATCATGAAACATTTCTCATGAATTAGGGATAAATTGTGTTCTTGACACCTTTTTAAGACCTTCTCTAGGTTATTAAGTGCTTCATCATATGCATCCCCATAAGTTGTGAAATCATCCATGAATATTTCCATAGAATCATGTACAAAATATAAGAATACACTCAACACTACCCTTCAGAAAGTGGCCAGAGCATTACATAGCCCAAATGGAAGGAAAAAATAACCATATGTTCCTTAAGGGAATGTGAATTTTGTTTTATCCTGGTCCTCTAGATCTATTCTAATTTGGTTATAGCCACTGAATCCATCTAGAAAGGAGTAATTTTTACCTCATATTGAGTCAAGCACTTGATCAATGAATGGTAGTGGAAAGTGTTGTTTTCTAGTGGCTACATTTAATTCTCTATAATCCACACACACTCTCCACTTTCCTCCTTTCTTTGGGACAATTCCTAGAGGTGACACCCATTGAATATCAAAAATAGGATAAATGAGGCCTACATCAAGCAATTTTTGTAACTCTATTTTGACTATGTCTCTTAGTGCATGGTTTATTCTCCTTTGGGGTTGTCTTATTGGTTTAAAACCATAATTTATGTATATCTTATGCATACACAAGTTTGGGTCAATCCACTTCATGTCATGGTAATCCCATGCAAAGGATGTTGTGTGTGCCTTTAGCATAATGTTTCGGGAAGTTTGTTGTGTAGTAGTTAATTCACTGCAAACATTCAATGTTTTACCTAGCATGATTTCCAAAGTCTTTCATGTTATTTGAATAGATGAAAGGTCAAGTACTACTATGTTTGGGACACATTATTGTGGTAGAAAATTATGAAAATGTTGGGATATTGAATTAGATGAACTGGAAGGGATAACATTCTACAAAGGATCTTGCAGACATGTGAAGCAGGCATGTTGTTGTAGGTCTCTACCATAGTGGTTTTTTATAGGAAAGGAGCATATAGATCATATATTAATATATATAATATAGAGTTTACAAAATCCAATGTAACTTAAAAAAAAATGGAGGCTCTTCATAGCCTGAATATTACAACTTAGTACAAAGACTAATGGTATAACCCTGATGACAATTTACTGATATATGCACTTCATTCTTCAACCTGCCTAAGCTTTATCATTTTGTCCCATCTACAAAAAAAGGCCTTCTAGCTGATAAAAAAGAAACACATTCAAAATATCTTATCTCCATCAAGCTATTCATAGAGAAGAAGGATACAAAAAAAATCCCTTATAAGTGAATGCAACTCAAAATTTTCAACCCTTCAACTCTGCTACTCTTATTCCTCCATAAATTTAGGTTGATTTTCACCGCGTCCTTTCTCCATCCCCATAACTCACTATGTAACATTGGTATCATGAACAAGGGTTTGTAAATGATGAACACCAAGGATAATATGTGATCGTATAGCTTCATTCATTTGGGACAACTGTAGGTTTTCATCAAGCAGCATACAATCATGCAATTTAAGAAAATAAATTCCAAAGTACTTTTCCTTAATTTCTACCCTCAGATGTGCAAAAATGCATCCACTATTCTTTCCTAATGCTTGCAGAAAAATTCTATCATTGTCTTCCTAAAGGGCCAACTTCATAGATTCAAACACTTCACAATAACCCTGACATTTCATGAGGAATTTATGAGGAAATAACCCTCCTACCATACCTTTCCCATTGTAAAAATTATACCCTTGTACTACTTCCAGTAATACATTTCCTTGAACAAACTGGTGCTTAACAAATTTACCCACAATTTTTTTCAAATCGTTGTAAGGTTGACACAAGTCCATTATATTGGAAAGGAAAATAAGCAAAACCTATGATGGAATAAAAATTATTCTTGATCTTGGCCTAGCTATTTCAACACCAATTATGGCTCAAACAGATTCTTCCACATGCAGACAATCTACCTTAAATAGCAAGCCCAAATCTTCATGTGACAAAGAACCTTCAAAGGGTCCCTACCGTAGTTATTTTGAATGATGTGTGCTATTAAATCATCATCATCTTGGTTTCTTAATAAAGGTTTGCATTCAATATTCATGATATTTTTTAAGGAGTATTGGTCTTCCTCATCTAGGGTAGGCCAAATGGTCTGCTCTAAGTTTGCATGAGGTTGGGCTAGTGGATAAAGGACTAATTTCTTAATCACATTTCCATTTGAGATAGTCATAATTCCAAAACTATAACCTATAAATGCATATGATGTTGGTAACCATGATCTTCCTAGAATAAGGGGATAGCCTGCAAGGTTAGCCTTTGGTTGCAATAGCATGAAATATATAGGGTACTCCCATGAATTGAGTGTTATGACCAAGTCTTCAATGATGCCCTCAAGTTTAACTATTGACCTATCTACCAACTATAGGATAATGGGTGTAGGTCTGAGGTCAATTAACTATAATAGCTAATGTGAGATAAGAGGGTTTTGTTGTACACGGGTCTCTTTGTTCTCAAGAGATCACTAGGGAATGAACTACCCTTATCCACCTTAGCATGGACGGATTGTGAAAGAGATGGGTATATGTGAATTTTTATAGGAAACTGCTTTATAATTTGAGAGAGTGAAACTTCTAGATTCTTTCTTTAGATAGAGGAGCTCTTAGCCAAAGGATAGAAGCATGGATTTAGGATGCCAATGCGGTGCACTATCATCCAAATAGTGAATTGGTGTCCTAAGCAACATAAAGCTTAAGAGCTCAAGCATTTAGGACAAGGTTTCATTTATTGGCTTAGGTCAAAGGTATGTTGAATGAAATAACTAGACATAAAGCATAAACTTAGAACAAAATACAAGGAGAACTTGGAGAAAAAATATCTTCAACTAGATGTTCGAGTCTTCACTTCAAGTTTTTCTTTACAACCTACACACAGAAGAACAAGGGGAAAAGGTTGGGGCTATATACGGGTCATCCTCAGTCAGACCCCCATTTTGGTGTTCTCACCTCCATGGACAACCGAGTTGGAAAGGAGTGTAAATGATGTAAACAAAGCATGTGGTGAAAGAAAAACCTTATTCAGTAGTAGAACCCACACCATGAAGTAGCAAATGAACAAGTAGTAGAAGAGAGTAAGAGAGAGAGAGAGAGCATTACCCATAGGCCTAGACCCTCTCTAGAGCACATGGACACACCGTTGAGTGCTTGCTTGAGAGTTGTAGCTACTGGAAGGACCTCAGTCTGGCATGGATTCTCTTGTGAGAGTGCTGCTATCAAGAATGAAGAGAACTCAAGAATGAAAGTGTAGAGAGAGATTCACTGAATGGATTAAACCCCCAAATGAGAGATAAGGAGGGATTTTTGTTGCATGCAAAGGCAACAAAGAGTTGTTACATCCAAATTCTGACTATTAGGACGCGTGTTGAGAGAGTCAATATTTGAGATTCTCCATTTCAAACTCGGAAAACTGCCAAGATGCTAGCACACCGTGTAGACGTCTGCATGTCGCGCAGGCGTCCAAGGCCTAGATTTTCAAGAAATGTGTCATCAGGATTTTTTTGCTCTACCACTAGTCCACATGGAGTCAAAATTACAAGATTCTGACTCATGGCATTTTGTCATAAATGCTCTAAGGTGTCATAAATGCTAGGAGAAAGTGAAAAAATGTGGAATTTCCCCTAGGTGCAATTCTATGACATTACATTCTGCCCCCACTTTAGTGGGCTCGATTTTGAGAAAAATCAGCCACACTAAAGTAGAGAAGAAAATTTTTACCTCAAATTTAAATTTTACATATTTGCATGCCAGGAGAAGGGGCCTTAGAGGCCACCGAGGGTGAGCTAATTGGTACTAAAGGTTCCCCTAGCAACCAAGCTCAACAAGTAGCAACAAAATGGTTGTGAAAAATTACACAAAACTTTAACCTACAAAACTCAAATTTTAGGTCAGCTTCGAAAATCGGAAGAAGCTATCACGATGAGAAGAATGGTCAAGAAAAAGTCATTGATTCAAAAGAAAAATATGATTAAGAAGTGACTATATGCCCCCTCCTAAATTTTCCCCCAATGTGGTAGGGTAAATTTAGAAGAAATCAGGGAGCCACAAACTCTAGGAAAAATGGGCCCCAGGGGGCCTATATATACCTAGGTGGGCCCCTAGAAGGGTCATTTTCACTATTCACTGAGAGAAAATTATTGACTTTTGTGAGAGAAAAGTTAGAAAAATTCTGAGCAGGAGGGAGTATGAAAGGCCTAGACTAGAGAAACTGTATGATGACTATTAGGGTTAAAAGGAAAATATCTAACAATTAAATGTAGATTTGATCAATAAAATAGAAAAATAAAACACACAAAAAATTATAGCAAAAACAAGACAACACAGAGAATTTAACGCGGTTCACCCAATCCGAGCTACATCCACAAAATCATAGCCATCCAATGATATTATTATCTAGTGTAAAACATGTTACAATCTCACTAATAATTCCCTATTACAACCCCCATCCAAACCACTTATAACAAGCTTTTTAGAAGCTTCTAGAATTAGGGTTCTACAAAGTCAGTTTTTTCTTTTGTCGATGACGAAGCGAAAAACAAGAAAAAAAATTTCTCGAGGGTTGCCACCCTCGAACCTCTGCCCGGGGCCCAGGTCGGCCCTGGACGCCAATGATGATACATGGAGAGTGTATAGTATAGCATGATTAGTAGCCACATGCCAACAATGAAATTATTGAGGGTCACAAGGTGGACCAAGCAGGTCTCAAAACCTAGTTTTTTGTGAATTTAAGCTTTTTTTTAGCATCTTTTTCCTAGTTGAGCTGCATAGGTATCCATTTGGGTGCTTGTTTCCAAAATGTGCACTATCATCTAGGGTGTGCATTAGTGTCTTGATACTACACTATCATCTCAAGGATTCATTGTCATCCTCGAGGTGTCCATGGTAGATAGGGATGTCTGCACGATGCACATAAGTTTTAAAAAAAAAAAAATTTCAAATTAAGATTATATGTTTTTACTTAGAATTTTTTCCACTTTTATAGGAGTATCCAAAGATTCGTGAGCATCCTGGAGGGTAGACTTACTGACTAGTTCATGAGAAAAGGGACTATCTCACTATGGATGAGGTCACACACCTAGAGCAGGTCAGTCTTTGGCATGCATTCACAATGCCAGAGATGCGATATCACAAGTGGATGATTACAACACTGATGGAGTGGTGGGATGTGACCATGTCATCTTTGTAGCTACCTACTAAGGAGATAACTATAACACTCGAGGATTTCTATCAGATCCTCAAACTACCCATCCATGGGCGACGGGTGGCCATTGATGACACCTGATTGGAATGGGAGTAGACGAAGGGACTCCTTTACTACTCGAGATAGATGGAAAGTGGTGATGACACATGCCACATTTGTACACATTGGTATGACCAAGTACAGACCACTACACCACTATTGCACCAGGTGATGGTCATGATCGTTGCATTCAAAATCAGAATAGGCGGTCGAGGATCTCACCTACATGGGGGCCTCATCCATACTATTAGAGAGATGGTTGAGCATAGGATAGTTTTTTCTTGGGGGCATAGTATGTTAGTGCACCTATACCAAGAGTTAGGCTGGTATGTCCATTATGAGTACTGTAGTCTTACAACATACACACTTTTGTAGGTGTTGGCCTTCTCCCACATCATGTGCATGAGGCTAGTCATTTTTCCCCACCAATAGCCATATCACATCCCCATGGCCTACTGGTATGATATGATAGGGAAGTGGAGGTATAGAGACTTATATTTTTGGCAGTTATAGTTGGATACTCTTACTACAGATGGGATCAGATGGAGACCTTATTGATTTTTTAGATGGGTAGATGATGGAAAGTACCCGAGGAACCTACAATGGGATCATTTCCTAGTAGGTCACCATGATCACATCATCATACCATACTAATGGAGTCAAGTCATGTGATAGCATGGTTGTATACAAACGATTCCTCTAGATGTTCCCACATATACTAGGGCCTATAAGAGTGTGGCCAGACCCAAGGATAGCCCTCACCCCACCATTACTGATTTATTCCCCTTGAATGATGATGAGATCGACCATGATCTGCCACCCATATCATAGACAAATAATTTCAAGATCATTGTGAACTTTAAAGGGTGGTGGGATAGGCACCATCCTCCTCTTGTGTTCGGCGAGGGTGCCCTTATAGGGGATCCGAGACCATAGGGGGATATGCCACCTCCACCTCCACAAGATAGATAGAGAGGACAGTAGCACATTGATGAGGAGGAGGCAGCTTCATAGAGGCTGAGACAGTGGAGGAGGTCAGATCTCCCAATAGCTACCCTTGTCACATCGGTGCGACCAATGCCTACTGCAGTAGCGATGATGGTCTTGGTAGCATCAGGAGTGACTACTAGTGTTGGCGGCATAGGTCCCAATGTCGCTCCTCACCCTGACCCCACATGGCAACTAGGGGACCCAGGTATATTGAGCAGGTTTTTAATATTTTAGTACTTTTAGTTTTTCTATTTATGATTATGCATACATGCCATGTGATATTGATTTCTCTCTTTCTTTTTTTGGTTGCAGAGTATGCATAGGGATGGACGGGGCTGATGGCTCAGTGCATATCAAAAGTGGCCCCTTATGTGCCTATTTAGGGGATGGTCCTCAAGGATTTCTGGCTAGTGTCTGTGGGGTGACATGCCCATAGTTTTGAGCTAGTAGCATGCCTAAGGTCTATTTACAAGGAGTGGGGAGTAGAGATCGTTCAACTGACTATAGAGGTTACCACTATTTGGGGACAATGTGACCAGCTGTTGAGGGAGCTGCGGAAGATGCTTGCAAAGCAAGACATGGTAGTCATGAGGGATGAGGCCACCAAATAGGCATGTGATTCCTTTCATAGCCACATTGATGACCTTGATAGGAACTTGACAGCTATGATCTCGACAGATGTTCAACAGTTGCAGGAGGATTTGACACAAGCATGGATGACTATATGTTCATTGTAGGGAGAGATCAGGGGGATGCAGGTAGCTCTATTCGCATCATGCTCACATTGATCACAATCCATGACCACCATGCAGCCTCTCCCTAGACCACAATAGCAGTAGCCAAAGCTAGAGGGCTTATGGAGCCACACACCATAGACATAGGGGATATTGATTTTGTATATCATTTTTGTAGTGAGAGATACATATATATATTTGTAGATATTTTGTATAGACATATATTCAGTAGCCACTCATTTTTTATAGTAGTGGCCTGGTACATGTACATGACATTTGATACATACACATATATATACTAGTTTTGACATCATGGCATTATATATCTTGATGTGCATGTTTTTTATTTTCATGTATGTTGATGCTATGGAAATTACATGCTCATATGGATGTATGCTTACATTAGATGCTAACATGATTTAATAAACACACATGATTGTATGTTAATTAAATACAATGATGATCTAATTTCCCTAGAAGATGTAATGTGATGTATGGATACATAGCCTAGCAAGACACATGTTTGTATATCGCTCACACACACATACATGGTCATATCATAAAAAGAAAAATTATCATAATGTTTTAATGAACAATGTCAACAGACCTAGTGCTACTACCCTTTTAAAGATAGAACAACATACACATGACACATGGGACACTACACATAGTATCAACAAAGTTGCATCACATTAACAGGCTCTTTTAGAGGTGTTCCATCCATACACGATAATCCATAGGCACCCGAACCATACAAGGAGACAACAATGTAAGGGCCCAACCAATTATGACTAAATTTCCCTCTCTAATCAGGTAGTGTATTTAGATTTCTCTGGTTCTCACAAAGAACCAAGTCTCCCAGCTTAAAGGTCCTTGGAAGCACATTTTGATTATATTGCCTTGACAATGATTGTTGATAATCTTTAAGATGATTGATGGCCTATAATCAATGCTCATTGAGCATCTCTAGCTAATGAAAATGATTAACTTGATAAGTTTCATCATCAATTGACCCTTTAAGGAAAACCCGTAGAGACAAAATTTCTAACTCTAAAGGCACGATAGCTTCAATACCATATATGAGTTTGTAAGGTGTCGTTCCTGTCACCATACAAACACTCATGCAATAGGCCCACAAAGCATATGTTAACTAAATGCATATCCTTACAATGTTTATTAACTGTTTTACAAAGAATGAGCTCAAGAGTCTTGTTAGATGCTTCAACTTGGTCATTAGATTGTGGATAGTACAATGTAGAAAATATATGTTGAATGTGAAATTTCTTTAATTCCTTATTCTTAAATGGCATACTGTTGTCAAAAATAAGTATAGTAGGCAATCCAAAATGAGCAATAATGTTGTTCAAAAGAAAGTTACAAATAGCTTCAGCATTCGTGGATCGAAGCGGAATAGCTTCGACCCATTTCGTGAAGTATTTGTAGCGGTAATGATAAAGGTATGTCCCTTGGAAGAAGGAGGTGATATTTTTCCAATAATATCCAATCCCCATTTTGTGAACGACCAAGGAGAGGTCTGACTTTGTAACTCTTGTGCAGGTGCATGAATGAGACGACTGTGTTGTTGACATTGAAGGCACTTTTGAACAAAATCAAAGGAATCTTGTTCCATAGTTTGCCAATAGTACCCCATATGTATTAGTTTCCTTACCAGGGATTTACCTCCAAAATTTCCACCCCCAGAGCCTGAATGGGATTCTTTAAGGGCGAGGGGTATTTTTGCTTCAATGAGGCATCACAGAAGCAAGCCGTTATAAGATTTTTGATAGAAAATATTGGATAAAATGACATAACATGCTGAAATATTTCATATACGAGTGTGATCATTCTTTATCACATCATCGGTAATTTTTCCTATCTTCAAGTAGTTATAGATACTGGAGAACCATTCTCCTAAGTCTACGTGAGAACACACAAAGGCCTTAGATTCAGGTTGATCAGAGATTTCTGGGGTTCATAGGACCTGAACCATGAAGTGGTATTCTTTTGTATCCTATTTCAAAGGTACCAAGGAAGTAGAGATTTCCATGGAATTGACATTTCTATTCTCCCTTCTAGGGATGTTGTTTATCATGAAAGAAGAGAACCAATTAAGCAAGGACAAAGCAAGGTCTCGATATTGAGATGACTTCTTTTTTTTAGCTTGATAGGTCCCCGTAATTTGATTCACAATAAGCTCAGAATCTCCTATTATACGAAGATGTTTTGTCTTTAATGTAATTGTGGCATGCAAGTCAAAAATAAGAGCTTCATACTCAACGATGTTAGTGCAAGGAAAATCCAATCAAAAGGATGGAGGGACCAGTTTACCTTAAGGGGATATCAACACCACCCCTGCTCTAGAACCAGTTTGACACCTTGATCCATCGAAATACATCTTCCATTCAAGGTCGTAATTAATTGTGAAAATATTCTCATTAGGAAATAAATCCAACTCTAGGAAGGAATGAGATGAGGGAGCGTCTTCTAATTGATCGAAAACTGCTTGACCCTTTATTGATTTCTAAGTAACAAACTTTATATCGAACTCGAAAAGAAACATAACCCACTTCACTAACCTCCCAACAAGGTCATCACTAGAGAATAGATGCTTCAAAAGGATAGTCTTTAAAATGACATGTGTTTCAGCATGGAGAAGGTAATGCCTCAACTTTTATGTAGCAAAGACAAGAGTGAGGCATTGTCTCTCCATGGAGGAATAATGGGTTTCATAATCAACTAAGAAATGACTAATGTAGTAGATAGCTCTGTCTTTACCAACATCATCATAATAATCAAGCAAAGCTACGAAGGCATATGGTGATTCTATGAGGTAAAGAAAAAAGGGTCTATCTTGCATAGCTAGCATCAATATACGAGGGTTGGCCAAATTGGCTTTGATTGACTCAAAAGCTTTCTGGCACTCTTCATCCCATATGAAGAAAACATATTTCTTCAATAAATGAGTGAAAGAAAGGGTACAATCATCCAACTGAGATATAAATCTATGAATCACCTGAATTTTCCATTGTAAAATTTATAATTTAGTAATATTCCTAGGTAGAGGCATGTTAACAATGGCATCAATTTTATTCATCTCGACTTCGATTCCATGGTGAGAAACTATGAACCCCAAAAGCTTGTCAGCATCCACACTGAAGATGCACTTATGGGAATTGAGTCTCATCTTATAGAGTTAAATCCATTTGAAGATGAGATGAAGGTTCTTTACATGATATTGACGAGTTATCAATTTTTCCAAGATGTTAACATAATCTTCTAAGATCTTGTGAATAAAATTGTGAAATATCAGGGTCATCACCTATTAGTAAGTTGCTCCTGCATTATTTAATCCAAAGGGAATGGCCACATAACAGAAGGTAACCCAAGGGGTAGTGAAGGCTATCTTGTACTAATCTTCTAGATTAATGTAGATTTTATTGTTATGTGAGAAGCCATCCATAAAAGATAATAATGCATGGCTTGCAATCGAATCCACAATCATATCTATATTAGGTAATGGAAAATCATCCTTAAGAGAAGCCTTATTAAGATCATGAAAGTCAATGCATATGAAAATATGGCCATTAGGTTTACTAATAGTGACTATATTCAAAATCCAAGGGGAGTAGTTGATCGAACAAATAAAGCCTACTTTTAACAACTTCTTTATCTCATTCTTAACTATCAACGCCACCCTGGGATTGATCTTTTGGATTTTCTCCTTAACTGGCTTGTTGTCAGGACACAAGATGATATTGTGAATCACTATAGACTCATCAATACCATGCATAATGTCATATGTCCAAGCGAAGATATCAGGATGATAATGTAAGAGGTCAGAGTGTTTGTTCGCTTCTTCTGAAGAGAGACACTTCCCAATCTTAATTACTTTTTCAAAGGACTTAGGATCCATAGATATTTTAGTAGCATCCCCTTTAAGGAGAGAACTACAATATTCAAGATGAGATATCAGAAAATAATTACTGACACTAGATAGAGGGTCCTCCTTGTCAATACTCAAGATGAACTATCTGAAATATGCTTGTTTATGTAGGCAATATGAGAATTGTCTCTTGTGATGAAAAGGAGGCAACAAGGAATAGGTACCTAGGAATTCCTTAAGTTCTTTATTTGAAGAGAAGACATCTAGAGGGATCTTCTCAGCCTACTCCCTATCATCTATTAATTTGGGATGGACCAAACTCAATGGTTTGACTGAAATCATGTTAACACTCCACCAAGGTTTTTGCTTAGACTATTCAATAGAGCATCCCAAACCTAGATAGTGCTTTTGTGGCTTAAAATAGATAGGGACTTGGATTCCTTGCTTGATATTCCCTATGCCTTTCTATCCATAGCCATATCGAGAAGCAAGTTCATATCCAAAACCATAATGAGTTTGTAAAACTTCAAGAGGTGGCGACTCTCCGTATAGTGTTTCATTCCACCAATGAATGTTGAATGTCTCTATGGGAGTGCTCCTACCTCCTTCAGTAGTTTCAAAAATATTAAGCTCATTTGTAGGAGTGGGATTACTCTCCTTATTAGAGGAAGGAGTGGTCTCCTAAATAGGGTCACACTTCTCTTCCTTAATGAGAGTATCATCCATATTTACATTAGAGGTACCTGGAAATTCTATAAAAGAGGGGCTTGTCTTATATTCTGCGATAAAGAATTCAAAGAATTACAAGGAGCTCCAATCATCACCAAGGAAAGCATTTGATTGAGAAGAAGAAGGGGAAGATGGGGGAGACTTAGGATCTTCTACTTTAGGTGGTTCGTCTTTAACAATACTCGCTCCAGGGGAAACTTCCGCAAAGGGTATAAATGAAGAACATGCCATAGCATCAATAGTTAAGGATGGAATACAATTCTTGAGAGTGGATATAACTGAAGCATGACCGACAGCTGCTAGCTCACAAAGGTGAACAGCTTCTAGATCTACTTTAACCATAACCATGCGATTATTTGCAATGAATTTTAAGGAATAGTGTAAAGTAGAGGTTACTATGCCAATAGCATGAATCTAGGGTCTCCCCAAGAAAATATTTAAGGTAAAGGGCCAAGCATCACATAAACCAAGGTAGGTAAGGTAACGAGACCTAGTTGTAAAGGAAGTATTATCATACCTAGAGCTTGATGGCCAACATTATCAAACCCACAAATATACAAGGAAGAAGCCACTAAAGAAGATGAATCAACCTTAATATTAGGTAATAGGTCAATACCACAAATTTTGAGAGCTATAACAGTGTCAATGAGAGTATTCCTAATATTGATATTATTTACATTAATTATAATCATCAAGGGATCCATTTGCTTCTGCATATCTGGAGGTAGGAGTTCTTGTGGGTGGGAACGTGATGTTTGATGAATCCATTCAAATATGAGCCAAAAATGAATTAAAATTTGTAGGCCTAGTGCAGGTGGGAAAGAGAATATTTTGCAAGGATTCCTAAAGAATCTCCTAATAAACTAGAGCATTCTGAAACAAGTCCCAAAGTGAGATCTTGGCTGGAGTAGCACGAAGTTGCTCGATAAGATCATAATCACCTAGTGCTTTGACAATAGGTTTAGGTGTTGAAGGAAGGCTTGGTTGACAAGGTGGTAAAGAAGTAGGAACTTGAGTGGGTTGAGATGTAGGAATAGAGGGTTGTTGATCCAAGTTCTATTTGTTTCTTCTTGTATTATATGTGTTCCCAACAACATTATAGGAAGTGGAGTATGTGGCTTTCATGAACCTTGAATATAAGTTTGATGAACCACTACAACATGAAATTCCATAGACAGAACAATCCTCCCTAGAAGATGAGTCAGCCAAGGTCACATAAATGATGGGTTTCCTAGGGCTTTGAGGAGCCAAAGAGATCACGACTACATTTACTGAATCCTTAGATAGAAGAGAGGAATTTTTCTTGGAAGAATTATAGATAGGGGAGGGCACTTCTAAGATGTCATCTCGAGCACCATCCAACATATCAAAATATTCCTTAGAGAAGGTATTATCATAAACGTAAAAATATTGTAGAAATAAATCCAAAATCTTCATGTCAGGTTCACCAAAAAAGTGAGATATAAGGGATTCATTCCATAGGGTCTCTTTGTTCTTAAGAGATCACTAGGGAATGAACTACCCTTATCCACCTTAGCATGGAGGGATTGTGAAAGAGATGGGTATACATGAACTTTTACAGGAAGCTACTTTATAATCCGAGAGAGTGAAACTTCTAGATTCCTACCTTAGACAAAGGAGTTCTTGTCCAAAGGATGGAAGCATAGATTCAGGACACCAGTGTGGCATGTTGTCATCCAAATAGCGCACTTCCATCCTAAGCAACATGTTAGGGCTAAAAATCCTATTCACTATTTATTACATTTGATTTCATAAATTGTAGAAATTCATGTGACCAAATCCATTTTATAACCCATGTTAACTAATGATCCCATGAATGTGGCCTTTGACATATAAGCGTCTCCCTAATCATAGTTGAGAAAAATATTTAAGAGCAATTGATCCTTATTGGGAAGATCATGTGCATGTATTTTTTATTAACAAGTCATAGTCCTTTATTGAATATTTTCTACATATTGGGAAGAGATGAATAAAGTTACGATGATCCAAGATCCCAAAGATAACAGGTGTGCATAATCGAGAAGACAATGCATAACATTTCACTAATGAAAAACTTATTGGCAAAAGCAAGCTAGTCAAAGGGAAAATTTCAAATCACATCGAGCTCATGCATCATGCCAATGGAGAAATTATGAGGGAGAAACATACATACTTTCACTGATAAAACAAGAGAAAAATTGTATTAGAGAGACATGTATGATCGGAGTGGGGTTCCTCAGATTTCTTTGACTATGTGGGTTACTCCAATGAGGGAAACTAGAAAAGTTTTTGAGGAAAGTCCCACCGACTTATCCCAATGAACAAAATGGTAGAGTAAACATATCAGGGAAACCAAGTATACCATAATGGAATCTTATTCTCTTAGCGATGATACATGTTAGCTCGATGATAATATGAAATGGCCACTATTTGTCGGAAAGACACCGGGCAATGCTTAAAAGGATTTCTAATGGTCCAAACCACCTTGATACTAGGTAGACTTCATAATGTTCTCCTCAAAAAATTAGGAATTGAAAAGCAAGAGAAAAGGTAGTTGTACAATATTAGTGAGAGTATTAAGTTGGCTTCTCGACTGAATAGGAGAACCAAAGGGACAATTCATATCAAAAGGACATTCAGTTAGTCTTGGGAATCAGTTATGAATGTATAAACAAATATGGCACCAAATAAAGCACACAAATCAACCTGAGACTAGTGGGGTTCCACCAATGCAATATTATTGTATCGCTCCAACATTTCAAAATTCAAAAAACTTGTTGCATTCATTTCTAGTGGTGGACATTAATGGCCAAACAAATTAACCTTATATGAACATTTCTTATTGAAAAGAGATTAAACCAAAAGAATTTTTAGCAGTTGTCATGAAGAAGGATGGGAGATTGAGAGGAAGTCAGGGAATTTAGTGCACCCAAAAACATACAAGTAAGCATACAAAATATCCATGCAATTGATAGATTGTAATTCAATTCTGCCATCTTGTAGAGAAATAAAATGGAAAGTTCTGCAAAAACAAAAAACAAGAAGCAACAAGGTAAAAGTAGCCAATCTAAAAATAAGAAGCAAAAAACTGAAATGGGGTAGGAATTGAAAACAAATGAATGAAAAATAAGCCAAGACCTCATTGATCAATTGCCTAGTTCAGGGCCAAAAGCTAGAAGGTCTGCACAATTAAGGGATGATGTAGAAAGATTAAAAGATAAATGCAAACATGTAGGTGATTTATGGAACCCCATTAGGGGATATGAATTTTTCATGTTTCATTATTGTCGAATAAGTAGATTTGAACCAGTTTGTAACCCTTGGAATTTAAATTTGGTAAAGCTAGTTGTTCCCAAAGTCTTTGTGAATATAAACCTTATAAAACTTTTGGCCAACTATTATAAACTAGACCTTAAACCCATTTGCAGCCCACAAGAACCTTTCATACATGTATCCAAAATTGTACTTTGTGAAGTTTTCAGCCTAGATGACACATGTGATCAGCCTATAGTATATGAGGATTTAGAAAAGGAATACTGGAGGATGGACACTACCTACAAAGGATGGAGGTTACTAGTACACAAGCCTAGAAAAGATGGAAACCTAGTACCACTTGAGGATGGTGATGGACCTCCCTTCCATGTTGATTTGTTCGAGCCCTATTTAAAATATACTTACTTCTCAATGGGTCAAATAATGGGAACAAAGGTCTCTGAATTTATGTCTATAGGGCCAATGGTGATCGTTGCAGACATACAATGTAACAATGCAAGACCCTTTGATTATGATTCACACATTTCTAGAGGGACTGACTTAGGGCTAATAGCCATCAAGAATGGTTCACCCACAATGCACTTTAAACATTATTGCCTTCTCATGCACATGATATTGCACTATGGACAAGAGTTAGGAATATGGTCAGAGGAATTAAGAATCACACAGTTGGATAAAGAGGGTCAACCATTACCAATACAATTATGGACCTCCATTTGGGACAGTAGATTTTTCAATTCTAATTATGTTTATTTTGAAGAACACTTTGTCAAGACATTGTATAGGTTTTATGATCACCCTTGTAATTATCCATTGTCTAATGAGATCAAAAGATTCTTAAGGCCTAAGGATTTCAATGGACCACCGACTGTAAGTCATAATTGGGGTGACTGGTATTGCTTTGTTGATTCCACTATGATCAATGTTTATGGTTTTGAAGACACACCTTTCCTATTACCCAAGAATGTGCCAAACAAAATTTTATATCTAGAGATTGTTAAGAAACTAGATTATTCAATTGGTATGAACTTGAGTGCATATGAAAAACAATCATTCATTCCTAGTACATTGTGTTTTTGGGATTTTACTATGGTATCAAAATATGGATATGATCTCATTCTGGATAAATTGTCACATTTCAATATAAAGAAGGTTGCACCAAGGAAAGGATTATATCTTAAAGGATTTATTTATTTTTCTACGAAAAAAGAGAATTTAAGTGGATATGTTCATGTACCATATCCTCATGATGATATTATTAGAAACATGGAAAAAATAGAGGCTATATTGGCAATTGATAATTACAATAAAGAAATTGAACAAAAGATGAAGGAGATACAAGAAGTAGAAATGTTATCCTATGGTAGTGAGGAATCTTCTAAAGAAAATGAACCCCAAATCCAACTTGATAAGATCCCCAAGATAAGGATTGAAGAGTATCGACCTCCAAACAAAGAACAAGAAGTTGGGGAACCATCTAGCACATATGCTAGAAAATTGGCTTATAGATCTTTTGTCTCAAATGAACAGCTTATTAAATCTTCCGAATTTAAATCTTTCTTGTGCAAATAAAAGGGAAAAACAATAAGGGAATCAGTTGCAGACATCACACCCAACAATGAAATCTAGTTGTTGAGAACATTGAAAATGTATGTGGAGAATGAAATGAAGAACATGACTCTAGATAAGATAAGAAAATTATTAGAGGAGTCTGGTGTGATGATCTTTTCTGGTTTGGACTTAAGCTCTACTTTAGTTTTTGATAGCTTTTTGCACAATAATGATGCCAAACACAAGCTCAGTCCAGAAGGGGTATCAAAGGTATACACTGGGTCAAGATACAATCCTGATGAGAGTTCTCTTATGATTTGGGCTCTATACCCCACATAAGAAGCTTCTAATTATTGATACATAGAAAACATTTGGTCATGTGATGACATTAAAAGTGGGTGAAACTAATCCTATGGTCACAACTGATATTGGCATAAATGTATCTAAATTGAACAAGGTGTAGATTCAAATGTTGATTAAAGAACGAGATATGTACAAATTGAACAATGAAAGGATGCTTAAAGAAAATGATTTTCTAAGAGACACAGTCAAGGATACATTCAAAGAATCTACTAAAATTTTGACTCAAGGAGAAGGATCATAATTAAAGGACAAGTGTGAGGAATTATAGATGAATGATCAACATATGCACACTCAAGTGATCAAGGCTAGGTTTGACACACTTTCTACAATAATCCAAAAGAGGTACACTAATATGATGATCTAGATGGACAAGTTCTAGGTAACTCACTCTAAGAGTCACACTACCATTCAAGAACATAAAAGGATAAATTATAGGCTTCAGGAAAAGCTTGAAGAGATACAAAACAAAATTACTTCTGATACTGGGGCCATTATAGCTGTTGAAGACCTAATAAGGAAGCATAAAGATTATTATGAGGAACTTCAAGCAGATGCCAAATATTTTATCGATGCTTGAAAAGAAGGTGTGCCTGCATTTTTTAGTGATAATGGAGAACTGAAAATTCAGAATGAATGGATAAAAGAATGTCGACGAATATTGTAGGGATCCTTGGAAGTAGCTAAGGATGAAGATCTAGCATTAGAAGAGGCCTATGAGCATTTAGAAAAGATGATTAGTATGGAGATTGTGGTGAGGAATGTTGGGCATGATGTTGATACGTACTTGAGTCAGGAGTACCTAAATCATGTTACACAAGTTCATTTCTGGCTCATTAGAGCTTAATGTTAATATTTTATGTGTTGTTAAAGTCCCAAAAGACACTTATGAAGAAGTATACCCTCTTCAAGATATTGCTATATAAGTTGAACATGTGACGATTGAATGACACGAGAAAAAAAAGAGAGAAGAGAGAGATATACAAAAGAAGAGACTTTCATAATATATATCATGTAGATTATACTATAAAGGACCATCATGCATGCATAAATTTTAGTAGAAATCAATAGAAGATCTTTAATTCTATGTGACTTCACATTGGTGTCTATTGTTTGTTGATTTGAATAATTATCTGGCCATCTCCACACTATTATTTCTCTGTTATTTGAACTTGTGTATCCAAGTTGATATTTAGTTTCATCAAACACATTTGATGTTATTATGTAATCAAGTTAATTGGTTTCTATCAAAGAATTAAAATCCTTTTAATTGATTGCAATAACTTGGAAGTAACATTTGGATCAGTAAGAAGAGCCTTGTAATTGATAAGACTTCCATACTATCTCCAACTCGATATTATCTTGTTATTCAAATTGAGGATATACTTCATTTGTCAATACACATTTGTTGTCATTGTGTGATTCATTTTAATTTGTTCCTTCAAAGAAGGATTAAAATCCTCTTAAATAAGTCATAGTAACCTAATATGATCGATTGGATCAATAAGTAGAGTTTTCCAATCACATTCTTGCATGTTTATACAAGGTATAAACAAACATAAGTGTCAAACAATTAGAACTGTAACCAATACTGGTCACTTATCATAAAATTTCATTGACTCCACTTACCCAATAAGGCATTGGTTCACTTCACATTTCATTATACCTTATCCACTTTCATATTCTAAATTTCCAATTATCACATTAGGATTAGGATTAGTTAACACGCCTTCATATATTCCACACTTTATGCCATTGTGGATAGACCCTTAAATCCAATTAAGGCACACAACCCCTAGATTTGCTTTAGCTATCAAGGTCCACCCACCTAGGTTTAGCAGAGCCTGAAGTGTAGGGAGTCATTGACCATATAGGTTAACTCCATTCATTGGTTCAAAATCGTTGCAAGTCTAATAATGGAGCATGACATCCTCTTAGGATTTGTAACCTGCATTTTTGAGACCTAACAGATTGGCGACTCTATTGGGGACCAAGCCAATTATAAACTTGAGCCTTCCATCATAGAGTCATTCCAAAACATCATAAAAGGGTGAAGACTCCACTGGGAAGAGACAATCATTTTCCTACTTATGAAAAGTAGGTGGCAACTCTGAAGGGTTTTTATGACTGATAAAGTAAATATCATATTAGAAAGGATAGACGATAGACACCAGAGATATTTTATATCATCCAACATGAATGAAAGAAGATCTTTGCACTAGGACAGTCCCAAGAAGAGCAATATTAGGTGGACAAATAAGCATGGATATCCTCATGGAAAAAATAACACAAATAAGGGTGAAACAATATCTAAATAGCCAAAATATAGTGTAAACACATCAAAGCAGACCTTCACAACATTTAACTCTCCACTTCATTTTGATGGTGGAAATCCCTAAACACAACCTAAAAGAAGCAATATAAGTGATAATATCCTCAATTACGATTAGACCCTCAAAAGGAAAATGATTTTGAGGAATGAGTGGAAGAAGAAAGAAAATGGAGACAAGAGGAATATGATAGGGGATTCTCATCACAACAAGGATAAGAAAACCAAGAGGGGTTCATATCATACTACCATTGAATTCAATAGTATGAATAACCAAGATATTGAATTGCATGTAGAATGGAAAAAATGACAACTTAGAAGGAGACACCATATGATACAAGAGAACCAGGAGTTGGATCAACAAAAGACACAATTAAGCATCTAGGTACCAAAGCCACCAAAATATGTCCCTCCACATAAACAAGGTGGTAATGTCAATTCACATGGGACATTTTAGAATACAGGTGCCCCGGGTACTTCAAAAGTACCTCATAATAATAGTTGGTAACCTAAGACAATGCACCTAGCATAATATGCCACCACAAAGGTCCTTGCATCCTAATACTAGCAATATTCCCCAACACTATCCACCACCAAGTCAATAGTATGCCCCACAACATTAGTAACATGTGCCACATTATAATGTATACCCTCAACAACACATCCAACAAAATGTCTACCATCAGCCTTAGTATGGATACCAATACTACCCCAATCCACCACCTCTAAATTTGCATCCACAAAACCCTATGAGCATAAGTAGACAATTTGATTTAATAGGATAGCAATTGTATCCATACCCAATTGACAATAATTAGAGAAACACAATTTCCAAATTCACTGGGAATAATGTAATATCAACCGAAGAACATATCAGAAATTTCAATGCCTTTATACAACATATTGGTATGGAATATGGGGATGTAAATATGAGATTATTTATGATGTTCCTAACTAAAGAAGCAAGGGATTGGTTCAATGGTCTACCTGATGCCTCAATTGATTCTATAGCAGAATTTCATAATCAATTTCTAGAACAATATGGGAATCAGTGTGCCCCCGAATTCACCCTTCATGAATTGATAAGTATTCAAAAGTACCAAAATGATTCAATTTATGATTTCAATCAAAGGTTCTCCAAACTATACAATAAAATACCACATGGATCCAAACTGACTGATTCGGTAGCCTTAAGTATTTATATAAATGCCTTTGGTCCAAAAATGGGGTATGAACTCAGAAATAGATGCCCTAGAAGTTTAACTAAAGCACAAAAAACAACATTATCCATTGAGAATAATAGAAAAGCTACAGGGATGATTGGAAAAAGGGACAACCTTAGAGTTCCCCAAAACTCTAACAACCCCCAGAATAAGCAAGAGAATTCACATAGAAATGAAAGACCAAGATTACAAGACATTCCCTATAACACTACTTGGAAAGATGGAAATCCAATAACAAGACCAAATTGGAAAGAAACCCTAGACCCATTGAAAAGACATTAAGTGCATGCACTTGATACTACCCCATGGTGCTCACCTTTCCACAGACCTCATGATCCTGAATATTGTGCAGTGACTCAAGCTTTTCAAGATGAATGGCAACAAGAGAAAAATAGGGATGACCATATTGTGAATATGCTTAGATGGAGGTATTATTAGAAAGAGGAAGGATACTCTTCTTCAGAAGAAGGATATGAATATAACATTAATAATCAGAAGTACAATGTGAATGCAGAGCAAGAGGTATTTTCTAACTTGGAAGAAAACTCATATAAGGAAGCATATGCATACAATACAAAACCCTAGTTCCAACTCAGAACACCAATAGAAGAAGAAAAGAAGGCCATCATAGCAAAAGCAGTGGCTGAGGAAAAAGGGAAAAAATACAATTTGAGAAGCAAGCCCATAGAGGGAGATCAAGGGATGCCCGGGAGTATGTTCATTAAAGAATAGAAAAACTAGAACATCCCATCTAAACAAAATAAAGATGAAGAAAAGAAACCATAGAAATACACCCAAAAGGAGACTACTGATGTTGAGCCAAAAAAGCACAAAAGGATGACAAAACTTAACATGAAGTGAAGAAAGTTACTAAAACTAAAAAGGGAGAACAAGGAATCACTATCCCTTCTTTTAAAATGGCCCAAGCATTGGCACAAACAAAAATGATAGTTCCTTTAATGGAGTTGATGAAAATTGAAGAGTTGAGAGATACAAATCTCAAAATGATTACCAACACATCTCAAAAACATGAAGATCAAAAGAAAGAAGCAAATGTTGTGGAAAGGGAAGTCACAAAATCACCAAAGGTATATTTGGGAGACACACTCACAAAGAATCCATCCCAAGTAGATCCATTTTATACTATGTTAGTCATCAATAATAAGAAGGTGAAAAATTGCATGATTGACTCAAGTGCAACAATGAATATCATTCCCTTAGCTATCATGAAGGAGCTGTAAGGAAAGCTAAGGTGCGAAACTAACTCTCCTAATCTCAAAACCTCTGGGAAGAATGCAGAGGTGCTTTTAAATTTTCAATTACATTCCAATTAAGATACACTTCTAAGAAATAACAGAAACAGAGAAATAATCATGCACAGATGAACACCATATTTACGTGGGAAAACCCTTACAGGAGAAAAACCTACCACACCAAGAAAAATCCCTTTGTATTATAGTAATGAAATTACATACAGACTACGGGCTTCACTCTTTGATGTCAATTTACAATAGCATAATCCTTGATCAACCTTGTACATAACATTCAAAATTACAATGCTCTCAGAATTGAATTCTTACTGAACATTCATCAAACTATTTATCCAACTATTCATCACACTGATCGTCCAACTGTAGATCGAACCAAACACAATCTTCAATGTCTGAGTATATCCCTGATGCCCATGGTCTGTCAATCTTCCTCTCAGTAACAGCCGTAATAGTCCAACTGCTAGCGGTTCCCATTTTGCTCCTCTGATTGGTCGAAGACAAACCACGTAGGATAGTCAATCGGTCAAAGGCGTTCAAAATGTATTTGGATGTGGGTGAGACACTAACTGTGTCTCCTCGATGCCACAAGACCTGATTGTCATTATTGCCAAGAGACATCACCTTCAGCAAGAGGTTACACCAAACACAAATCCATATTGTGAAGCTCTATCGGCAAGAGTTTTATCGCCAAGAGTCTCATAGATCTTTAATTCATACTGATATCCATTGAGAAAAACTGTCAGTGAGACAAGTCATATCGCCAAGACTTCATACCGATGATCCCCACATGTAGCGCTATCAGCAAGAGTACCGCTTCTGGTGAGACATCATATCGAAGCCTTCATGTTACATTGCAATGACCTATCGTCTGCGAGACTTCATTCATCGCTAAATGTTCTTACGGAATGTTCAAACCTCTCGCCGATGACTTTAGTTGCTAAGAGTTTCACCGAAGACACCTGATAACAAACACATGTAGCGATGTCGGCAAGACTTACCGCTATCGATGAAACATCATACCAAAGCAAGCCTTTCGACCAAGGGTCTTCTTGATGACCTCAAGTGTAACATTGTCGGTGAGACAATCCTCCATTGCTAAGAGTTCATACCAAAGCCTTTGTTACTCTGATAACTCTGAGTGTATAACTATCAGCGAGACTTTCCATATCGATAAGACTTCATACCAAAGCATTTGTGTTACTTCGATGATTCTAGTCGCCATGAGTCTCCCCGACCACCACTTGACACCAACATGTCAGCAAGAGATCTGCTTGGGCGGTAAGAGATAGAAACATCACAGTGACCAACATGTCATAGTGATAGCTTTAGTCGGCATGACAGTAACAAGGTCTCAACGACCTAAACATTTCACAAGGTTGCACAACTATTAGTCAGCCAGACAATAAGGATGTCACAGTGACTTTTCTCTTTCAGAGGTTTCAGCCTGTGAGATTGAGGCACATAATTCCAACAATCTCCCTCTTGACGAAGATCACACAGGCACCTCCAGAGCACAACAAAACTACTGAAATTCATGGGCACTAAGGCCCATCGAATTGGCACACCACTTGAACTTGTTTGTGGTCACTAGCTTCGTCAATGCATCTACAACATTCTCTAGAGTATCCACTTTTTCTAACGAGACCTTTCCATCCTTCACCATATCTCGTACAAAATGATACTGTACATCTATATGTTTTGTCTTGGCATGGAAAGTAGGATTCTTTGCCAAACATATAGCACTCTGACTGTCACAATAAATTGTTATTTTCCCTGCATCAAAACCAATGTTAGAACACAAATGTTTTAACCAAATTGCTTCTTTACAGGCATGTGTTGCTGCCATGTATTTTTCCTCCATAGTAGACAAAGCAACTACATCCTGTCGCTTACTCATCCAACCCACTGCACCACCATTCAACATGAAAATATATCCACTAGTGGATCTTCTGCTGTCAATGTCCCCTGCCCAATTAGAATCCACATAGCACGAATACTAAGAGTCCTCTATGATTCAACCAAGTTCCCATGGTAACACAAAGAATATTCTAAAGTGCCCTTCAAATATTTGAATACTCTTTTCACAGCATCCCAATGTGTCCTTCTAGGATTAGCCATAAATCGACTAAGCACTCCCATTGCTTGGGCAATGTCTAGCCTTGTATAGACCATTGCATACATAAGACTTCCAACCGCACTAGCATAAGGTACACTGGTCATGTCCTCCATCTCAGTAGTAGATTTTGGACAGTCTTCAATAGATAGCTTTGTTCCCTGCAAAACTGGAACAACTAACTACTTACAATCATTCATGCAAAATATCTCTAGAACAGTCTTGATATACTTACTCTGACTGAGCCAAAGTTTTCTATTATTCCTGTCCCTAGTTATTTCCATTCCCAGAATATACCTTGCTACACTAAGATCTTTCATTTCAAACTTTTTAGACAACTGAGACTTAGGATCAAAAATCATTAACTTACTATTGCCTATGAACAACATATCATCAACATAGATAGCAATAATAAGAACTTGATCACTTTCGGCTTTGTAATAGACACAATGATCAGATTTTGATCTTACAAATCCGAATGACAAAAAAAAGTGTCAAACTTCTAATACCACATTCTAGGAGACTACTTTAAACCATACAGATATTTTTTCAACTTGCAAACAAGTTTTTATTTACCTTTCTCCACAAAGTGCTCAGGCTGAGACATATAAATTTCTTCTTCAAGATCGCCATGAAGAAATGTTGTCTTCACATCCATCTATTCAACCTCTAAGTCATATGCTGCTACAAGTGACAAAAGGAATCTAATAGATGTCAGCTTAGCTACAGGAGAAAAAATCTCCCCATAATCAATTCCCTCTACCTGGGAATAACCCTTCACAACCAACCTTGCCTTGTACTTTTCCACACTGCCATTCGGACCTATTTTCTTTTTAAATACCCATTTGTAGCCTACAACTTTTCTGCCTTCAGGAAAGGGCACCAGACTCCAAGTATCATTCTTTTCTAATGATGCCATTTCTTCATTCATGGCTTCCAACCAAGAGTTTGAATCAGACATTCTAAATGCATCTTTCACAGTCCTAGGCTCATCAGTGCTAGAAATTAAAGCATAGGCACAAGTAGAATCTATCAAAGAAAACCCATACCTATCAAGTTGCTTTCTTTCATGAGTTGACCTCCTCACTTGCTGAGGCTGAGGTTGTTCTTCAAAACTTTCAAACTTGAGCTCTCCTCGGCCAGTACATTTTGAATTTTCAATTCCTCTTTATCTGGTGTAGGAGGAATTTCAACTACATCCTTTTTTTTTTTTCTGACTTCTCTCTGACTACATCCAAGGTAGAAGGCTTCAGCTCACGAAAGATAACACTTCTACTGTATAGAACCTTCTCTGTATCAGGATCCCAAAGCTTGTATCCTTTTATGCCAGCACTATAGCCAATAAAAATACATTTGACATCCTTGTTCTCCAATTTAGATCTTTTCTCATTCGACACATATGCATATGCCTCACAGCCAAAAACACGAATATGTCTTAAAGAGGGCTTCTTACCAAACCATGCTTCCAAAGGTGTTTTCTCAACAAGAACAGAATTAGGAGAATAGTTTATCAAGTAACATGCTGTAGCAACTGCCTCAGCCCAGAACTTCTCCAAGCCAGCACTACTCAGCATACTTTGTGCTCTTTCCATCACTGTCTTGTTGAACCTTTCTGCAACTCCATTTTGCTACAGAGTGTAAGGTGTAGTTTTATGTATTTTAATCCCATGATCTTTACAGTACCTCTCAAAATCATCATAAAAAAATTCACCGCCATTATTAGTCCTTAAACATTTTATTTTTCTTCCGGTCTAATTTTCTACAAGGTTTTTAAATTCCTTAAACTGACTGAACACTTCTAATTTACTTTTCAAAAAATAGACAAATGCTCTTCTTGAATAATCATCAATGAATGATACATAGTTCCTTGACTTAGACAAAGAAAGAACATTCACTGGACCAAAAACATCATAATGTATATAATCAAGCAAACCAAAAGATTTGTGAGGACTAGAATAAAATGAAATACGGTGTTGTTTACCATATATACAATGTTCACAAAATTCAAATTCGACGGTTACAATCATCAAGCCCTTCAACCAGGTTTTTATTCTTCAAGGTTTTTAAACCTTTCTCACCAATGTGGCCTAGCCTATGATGCCAGAGCATAGTCTTTTTTGCTAGAAATTTAACTTCCATAGAGTTTACACCATCAGGAACTTTTCCCTCATTTCCTCCATGAGTAGCTTTCTGTGACTTTCCAGAGACACTATTGCATTGAACAACATGTGCATCCAGCTTATACAAGGTACCGCTATGAGCACCCCTTGCTAGCACAATTGAGCCTCTAGTCATATTGCAGCCATTTCTAGAGAATGTGACTTGTGCTCCAATATCATTCAGCTTACTAACAAAAAGTAGATTTTGAGCCAGACCTAGTATATGCATTACATCATTTATTCTCTTCACTCTTCCATCAGGGAATTGAATTCTGACTCTCCCACGGCTAGCAATTTCCAAAGATGAATCACTTGCCAAATACACCTTTCCACCATCATATTTTTTATACTTCATAAACCAGTCTCTATGAGATTTCATGTGGAAAGATGCTCCAGAATCAATCAACTAGACATCATCTGATGCCTATGTAGCCAAGGCTACAATGAAGGCGTCTGCATCACTCTAAGAAGAATCAAGAAGAATCATTGTCGGAAGAATTCTTCTTCTTTTTCTCCTCTTTACAATCCTTTCAGACATGACCAAGTTGCCCACAATTCCAGCACTTCACCTTGGACTTCTTGCCAGGAGACTTTGATCTCCCTTATGATTTAGATTTGGACTTCTTGTCCTTCTTCTTGCCTTTTTCTTTCAATTTTCCTCTAACAACAAGAGCCTCCTTCGCCATCTCAGAAGATTTCCTTCTCATCTCTTCTGACAACAAAGAAGCAACAACATCTTCCATCTTAAAAGTGGATGTCGTACTCCCAATAGCCATCACCAGGTGATCCCAAGAATCTGGCAAAGAACATAATAACATCGACCCTCTTCATCAATCTTCACACCCACAGATGTTAACTGTACAATCAGCATGTTGAAAGTGTTCAAATGATCAGCAATAGACCCTCCTTCTTGCATTCTCAAAGAGTATAGCTTCTTCCTCAAGAACAATTTATTCACCAAGGAATTTCCCTGATAAATAGTTGCCAGTCTTTTCCACAAGGAAGATGCAATATTTTCTTCATGAAAATTTAGAAGAATAGAGTATGCTAAACAGAGCCTTATCAACCCCTCTTATTTTCTATCTGCAAGGTCCCAATCCTCTTGCTTCATGCCTGTAGGCTTCATTCCAGACACAGCAAGCCATAGATCGTGATCAACCAACAGATCTTCCATTTTGAGTTTCCACAACTCAAAATTGCTGCCATTGAATTTCTCAATTTCAATCTTTCCTGACGTGCTTGCCATCTTAACCTATAATTCGAATTACCAAACTTCTACAAGACTCCCACTAAACAGAATTGAGACAAAAAACCCAACGTACCCACAAGGATAACACAACTGGCTAGGCTCTGATACCACTTGTAAGGAAAGCTAAGGTGTGGAACTAACTCTCCTAACGTCAAAACCTCAGGGAAGAATGCAGAGGTTCTTTTAAATTTTCAATTACATTCCAATTAAGATACACTTCTAAGAAATAATAGAAACAGAGAAATAATCATACACAGATGAACACTAGATTTACGTGGGAAAACCCTTACAAGAGAAAAACCCACCACACCAAGAAAAACCCCTTTGTATTACAGTAATGAAATTGCATATAGAGTACGGGCTTCACTCTTTGATGTCAATTTACAACAACATAATCCTTGATCAACCTTGTACATAACATTCAAAATTACAATGCTCTCAATTGAATTCTTACTGAACATTCATCAAACTGTTTATCCAACTATTCATCACACTGATCATCCAACTGTAGATCGAACTGAACACAATCTTCAATCTCTGAGTATATCCATGACACCCATGGTCTGTCGATCTTCCTCTCAGTAACGGCTGCAACATTCCAACTGCTAGTAGTTCCCATTTTTCTCCTCTGATTGGTCGAAGACAAACCACGTAGGATAGTCAATCGGTCAAAGGCATTCAAAATGTATTCGCATGTCGGTGAGACACTAACCGTGTCTCCTCAATGCCACAAGACCTGATTGTCATTATCACCAAGAGACATCACCTTCAGCAAGAGGTTACACCGAACACAAATCCATATCGTGAAGCTCTATCGGCAAGAGTTCTCCTATCGCCAAGAGTCTCATAGATCTTTAAGTCATATCGATATCCATTGAGAAAAATGGTTGGCGAGACAAGTCATATCGCCAAGACTTCATACTGATGATCCCCACATGTAGCGCTATTGGAAAGACTACTACTTTCAGTGAGACATCATACCAAAGCCTTCATGTTACATCGCAATGACCTATCATTAGCGAGACTTCATTCGTCGCTAAGAGTTCTTACCAAATGTTCACACCTCTCGCCGATGACTTCAGTCGCTAGGAGTTTCACCGAAGACACCCAATAACAAACACATGTAGCGATGTTGGCAAGACTTACCGCTATCGATGAAACATCATACCGAAGCAAGCCTTTTGGCCAAGGGTCTTCCTAAAGACCTCGAGTGTAACACTGTCAGTGAGACAATCTTCCATCGCTAAGAGTTCATACTGAAGCCTTTGTTACTCCCATAACTCCGAGTGTATAACTATCGGCGAGACTTTCCGTATCGATAAGACTTCATACCAAATAATTTGTGTTACTCCGATGACTCCAATTGCCATGAGTCTCCCCGACCACCACTTGACACCAACCCGTTGGCAAGAGATCTGCTAAGGCGGTAAGAGATAGAAACATCACAACAACCAACATGTCACATTGATAGCTTCAGTCGACATGATAGTAACAAGGTCTCAGTGACTTGAACATTTCACAAGGTTGCACAACTATTAGTCAGCTAGACAATAAGGATGTCACACCGACTTTTCTCTTTCAGAGGTTTCAGCCTGTGAGATTGAGGCACATAATTCCAACAGGAGCTAGGTCTATGGGTAAATACTACGAATGGAAAATGTTATGCCATGGATAATAGATCAGTTCCTGTGGTAGGAGTAATTTGGGATGTAGAACTTAAACTTGCATCATATCCAGAAGCAACATATAAAATAGGCATTACTGTGGTTGATACTCCTTACTATGGGATGCTACTTTCAAAGAAATGGACAACAATAGTAGGAGGGAATGTTTAGCTGGACTTGTCTTATGCTACTATCCCTATGAATGGAAAAGAGATGAGGCTACATAGGGAACCTAGATCTGAACATGTCATTGAGATCTTTGACCCCAATCAGATGAATTGCTTCTATGATGTGGACTTAGGAAGCTTTAGAATAGAACATTCAAAACTTGAATTATTGAACATTGATCCAATTGATAGGGATGTTTCCAAGACTGAGCATGGTTTATGGCGAATGTATTTTGATGGAGCATGTAGTAAAGAAGGTAATGGAGTAGGAGTGTTTTTCATTTCACCTAAGGGCACAACATTCAAATATTCATTCTTGTTAACATTTGAGTGCATAAATAACGTAGCAAAGTATGAGGCCTTGCTAATTGGATTGAACATGGCTGCCAAACACAAAATTAAACTACTAACTATTTTTGGAGATTCCAAGTTGGTAACTTCACAAGTGAGATCAAAGTATTCTACAAAAAAAAGGCTAAAGTAGTACAAAAATGTTGTATGGGACACCATTGAGTGGATAGATAGATTTAAGAATTTAATGGTAGATTTCTTGGTGAATGTGGCTTTGAAGAAAGATGATGTTACTCTAGCAGGAATTTCACAAGTTGAGATCAAAACAAGACATGCAATTCCAAATAACATCTATAGTTGGAAGGTTTTTAATGATGACACTGATTTGATTAAGTTCTTACATTGCATTGATTAATATGAAGCACAAGAAATTGATTTTAATGTATTTGTGGAAGAAGTAGATGGAAAGAAAATTGTATTTGGAAAGGAAGTTGTTCAACTCAAGACTAACAAGATTCCCAAGGGACTTGTGGCATTGGAGAGGGTGTTTGATGGAAATGATCAAGCCCTTATGAAACAAACACCAATAAAAAGGGAATACATTGAATAAATTAACTTGGGCACTGAATTGGCATCAAAAAACATATACATTGGGAAAAAGATAAGCCCAATAATCAGAAAGATGTTGATTATATTATTAAGGAAATATAAGCATGTCTTCGCATGGTATTATGATGATCTCAAGGCATACAGGGAATATTTATTCCAACATGAAATTCCACTCAAACCTAATGCAAAACCTTTTAGGAAAAAGCAGAGACCAATAAACCCAACTTTGCAGCCCAAGATGCATGAAGAACTTATGAAGCTTAGGGAAGGGGGTATCATCAAGCCTACTAGACATTCATATTGGGTATCTAATTGAGTACCTATCAGAAAGAAAAATGGAGACATAAGGCTCCATGTAGAATTTTGAAACTTGAAAGTATCCTCTCTTAAGGATAACTACCCACTCCCAAACATGGAGGAAATGTTGCAGAGGGTCACGAGATGTGAGCTACTATCTATGATGGATGAATTATTAGGTTATAACCAAGTGAAGGTTAAGGAATCAGAACAATACAAAAAACCTTCACCACACCATGGGGGACATATGTATATGTCAGAATGTCGTTTGGACTCACAAATGTTGGTGTGACTTTCCAGAGAGCCATGGATGTTGCTTTTGTTGATCTAATTAACACAATAATGGTGGTATACTAGGATGACTTAACTGCATATTCAAAGAAAGCAGAGGACCATGTTGAGCATCTAGAAAAAAAATTCATCAAAGCCATTGAATATGGCATCTCTTTAAATCCTAAAAATGTGCCACTTTGCAGTCACAGAAGGGAAACTATTAGGGAACATAGTGTCCAAAGAAGGGGTAAGGATTGACCTTGAGAGGGTAGAATCTATTGATAAAATCCAAATTCCTAAGACAGTGAAGGCTATCCAATCATTCTTTGGGAAAATTAATTTTGTGAGAAGATTTATATCGAACTTTGCTGAGATAGTGAAACCAATATCAAAGATGTTAAAGAAGGGTGCAAAGATTGACCAGAAAACTGAGGCCATAGATGCATTCATATCCATCAAAAGAGCAATTAAAGAATCCCTGGTCTTAAAATCCCCTAATTTTAATAAGCCATTCTAGATATTTTCATTTGCATCTTATCATACAATTGCAGCAGTAATGCTACAAAAAAATGATGAGGGGTATGAACAACCTATTTCTTTCTTCAGAAAATCCCTCCAAAATGTAGAATTAAAATATGACATTGTAGAAAAATAGGCATATGCACTAGTAAAAGCTATCAAAGAATTTATATCATAGCTGGTGGGAGTAAAAGTAATAGCTTATGTACCTAATGTGGTAGTAAAAGATGTGTTTGTACAAACTGAAGTAACAGGTTGTAGGTGCAAATGGATAAACAAAATCCAAGAATTTGACATTGAGTTTCAAATCACCAAGCTTGTAAGAGGACAAGGATTAGCCAAATTAATGGCTAAAACAAATATTGATGCTGCCCAAGTGTGCAATTTGAATAATGAAGATAACATGATTACTAGTATTGAGCACACACCATGGTATATTGATATTGTGTATTATCTTAAACATATGAAATTTCTTGGATGACTTAATGATAACAAGAAAAGGAAACTTAAACATAGGCTTCAAATTATGTATTCGTGAAAGGGGATCTCTATTGGAAAAAAAGGGATGGTGTTCTGTTGTTGTGCCTAGATGAAAATCAAGCAAGGCATGTTTTGAAGGAAATGCATGAAGGAGTAGGTGGAGGGAATTTCTCGGTGTAAACTACTACACATAAGGTGCTAAGGGTAGGTTACTACTAGCCTAGAGTTTTCAATGGTGCTTATGATTATACTAGGAAATGTGAAGCATGCCAAAAAATTTATGGGAAATTGAAGTATCAAGGGGCATTGCCTTTAAGACCTTTGCAAGTTGAGGCTCCATTTCACCAATGGGAGATCTATTTCATAGGAGAGATTGTAGAAAAATATAGTGGAGGATAGAGATGGATATCAGTAGCCATAGACTACTTCACAAAATGGGTAGAAGCTATACCTACCAAACAAACAACTAGTAAGGTTGTAACAAACATTTTATTGGAAAATATCATCACCATATTCAGAGTGCCAACAAGAATTATAACTAATAATGGGATGTACTTTAGGTCAGATGAATTCAAGGGATTTTTCCAATCTTATGGTATAGTAATCTCATATTATTCACCATATCATCCATAGGCAAACGAGAAGGTCGAATCTAGAAATAAGAGCATCCTAAAGATCATAAAAAGAATGTTGGATAATAACAAAAAGGCTTGGGATTCCAAGTTGAGACTAGCCTTATGGGTAGATAGAATCACTGTAAAGAAGGACATTGGAAAATCACCTTTTGAACTTGTGTATGGAACTCAAGCTAGGCTCCCTTTGCATAATTTATTACTAATATGTAAGTTCATCTTGCAAGAAGATTTAGACATTCCTGAACCTATGGAGGAGAGGATGGAAGAGTTAATGGAACTTGATGAGATCAAGAACCAAGCTGAACAACACAATAAGAAGCAATTACAAATAAAATACCTATGTGACAAAAGGGCTAAAAATAGAAAATTTGAAGTAAATGGCATGGTTCTCATGTGGAATTCCAGGAGTTAAGACAAAGGGAAGCATGAGAAATTTGAAGCTCTATGGATAGGACCATTTGTCATTGTTGGCAAGGGTGGTGAAGATTCATATTAAATCTAGAACATGATAGGAGAATAACAAGAATTACCAGTACATGGACAGTTCTTAAAGAACTTCTTTTCTTGAAGACCATAAAGAGGATTAAGAATTTCCAGTGCATGGAAAATTCTTAAGAAACCTCTTAAAATAATTTTTTCCATGCACAATAGTATAGGATTCCACTCTACTTTCATTTCTCACCCATTCCTCAATTCACTTCAACTTCCATACTAGATAAATAAGACATATGGTTTGCTTCCCTAGAGACTTGGATTCTTGCTATACCCACAAGGGGTATACATCCCCAATCGAAGCCACTATTAGGACTAAAAATCCTATTAACTATTTGTTACATTTGATTTCATAAATTGCAGAAATTCATATGACTAGATCCATTTTATAACCCATGTTAACTAACGATCCCATGAATATGGACTTTGGCATGTAAGCCTCTCCATGATCATAGTTGAGAAAACTTTTTTAGAGCAATTGATCCTTATTGGGAAGATCATGTGCATGTCTTTCCGATCAACAAGTCATAGACCTTTATTGAATATTTTCTACATATCGGGAAGAGACGAATAAAGTTACAATGATCAAAGATCCCAAAGATAACAGGTGTGCATAGTCAGGAAGACAATGCATAACATTTCACCGATAAAAAACTTATTAGCAAAAGCAAGCTAGTAGGAGGGAAATTTTCAAATCACATCAAGCTCATGTGTCACACTAATGGAGACCTTATCAGGGAGAAACATACATACTTTCACTGATAAAATAGAACAATTGTATCAGAGAGACATGTATGATCAGAGTGGGTTCCTTAGATCTCTCTGACTATGTGGGTTACTCTGATGAGGGAAACTAGAAACTTTTTTGGGGAAAGTCCCACCGAATTATCCCAATGAACAAAGTGGTAGAGGAAACATATCGAGGAGACCAAGTATATTAGAATGGAATCTTCTTTTCTTAGCGATGATACATGTCAAATCGATGATAATATGGAATGACCACTATTTGTTGGAAAGACATAAGGCAATGCTTAAAAGGATTTATAATGGTCCAAACCACCCTCATACTAGGTAGACTTCATAATGTTCTCCCCAAAACATTAGGAATTGAAAAGTAAGAGAAAATGTTGTTGTACAATATCGGTGAGAGTATTAAGTTGTCTTCCAAATTGAATAAGAGAACCAAAGCAACACTTCATATCAAAAGGACATTTAGTTAGTCTTGGCGATCAATTATGAACGTATAAAAAAATATGGCACCAAATAAAGCACACAGATCGGATTGAGACTAGAGGGGTTCCACTGATGCAATATTGTTGTATCACTCTATCATTTCAAAATTCAAAAAACCTATTGCATTCATTTCCAGTGGTGGACATTAATGGCCGCATGAATGAACCTTACATGAAATTTTTTGATTGAAAAGAGATTGAACCAAAATAATTTTTAGAAGTTGCAGCGAAGAAGGACGAGAGATTGAGTGGAAGTCAAGGAATTAAATGTACCAAAAAACACACAAGTAAGCATAAAAAATATCCATGCAATTGATAGATTGTAATTCAATTCTTCCATCTTGTAGAGAAATAGATGGAAAGTTCTACAAAAACAAAAAACAAAAAGCAAAAAGGTGAAAGTAGCTAGTCTAAAAATAAGAAGCAAAAAACCAAAATGGGATAGGAATTGAAAACAAATGAATGCAAACTAAACCAAGACCTCATTGATCAATTGCTTGGTTCAAGGCCAAAAGCTAGAAGGTCTGCATAATTGAGGGCTGATGTAGAAAGATTAGAAGATAAATGCAAACACGTAGGTCATTTGTGGACCCCCATTAGAGGATACAAATTGTTCATGTTTCATTATTGTTAGAGAAGTAGATTTGAACTAGTTTGTAGCCCTTGGAATTTCAATTTGGGAAAGTTGGTTGTTCCCAACGTCTTTGTGAATATAGACCTTATAAAACTTCTAGCCAACTATTATAACCCGGACCTTAAAGAATTTGTAACTCGTAAGGAGAACCTTTCATACATGTATCCAAAATTGCACTTTGTGAAGTTTTCAACCTAGATGACACATGCGATCAACCTATAATGCATGAGGATTTAGAAAAGGAATACTGGAGGATGGACACTATATCAATGGGTAAATTTCAGGTTAGATTAGCATATTAGATCATAAAATAAAACCCAAAGAGCTATGAAGTACAATGAAAGCAAATACAAGAAAGATTATACCAATTATTTCTCGAAGCTTCCATGATTCATCTTCATAGCACCTTCTAGCTCGTAGCGATCGTATGACTATTGCCCTCAGATTTGTATGTGTGTAAGCAATTAACTATGACAAAGCCCTATGCAAGTTTTGAAGGATTTGAATGAAAAAATGCCTATGACAAATGACTATGCCTATGAGTAAATAATCAAAGAAAATAAGCTAAATGCAAAGTAAAATCTAAGCATAAAATTTCACTCATAATGAAGTGGCGTGTTCGTCTAAAATGTAAGAAAAATTGACATTTTATAGAAAACACAATTTTGGATGGACGGATGAGATTAAAAGCTAACAAAGCCTAAAATCAGTGGACGAGATTTCACGTGACAATCCCTAATTAGGGTTAGGGAAAAATCATTAAATGAGAGGTCAAGATGTCATTTGATAAAATCAAATCGACGGTCGAGAATAAATGTGACAAGAAGATAAAAGATAAAGATTTTTGAAAATCAAGAAGATAAAGACTGCTTGATTTGTAACTGTTGTCACCTAGAAATGCACCCTATGCAAAGTTTACAAAACTGAGATTTCTAGAGCAACATGGGATCATTTCAAGGCTGTGGGTCACCTATAGTTGAAATGAACCTCTGGAGAAGGCCGACTTCCTTTGGTGTCACCTAACTACTGATTGTTGTGGGGAAAAGGGAGAAGGAATACATAAGATGAAGATTAAAATCTAAGGTGATACACTGAAATAATGAGGAATCCTGAAACGGACATAGGAAGAACATACACTTGAAAGCTTATTTGCTATTGTTTCACATACTCAGAACAACTTCTTTTAAACTTATGCATCAATCTTAATAGGTTCGATCTACATACACATCTCGGGAAGGAAAGATTAATTTCATAGCTCTAAGATATAAGTGTAGAATTGTAAAAACACAGTTAAAGACTTGCATAATCAAAAGAAAGATACATAAACGAGAACAGTACAAACACAAACACTAGCTTCCAAGGTAAACTATGCGTTGCATTCTAGATTCTGATCGAGTTACCAAATGTACATCAGTTGAGGAAGGATAGCTAAAAATCACTAACTCTTCTAGATGTATAATCCCCCAACCCCTTTACAAAAAGGTAAAAAGCCTTATATACAGACTATGTCGGCTCCCTTAGGGCTTACAAAAAATATCGGGCTTCGAAAGATCTATCCTCAAATCTTTTATTGAATTTAATGTTGCATGTTGCGTGTCAATCTTGTGTGTGTTGGTGAAGAGTTACTGTCTGGAGAAGCCCCTTAGATCTTTTGAAGCTACTAGGTGTATTTACTTCTAGTCTTTGTGTCCACCTACTGAAATCCCCTGTTCAGCACCTTGAATGCTTTAGAGTCTAGAACAGATACATGTTGATTCACATTCTGTTGATTTTCCTTCTGTTGGTCAAGTTGCCACACAAGCTGTCTCAGGAGGTCACAAGCTCATCACCAGAATCACATGTCGGTGAGACACTTAATCGTGTCTCCCCGATGCGATTATGCTTCTCTGCAGCCATCGGCATAACTCACTATCATTGGCAAGAGTCATAGTGAGCTCTAAGAGTCTTGTCGATCTCCTTTCTCTCGCTCCAAGCTCATTTCACCTCGTTGAGATTGCGTCTCTGTATGTCGGCCAGACATCTTAGTGAGACTTAAAATCCTTCGATGAGATCGAGACCACTTCGACAGAACCATCACCTGTCGGGGAGACATCGTAGCGATGTAAATCATTTGGGTCAGAGTCTCCCTGATATCTACTTGTGAACAGGCATCGGCAAGACTTTACTGGGTCGATAAGACCTTTCAGCGAGCTCAATTCAGTTACTCCGAGCTCCATTCATTCCTTTCGATGAGACACTAAGCCGTCGGCAAGACCTCCATTTGGGATTTTTTTTCTTTCAGTGATGAGTCTACTTCTATTCAGTTAGGGAGACATTTGGGTCGACAAGACCTTATGCCGATCCCTTGCATCCTTGGGCGAGCACAAAATATATCAGAGAGAGATCATCGAGTTGGGGAGACCTCTCCTTGACTTGCAAATATTACACCGAAGGCTCCCATTTATCGGCAGGACCTATGCATTGCTGAGACCTTATGGTGAAAACATTGCAATTGGCAGGACCAACCTCAATCGGGAAGATGTCATAGCGAGCCACCCTAAGTTCATTTCATATCGGCAAGACCCCTTTGGGTCAGCAGGACGTTACGGCGAGGCCTTCAACCTCTTAGCGAGCTCCAATTTCATTTCGGCTAGAACCTGCTCGGTCGGTGAGACATCTCACCGACCTCCTTTTCATTCTCCGAGCTCACTTCAACCCATCGTCAGGCTCTTCATTCCTCGGTGAGACATTCATGTGTCGGTGAGACCTCTCACTGAAGCCTCATTATCCTACTGCTATGCTCTAGAGTCGGGGAGACTTCCTTAGGTCAGGGTTACTTTTGTTGGTTTCCTATCGGTAGGACATCGCTTTATCGGCAAGAGTTGGTTTCCTATCGTAGGACATCGCTTTATCGGCAAGAGGTTGTGCCGAAGGCACCTTGCTTTGGCGAGGGCTCACTTCAGCAAGAGAAACATTCATCAGCGAGAGGTTACAGCGGGCTTCATCAATCATGCCGATATCATTTTTCGTCGCTGAGACCACTCCATGTCGGTAAGACATCACTCCGACGGTCGGGCATCTTCTGCTAGTCAGTGAGACCTTACCGGGTTGGCAAGACCTCATCCTGATGGCCTCAACTCATGGCGAGCTCCTTCCAGTTGGTAAGACATCCGACGAGTCCCTTCGTTATCGGGGAGACATTGGCCTGTCGGCCAAACTTCATACCGAGCATCTCTTGTCATACTGATATCTGCTCCTATCACTAAGACACTCACACTTCGGTAAGACATCCTGCCAAAAGCTTCAACCTATGTCGAGAGCATTTCATCTTGTTGTGACTCTACCTCTTCGGTAAAACTCTTGCCGATAATGCCTTGTATGTCACCAAAACCTCTCGTTATCAGCAGGACCTATGGGTGACATCTTCAATTGTTGGCGAGCCCTTTCATGTTTTGGTGGGGCCTCCTTTCGATCGGCAAGACCATCTCCATTCGCCGAGACTCTATATCAAGCCCTTCAACTCTTGTCGAGCTCCATTTCATTTCGGGGGGACCTTGTGTAATTGATGAGACATCTCAGGGAGATCCCTTAGTCCTACCAAGGCCCCTCTTTCCTTTGTGTCAGGGAGACCTTTTGTCGGCCAAACCTATCCCGAAACATGCTTCCTTTTGATTATCGGGGAGACCCTATGGCTTCGGTGAGACCTCCTAATGAAGCTCGCTTGCTTTGCTGAGACCTCCTGACTTCGGAAAGACATCTTCGATCGGTGAGACCTCTTTCCGAAACTTGCACACATACACCGAAAGGATCTTGCGTTGTTTTGTCGGTGAGACCCGATGCGTTCACCGAGACATTGGCCGAAGAAAAGAACCTCTGCCGAAATGAAAACCTTTTGTTGCCAAGACTCTATCTGATATCTTGCCGATAGGGACCATATGCAAACCCTACTCGCCATGACACTCTTGGGGTCTTGGCAACTCTGTCCTTAGAAGATTTTCATGTCGAACCTGAACAAGGCAGGCTTCCCAACTGAGCTCCCTGTGACCTAGCATTAGATTCATGACCTTTTCCCTAGGCCGAATGCTCCATTTGGCCTTCTCAAACCTGTTAAACACAATTTTCCTTGCCGATTGAGCCAGAGGGTGAAAATTTAGGCAACAATTATGGCGACCTTTGCGGGATGTTTTCCTACTAAACATGAGAACTAGTGACTGGGTTTATCCATTGGGTATGGAGTCATTAGAAGGCTCAGAAAATAAACAAAATATTAGTCTTGCACATGGCCTCAACCTCATGAGATCCACAGGTCATAACAGGTTGCCAAAAAATGAAACAAGGGAAAACGACAGAGAGAAATACCATGTTAAAACAACATTCAGGGGATGGAGCAAAACAGAAAACAAACGAACCATAGTGCAAAGCACTTATTGAAAACATAAAACCTAACTAGATATGTACAAGAAAGGCACTTATCAGGCTTGAAAGTAGGGTTTAAGGTGTATCCCATTGACTGGGATAGGAAGAAAATCCCCTTTTTTTGTAGCAAGCTAATAAGCATTGTGCTCCTTATAGTCCCTGATTAGGAATGGACCTGTCCACATGTTATCGAACTTGGTGTGATGGCCTGGCTTACTTTTTAAAACATCCCATTTTAGCACAAGATCTCCCACCCTGAAAACTTTTTTAGTAGCCTTCTTGTCAAATGTTCTTTTCGTTTGGAGCTGATGACACTCCAAAGCTTTTATTGCTGTGTCCCTTGATTCTTCGAGCTCCATGAGCTCTGCATACCTTATAGACATTGGGTTATGTCCCTCAAGCATCTCCAACTGGTGAACAATGTCTAGAGCTGGAAGCTCCACAGATAGTGGCAATCTTGCCTCTTTGCCATAGACCAACATATATGGTGAGTTACCAACAAACCTCTTAGGGGTCACTCTATCTTTCCAAAGTACATTCTTTAAATTGACGTGCCAGGTCCTTTGATTATCCTCTGACGTGCCAGGTCCTTTGATTATCCTCTATGGTTCTTTTAATAATTCTGATGAGGTTCTTATTTGTGCTCTTAGCTAGGCCATTACCTTGAGGGTAATAATTTGAAGATGTGCTCAGATGAATGCCATGCTTAATGGCCCAGTTAGTTACTCTTAGACTCTTGAATGCAAGGGCATTATCAGATATGATGGAGTCAGGCACTCCAAACCTAGTGACTATATCCTCATAGAAGCTCAAAACTAAAGACTCTTTTGCTTCTTTCAAAGCTATTGCTTATGTCCACCTTGTGAAATAGTCTGTAGCTGTCAGCACCCACTTATGACCAGCACTGGAAGGTGGATTTATTGGTCCAATGAAATCAATGCCCCATCTCATGAAGGCCTACTCCACTTGAATTGGGTATAGGGGCATAGTGGGCAGCTTTTCCTTTCCTAAAAATAGAGCACATTTGACACATTTTCTTTCCCAAGAGTAAGCATCTTTGAACAAGCTGGGACAGTAGTAACCAGCTCTCATGATTTTCTAGGCTGTAGTTCTAGGAGAAAAGTGACCCCCTGCAGCCCCATCATGAAACTCATAAAGCACTTTTTCAATTTGATCGCTGTGAATGCATCTTAATAGGACACCATTCAGATCCTTTTTGAAGAGAACATTATTTACCAGCACATATGGTATGGACTGCAGTCTGAAGTATCTCCTTTTGGCTCTGTTCAAACCTGGTGGACACTCGCCAGTTCGTAAAAAATGGGTCATATCTTGAACCCAATTAGTTATCCCTATAGGTACATTGTCTTGAGCATCCTGAAACTCATTTGTATTAGCAAGGAACACATCCTTTTCTAGTTCACTTTCGTTGCTTGACCCAATAGCAAGTTGTTCACAGAGACCTTTTCCTCTAACCAGCTTGGTGATCTTAATATCTACATCATACTCCATGACCTTGGTGACCCATCCTGCTCTTTTTTCATTCAGATCTTTATTCAGCAGAAAGTCCTTCACACTTGAGTGCACCACCAGAATATGAACCTTATTATGAGAAATCAAAGGCTTGAATTTCTTCAAGCTTTTGATCACAACAAGAACATGCCTCTCTACAAAGGAGTATTTCTATTTATAATCAACCAAACCTTGACTGAAAAAGGCTATGTGTTGTTCTAAATTCTCTTCATTTTTTTGAACCAATATTGCAGAAATGTTACTTACGCTACCATAAGCATACAAATAAAAATCTTTAGAAAAGTTGGGATTCACCAGCGTAGGATTTTTTGCTAAGGCCTCCTTGACCTTTTCAAAACTATTCTTGGCATCCTTTATCCAACTGAAAATTGTATTTTTCTTTAACATAGTTGTTAAAGGTTGTAACAGGTTTGCAACATTAGGGATGAATCTTCTTAGAAAGTTGATCTAGTCGGGAAAGCCCTGTAGACCCTTCTTGTGATTTGGTAATGGCACCTCAAGCATGGCTCTGACTCTTTCAGGGTCAATAGTGATTCCTTGCTTTGACACTATGTGTCCTAATAGTTTCCCTTCATGAACAGCAAAGATACTCTTCTTTGGATTGAGAGAGATACCAAACTCCTTGCACTTTTCAAAAACTTTCCTAAGATGTAACAAATGTTCATTAGCATTCTTGGAATATACTGTAATATCATCTAGGTAAATTAGTATAATCTTGTTGATCAAACTTTGAAATGCCATGTCCATGGCCCTCTGAAATGTGGCACCAGCATTGGACAAACCAAAAGGCATCCTTTTGTATGCCATGGTGCCCCATGTTGGTGTAATTAAATATCTTGTACCTTGTCCTAGGTCATAATTACACCTTAGTTAAGTTTACTTAGGGACCACATAGGAGGTTGTTGGAGAATTTCCACTTTTGGTGGACTTGACATCTCATCACCTCATCATTTCCACCTTTTGTGGACATATCATGTGATTATCTCTCCATCTTTGATGGAGTGATAAGTTTTACTAGTTGTCTCATGTCATAAGATTCTGACACTTGTCATAATCTTATGCCCTTCTATGTTCTCACCTTGGCTATTTAACCAAGGGGTCTCATTTGTAATTAATCATAATCATTATCATATTAATGACATTGAATACAGTTTATTCTTGTCATAATATTTCTCTCTTTCTTGTGCTTTCCATTTGGTCCATAGATCTTGGGTGGCATCCATAGCCAATTCTAACATGGTATCAGAGCGTGTTTGGAGCCATTGGAGAGTCTTATTCTGAAGAGATATTCCAAATCTGAGGAGGTTTCGTTCGTGGCTCTTTGTTGCAGGTTCAAATCCGAGCTTGCTGGTGCAAATCTAAGCTCACCATTGTGTCCGGAAGGTTCGAGATAGTCGATTTTTCCTTTTGTTTCATCCAAATCGGAGCTACGAGGCCAAATCTATGAGGGTTTGAAGCTGAAGAGTGGTTGCCAGATCCAGAAGGTAGCTACAATTTTGGAGCATTTTGGGTCAAATCCGACCCTACCATCGCGTCCAGAAGGGCCAAAAACCCTAAGATCACTGTCAATTCATCCATTTTGGAGCAAGTCATCCGGTGAACAATTTTTTTTGCCCAGAGAGCCGTACGGCCCCCCAGGTCGTCATAATGACGCACGAATTTTCAGATTCTCACAGGTGTTGCTGCTTCGTCCTCATTTTGGGAACTTCGGGAGCTCATATCTTGCTCCTACGGTAACATTTTTGAGTGCAATTTTTTTTGAAAGTGCATGATTTTTTGTATACTTCTCAGTGGTAGGATCAGATTGATCTCATTTTGTACCAAAAATTGTACTTGATACTGTGGCCTATTTTGGCATTTGTAAGCACTAAGATCAAGTCTAGCTTGCTGTTTTTGGCATCTAGCAACTGTAAACGCACTAAATATAAAGTGCCAAATCATATATTGCTTGGGGGGTTCTTTTATTGAGTGAATTTGGGGGGGATTCTTCTTGTGGTTGTGGTTGCATTCCTCTTGATTTGTGTTCTTGTTTCATCATGGAGCCATCTACAATTCCACTTCTAACACCTTACAACTATCCTACATGGAAATCAGAAATGAACAAATTGCTAAGAGTTAAAAGATTGTATAGGATAGTTCATGGGCTTGATGGTGAACCACAAAATGATGAAGTTAAAAAGAATAAGTGGTTGAATAGTTGTGAAGAAGCAATTGGCTATTTGTGCTTGTATGTCTCTCCTGAGTTGTTGTTTCACATTGAGCAGTTGGATACACCTATGGCTATGTGGACTACATTGTCAGAATTGTTTGGGAAAATAGATGAAATTCAAGGACATTTGTTGGAGAATGAATTAATCAGTCTCAATCCATGTAATTTTGACAACATACAAGACTTCATCACCAAATTCAAGTCACTAAGAACACAATTGAAGAATTGTAAAATTGAGAAATCAGATACACAATTGATCTTAAGTGTTCTTTCAAAGCTAGGACCTGAATATTCAGTGTTTGTGTCTACTTTCTATGCTACAAAGAATTCCTTTGGGAGTCAGTTTAAGATGCCTTCCTTTGAAGATTTTGCTATGCAACTCACTAGGGAGCAAGATAAGCTTATTCAAATGGGCACTTTGAAGTCTTCAAAATCACATGCTTTGGTTGCAAAGGATGAGAAGTCTTCAAGTGGCAAAGAAAAGACAAAGAACAAGCCTAAGAAGAACACACAAGCCACATCAAATTCCACAGAAGAACATAAAGATTCATCTTCAAAAGAGAAAACATCTAAGAAGGAGAGACCTTTTTGTGCATATTGCAAGAAGGATGGACATGAAGAACATTATTGTTATAAGAAGGACATTGATGAGTTGAAGAATCTTCTCAAAAAGAATCACATTGATTTTCCTTCTAGAATGTCTGAATCTTCTTCTCCTTCTACTTCAAAACAGTCTAAAAAGGATAAAGGTCAAACATCAGGATATAAAGGACAAGCTCTTTGTGCTCATTCAAGTCCAGGATCAGGGAGATGGCTTCTAGATTCAGGAGCATCTCATCATATGGCATCTTCACAGACTATCTTCTCTTCATTTCAGCCTTGTTCAATGTCTCCTATCTTGATGGGAAACAATACATACATGAGTGTAACAGGGAAGGGATCTATTAGCATTGGGGAGAACACTTTTCAGGATGTCTTGTGTGTTCCTCATTTGACGAACAATCTACTTTCCATATATCAGATTACACATGGTGGAGATGGGAGAACTGTGGAGTTCACTCCTGATTCTGTTATCATTCGTGACTTGGAGACTAGAGAGATTATTGCTACTAGGGTGGTTGATCATTCATCTCGGTTGTATTCCTTTGCACAGTTTGCTTCTGATGATGACTTTGTTCATTCGACTGTTGATCACAAATATGATTCTGAGGAGACATTTGGCTTTTTGAACTTGGGCATACTCACATCAGATCCAGTCCTTGAGCCTTGCATTCCATCTCCTCCACCTACTGTTGCAGTTGATGCTACTTGCGATTCAACAGTTTTGGCTCCTAGTGATTCAGTGCAACAGGACATACATAATCTTCCAGATATGGCTACTTTGGATGATTTCCTCACAGGTATTTTAGACTTGTTTGTGGAGTCACATCTTTCTGATTTGGAGGACACCATTGATGACATACATCTTCTCTTTGATGAAGATGAACCTTCTTCAGTTGTTGTGAGGGAACACCTTGACCCTCTTGTTCATTCTCTACATGATCATTCTTCACAGTTTGGCGTGAGTGTGGATTCTTTTGGACAACACTTGGAGGAGGTTTCTTTTTCTTCAGAGGGGATATCATTGTCTTTGGATAGTGCTCTACATTCATCTCTACTAGATGTTGGGTTTTCCTCTTCAACAGTGTGGCCTAGAACACCTGATTGGAGTGGTTCAGCTTTCTGCATCGACATGGAGACACTTGGGCATGCTTCAGAGACAACATCATCACACATCATACATCTTGACATCCTGCATACATCCTTGGTTTTGTTTCTTCCTAAGGGGAGGAACGTTGTTCGGCGAGATTGGATCATCTTCAACATTCAATGTCGAGCTTCTACCATTCTTGCAGGAGACTCAACATTGAGGGGGGGCTACCTTGCTTCTCTTCTACTTCTCTCTTATGGGGGGGTCTTTTTCCTCACATGGGGTTTTTACCTTCTCATTCTTCACTGAGAGCATTTCTATTTTGTATTTCATCTCTCTTTTGAGGGGGAGTTTTGTCCCATGAGGTTTTCTCCCTTTCCTCATTTGTGAGAGATTTCATTGCATTGATTGCATTGTTTGTACATGGGTACCTAACATGGCCTAGTAGCCGGGACCCATCTTGCATTGTTTACATTTGTGCACTACTCCCTAAGTTGCACTTAAGGGGGGGTGTTGGTGTAATTAAATATCTTGTACCTTGTCCTAGGTCATAATTACACCTTAGTTAAGTTTACTTAGGGACCACATAGGAGGTTGTTGGAGAATTTCCACTTTTGGTGGACTTGACATCTCATCACCTCATCATTTCCACCTTTTGTGGACATATCATGTGATTATCTCTCCATCTTTGATGGAGTGATAAGTTTTACTAGTTGTCTCATGTCATAAGATTCTGACACTTGTCATAATCTTATGCCCTTCTATGTTCTCACCTTGGCTATTTAACCAAGGGGTCTCATTTGTAATTAATCATAATCATTATCATATTAATGACATTGAATACAGTTTATTCTTGTCATAATATTTCTCTCTTTCTTGTGCTTTCCATTTGGTCCATAGATCTTGGGTGGCATCCATAGCCAATTCTAACACCCCATTTAGTCATAAAAATAGTTTTAATTTTATCTTCTTCCTTAACCAGCACCTGATTATACCCTGAATAACCATCTAACAAGGAAAATCTTTCAGAACCAGCAACCTCTTGCAAGATTCATTCCATGGAGGGTAGCGGGTAGTGGTCTTTCAAAGATGATCGGTTAAGGTCCCTAAAATCTACACAAAGTCTGATTTCACCATTTCTCTTCCTAACCGGTACAAGGTTAGAAACCCATGAAGTATGCTTGATAGGAAAGACAATACCCCCCTCAACTAGTTTAGTCAGCTCTTTAATCATTAGGGGCTCAAGTTTAGGATTCAAGGGCCTTTGTTTCTATCTTACTAGCTTAGCATCATGCTCTAACTCAATTGTGTGCTAAGCAATGTGGGGATCAAACCCTTTCAAATCTGAATATTCCCAAGCAAAGACATCATGAAATTCTTTGCATAAAGCAAAAAAAGCTTGTTTATCTTCAGGTGAACAATTTTTTCCTATCTTAAGGAGCTTACCTTTAAGATCTCCAGCTCTTCATAGTGTTCTTGTTTGATATGCAAGCCGGCTTTACCCTTTTTGAGTTGATCATCAGTACTGAAAATTGACTCTAAGGTAACAAGTCCTTTGGGTAATTTATTTTTCTTTAGCTGTATGACTTGATCACCATACTGGTGCTTGAGTTTTGCTTGATTCACCATGGAGAACTGATCTTCTTTGAGCAGGAAAGAAAGGACCTATTCATCACTGTCAAAGACTTGCCAGTGAATGTTGTTGTCAGGAATTGATGGCCTGACTACAACCTTCACATACTACTGCACTTTCTCTTTTCTAATATCTCCTGGAATATCAAACTGTGCTCCAATGGCTGCAAGCCTATCAACATGCTTGTTCTGATTTCTTGGAATAGACACTAAGTTAAAGGCATCAAAATCTTTGAGCATGTCCCAACTCTGTTTCTATAAGACTTTAATGTGTCATTTTTAGCAACATTCAAGCCTGTTACTTGATTAACAATTAATTCAATGTCCCCATAGGCTTTCAAGCTGGTTATTCTTCTCTTCCTTGCCCACTCTAGACCTTGAACAAGGCCTTCATACTCAGCAGTGTTATTGGAGCATGCAAAAGCAAAATAGAATGCAGAGTAGTACCTATCTCCTTGTGAAGAAATCAACATTGCACCTCCTCCTGCCCCATTCTTACTTCTGGAACCATCAAAGAACATCTCCCAAAGTCCATTTAGTGGTTGCAACAACTGATCTACATCTTTCTCCAAGTTTGGAACCTCTGTGTCAGGCTCAAGAATGACATAGTTTCCCATACCAGAATCTTGAATGAGGTCCTTAGGACTATCCAATACATTCTCAACTACCCATTCATGCAACAACACGTCAGGAATAGCTTCTGATTGGAGTTCTTGAGCAGTAGCTAGTTCATTGTCAGAAAGAATGACACAATTTGTGTCTGCTGCAGTAGGAACAACATTAAAGGGACTTGGGTTATATGGCTCAATGTGATCTTTAGCCAATCTCTCATATTTAATGGTAACCTTGGTTCCATATCGTGTTCTAAATAACATATGTGACCAATCAGCTAATACATAACCACCTATCTTGGTTGTAAAGTCTCTAGATAAACACAAGGAAAAGAAAGGTGGAAGGTCTATGACACATATGTCTTGAAGAACTGAAAAAATTGGACAAGAATGGATGGTGAGATTTAAATCCTTTATAATACCCAAAGTATTAACCGAAGTACCATCCAATTGGATCACTCCCTTCTTTAAAGGCTGGTATTTTAGTCCAAGCTTGTCAGCAATCTGCTTTGGCATCACAGAGCTACTAGCTCCACTGTCTACCATATAGTTATGAACTAACTTATCACCAATAATTACTGGCACATAAAAGGGGGGTGGTTTGACTTCTTTTCTTGCCTCTTTGCTGGACTATTTATCATCTGCCTGAGCATTATTTGTCAAAACAGCCCTATCTTGACCTAATGGGGATTCAGACTCACCTGATAACTTAAGATTTGACAAGGCTGAACATAGAATATCCTTTTGACTAGGGATGACCAATGAATCCCACATAGACATCGTCACATTTGTCTTTTTCATACTATCAAGAATGTTAAAAGGTACAACTGGGTTTACTTTATTGTGTACCTTTACGCCAGTGTGATCAGCTTGTAAGCATGACTGCTCTTTAACTGGGAGTTGTTGATTTCCTTGCAAAACACTAGTCACTCGAGATACAGATGGTTCCACAGTTGATGCCTTTCCTTTGTAGGCTGCATGATCGAGCTCAAATGCTCTCTTCTTTGCTCTTGTATTAGCCACAACAAGAGAACTGTCCACATTCAATCCACACAACTCTTCACCTTGCCAGTTGAGTAGAGTAGCATCATTTGCAAACTGATCTTGGTATTGTGGAGATGACTCATTAGGTGCATGTTGTTGTGAGCTTGAGGCATTCTGTACCATAAGTGCCTGATTGATGAGTCCATTTGAGCAAGTGGCCTGATTGTGGGGCTGATTGCAAGGGTAGCACCATTCATAATCTGCTGCTAAATTATTTTGAGTAGGAACCAGGTCTTTGACTCCACTAACAGGTGCTAGAGCATAGGCCTGAAAAGGTCTTGTGTTCACATTCTGTCTTGTGCCTTGATAATTGCCCTGATAAGCTTGTCTATTACCTTGATAGGCTTGTTGCTGGCCTGGATTCTGCTATTGATAAGGCCTAGGATAGGTATGTTGTTTCTCCAAGTTCACCAACTTGTTACCAAAAGTTTGTAAAAGACTTTTGATCTCTTGTAACTCATTTGGAGAACTAGAAACAACATTTTCTTTTGTTACAACAACTGGAACAACAGTTGGCAGCGTTTGTACAACTGGTAGAGGTGTAAAAGGAGGTATTTGCAAAGGAATGTTTGCATGAATCTCTGGGAATATTGGCATTGGTGGCCTGGGAGTAAGCTTACCAGCTTGTATTAAGTTGTTTTCAGCTCTGATAGCTATTTCAAAGGCGTCTGGTAAAGACACTCCTCCCATTGACTGTATCATGACAGCTATATCACTATTTAGAGCTCTTAAAAAGTATAGGAATGCATACTCCGGAGGTGGTCTCACCATTGCAAGGATTCTATCCCAAGTTCTTTGAAATATGAAGTTGAAGTCATTCATCTGCTCTTGTGGAGCCCTCCTGATCGTAGTCAATTGCTCTAGTAGAGACAAGTTATTAGACCTGTCTTGGAATTGCTTATGCAACTTATCTCCAAACTCGTCCCATTTAGCAATTGAACTAATTGGTAGGCTCCTATACCACTGCATAGCTCTCCCCTTTAGTGAAGCAGCTAATAATTTGACTACAACATCCTCTTGGGTTATGTGATGGACTCCACACAATGAAGCCACATCTCACATGTATTCAATTGGAGTATTTTGGTCTTCCCCTGTGAAATTTAACAAACTCTTCAAGGCTACCATCAGGATATCATTGTGTTGTGCTAGATTCAAGGGGCTCCCTCCATTAAAAGTAACAAAGGGGTGATTCCTTGGAGTGGCCATTGGGGGTAGCTGAATTGGATTTACTTGTATAGAAAAATGAGATCCCACTGGTGGAGGAGTAGAATAAGTTCTTCTAGAATAGACAACTGTTGTTCCTCTTTTTTCTGTTGCTCTGCCTTTCCTTCTTGGTGGTGATAGCTGCAAATATTCGAAGGGACCTGAGCTACCTCTGGTCTGAACTTTTCTCACAAACTGAAGAAGGCGTTGATTTCTGGAGCTCTTTCCTCTTTATGGAGTCGCCAAGTATGCCAAAGGACTTCTATAAAGCCTAAAATTCACTGGTTTCATACTAAACCAGTAGTTCAATCTAGTTCACTATCCCACTGGGCATGCTAGAAACTGTTGTCACCTAGAAATGCACCCTATGCAAAGTTTACAAAACTAAGCTTTCTAGAGAAACATGGGATCATTTCAAGGTTGTGGGTCACCTATAGTTGAAATGAACCTCCGGAGAAGGCCAACTTCCTTTGGTGTCACCTAACTACTGATTGTTGTGGGGAAAAGGAAGAAGGAATACATAAGATGAAGATTAAAATCTAAGGTGATACACAAAAATAATGAGGAATCCTGAAATAGACACAGGAAGAACATACACTTGAAAGCTTATTTGCTATTGTTTCACATACTCAGAACAACTTCTTTTAAACTTATGCATCAATCTTAATAGGTTCGATCTACATACACATCTCAGGAAGGAAAGATTAATTTCACAGCTCTAAGATATAAGTGCAGAATTGTAAAAACACAGTTAAAGACTTGCATAATCAAAAGAAAGATATAGAAATGAGAACAGTACAAACACAAACACTAGCTTCCAAGATAAACTCTGCATTGCATTCCAGATTCTGATCGAATTACCAAATGTACATTAGTTGAGGAAGGATAGCTAAAAATCACTAACTCTTCTAGATGTATTATCCCCCAACCCCTTTACAAAAAGGTAAAAATCCTTATATACAGACTGTGTCAGCCCCCTTAGGGCTTACAAAAAATATTGGGCTCAGAAAGATCTATCCTTAGATCTTTTATTGAATTTAATGTTGCATGTTGTGTGTCCATCTTATGTGTGTCGTTGAAGAGTTATTGTCTGGAGAAGCCCCTTAGATCTTTTGAAGCTACTAGATGCATTTAATTTTGGTCTTTGTGTCCACCTATTGAAATCCCCTATTCAACATCTTGAATGCTTCAGAGTCCAGAATAGATACACATTGATTCACATTCTGTTGGTTTTCCTTCTGTTGGTCAAGTTGCCACACAAGCTATCTCGGGCAGTCACAAGCTCATCACCAGAATCGCATGTCGGTGAGACACTTAATCATGTCTCCCCAATGTGATTACGCTTCTCTGCAGCCATCGGCATAACTCACTATCATTGGCAAGAGTCATAGCGAGCTCTAAGAGTCTTTTTGATCTCCTTTCTCTTGCTCCGAGCTCATTTCACCTCGCTGAGATTGCGTCTTTGTATGTCGGCCAGACGTCTTAGTAAGACTTAAAATCCTTCGGTGAGCTCGAGACCACTTCGGCAGGACCATCGCTTGTCGGGGAGACATCGTAGCGATGTAAATCATTTGGGCCAGAGTCTCCCTGATATCTTCTTGTGAACAGGCATCGGGAAGACTTTACCGGCTCGATAAGACCTTTCAGCGAGCTCAATTCAGTTACTCCGAGCTCCGTTCATTCCTTTCGATGAGACACTAAGCTGTCGGCAAGACCTCCATTTGGGTTTTTGTTCTTTCGGCAATGAGTCTACTTCTATTCAGTCGGGGAGACATCTGGGTCGACAAGACCTTACGCCAATCCCTTGCATCCTTGGGTGAGCAAAAAATATATTGGAGAGAGATCATCGGGTCGGGGAGACCTCTCCCCAACTTGGAAATATTACACCGAACGCTCCCATTTATCAACAGGACCTATGCATCACTGAGACTTTATGGAAAAAACATCACAATTGGCAAGACCAACCTCAGTCGGGGAGACATCACAGCGAGCCACCCTGAGTTCATTTCGTATTGGAAAGACCCCTTCGGGTCGGCAGGATGTTACAACGAGGCCTTCAACCTCTTAGTGAGCTCCAATTTCATTTCAACCAGAACCTGCTCGGTCAGTGAGACATCTCACCGACCTCCTTTTCATTCTCCGAGCTCACTTCAACCCATCGTCGGGCTCTTCATTCCTCGGTAAGACATTCGTGTGTCAGTGAGACCTCTCACCAAAGCCTCATTATCCTACCGCTATGCTCTAGAGTCGGGGAGACTTCCTCGGGTCGGGGAGACTTCTATTGGTTTCCTGTCGGTAGGATGTTGCTTTATCGGCAAGAGGTTGTGCCGAAGGCACCTTGCTTTGGTGAGGGCTCACTTTGGCAAGAGAAACATTCATCGGCGAGAGGTTACAGTGGGATTCATTAGTCATGCCGATATCATTTTTCGTCGCTGAGACCACTCCATGTCGGTAAGACATCACTTTGATGGTCAGGCGCCTTTTGCTAGTTGGTGAGACCTTACCGGGTCGGCAAGACCTCATCCTGATGGCCTCAACTCACGGCGAGCTCCTTCCAGTCGGTAAGACATCCGGCGAGTCCCTTCGTTATCGGGGAGACATTGGCCTGTCGGCCAGACTTCATACCGAGTGTCTCTTGTCATACCGTTATCTGCTCCTGTCGCTGAGACACTCACACTTCGGTAAGACATCCTGCCGAAGGCTTCAACCTATGTCGAGAGCATTTCATCTTGTTGTGACTCTACCTCTTTGATAAGACTCTTGCCGATAACGCCTTGTATGTCGCCAGGACCTCCCGTTATCGGCAGGACCTACGAGCGACATCTTCAACTGTTGGTGAACCCTTTCATGTTTTGGTGGGGCCTCCTTTCGATCGGCAAGACCGTCTTCATTCTCCGAGACTCTATATCGAGCCCTTTGACTCTTGCCAAGCTCCATTTCATTTCGGGGGGACCTTGTGTAATCGATGAGACATCTCAGCGAGATCCCTTAGTCATACCGAGGGCCCTCTTTCCTTTGTGTCGGGGAGACCTTTTGTCGGCTAGACCTGTCCCGAAACATGCTTCCTTTTGATTATCGGGGAGACCCTGTGGCTTCGGCGAGACCTCCTGACTTCAGCGAGACATCTTCGATCAGTGAGACCTCTTTCCGAAACCCACACACATATGTCGAAAGGATCTTGCGTTGTTTTGTTGGTGGGACCCGATGTGTTCGCCGAGACCTTGGCCAAAGAAAAGAACCTGCGCCGAACTAAAAACCTTTTGTCGCCGAGATTCTATCCAATGTCTTGCCGATAGGGACTATATGCAAACCCTACTCGTCGTGACACTCCTGGGGTCTTAGCGACTCTGTCCTTAGAATATTTTCATGTCGAACCTAAACAAGGCAGGCTTCCCAACTAAGCTCCCTGTGACCTAGCATCATATTCATGATCTTTGCCCTAGGTCGAATGCTCCATTTGGCCTTCTCAAACCTCTTAAACACAATTTTCCTTGCCGATTGAGCCAGAGGGTGAAAATTTAGGCAACAGTAAGATTGGAAAAAAGAAGAAGATAAGAGTTGAACTAAAAAGCAGATTTGAAAAATCAATAATTTGCTCAATTACTTGATTTTTGGAAGAAGATTACCATTTTGAATTAAATTAATTCAAAATATGGATTTTGTGTGATAGTAAATAATCGATTTTTAGATTATTTACTAAAATGAAGTGACAGTTAATAAAGTGAGATCATTTTAAATAATTAATTTATTTAAAATGAGAGAAATGTTAAATAAGGAAATTAAATAATTAAAGATAATTATTTAATTTAGATATTGTGATCAATAATTAAAAAAATTAATAAATTCATTTATTTAATAATCAGGAAGACAAGGAATTAAATAAATTAAAAAAATTATTTAATTCTAAGAAGATAATAGACCATTAGTTACATATCAAATAAATAAAATATAATTTATTTATTTAATAATCATGAAGAATGCAAGAGACGTGAATTAATTAAATAATTATGAATTATTTAATTAATAGTCGAATGTGGACCACAAACATAATTAAATGTCATAATTATGCTAGGACGAAAGTGGTAAAAATAGTGCTTGCAGGCCTAGGTCATTTTTATGTGTCTACATTTTGCCCCTCTTTGTCATAATGTAGCATATCGCGTTGTGACAAAGAAGATAAGTCAAAGCCATGCCCCAGTGAAGCTACAGAGTATCAATGCCCCCTTGGGAAATTTTTCAAATTTCGGGCCAGTGGCAGAAAAATTTGGAAAGGGTCTCGATATGTCAATTTGATGAACAGAAAGACAGTGGTGCAGACGGTTTCAGATTCTAACATATTTAAGGCAGCCAACAAGGTGGTCAAAGTTGGTCAAAGGAGCCTCCAGTAACAACCTAGTTGACAAATGCCATTTTGACTTAATAAATAGGTTGACAAAGGGGTAAAAGTCAATTCATTTTCACTATTCACATTGCAAATTTGAGAGCTCAGAGTGAAGAGGACTATAGTGAGGATGGTGATTCCAGTGACATAGCACCACGGCGAGATCGTATGGACCTACAGGCGGCCAGAGGGTTCCGAACCAATGGTATGTAACCCTAACCCCCTTTGTAATTTTTTTGTTTTGCGTGTCAAAATTAGGGTTTTAGGGCAAACAACGAATGCGCCGTGATGCATTTGCGTGCGCGTAAGCCACATTTGACTTTGCGTTCGACGCATTTAATGCGTCATGACGCAAGTGCAAGGGTAGTTTAGGGGAGGCCAAGGATGTGTAACACATTTGCCAAAAAGTGTGACGCATTCGTCATATCAAGCCACAATTGATAGTTAGAATGTTGCATGTGTCATTTTGTGATGCATTCGCTAGTTTGAGTGACGCATTTGCATGGAGTGACGCATGTGCTACGAATCATGATGCATGTGCCACGATGCAACGCAATTGAGCGACAAAACGATGCAATTGATATATCATGATGCATTTGTAGTACAAAACGACGCAACCATTGTTTCGTGACGCAATTGCAGTCAACGCGACGCATTTGACTTTGACTTTGACCAGGGTTGATTATGATGCTTTTCAAATTTGAAATGCTTTTTAATGATAATGATAATGATGATTGTCCAAAAAGGTACTACGCATTGTGTGGCTTGTGTAGAGACAACTTGTGCCGATATATATGTAGGAGAGCAGGCCCTCGACCTTCCAATTTGGTGATCAGCTAACTCTACGGGAGCGACGACGATTGATGCGGCTAGGTCTATTTTATTTCTGCCTATATGCCTGCTATTCAAGCAAATAGGGGACTGTTGACTGTGCTATGTGAGCGATGGCATTCATAGACATGCTCCTTCCACCTGTCGACAGGAGAGGCCACCGTTACTCTTGAGGATGTTTACCACATTCTACGTCTGCTGATCCGAGGAGAGAAGATCATTTATGACCCTCGTCATGGCCATCAGACCTTCACAGCTTATTATCAGGATGAGGGAGTAGGACTCAGCATCTAGGGTTACAAGATCCGCTGGGAGTTTATGGCGGAGCATTATGCTCGATTCGATGCCTTCTTGGTGACATTGATTGGTGGGATATTGATTCCTGACCGTTGTGGACATGGGTTCCCTATTGGCTGGGGAGACGTTATAGTGGCGATGAGGCGAGACAAGACAGTATATGCCTGGGGGCCTTGTTTTTTGGGCACACTCTACCACCAGCTTCATGAGGTTGCCTATAAGAGGGAAAAGAGCATCTCATGTGGTACCACACTTCTGATGATATGGGCATGGGAGCATATAATGATATTTTGTCCACCTATTCAGAGACCACAGTTAGCTGAGGGGATGCCCTATGGGTATTACTATGTCGATGCTCTTCAACAGACACAGATGGGGGAGACAGGTTGGTGGTGGCATCAGATTGATACTATGGTGTCATTCATCTGGAGGTCGTAGAGAGACTGCCAATAGTGGGATGATGAGGTGGACCATTTGTTTGTAGGGCATCATTTTCTCATCTTTTGTGTCATAGTCATCATTAACTTGGTTGATGACTAACTAAAAATCCCCATAGACATGTAATGCTCTGATTTTCCATTTTATTGCCATTCTAAGTCCTGTAACCAGAGCATCATATTCTGCCACATTATTTGTGCATGGGAAAGATATGCAGAAAGATTTAGGAATGGAGTCTCCTTGAGGGGTGATGAACAAGATTCCTACCCCCGAGCCATGATTAGTGTGCGATCCATCGAAGTAGAGTCTCCAAGGTGACTTAGGTTTCGTATGGAATATTGAATCATCTGGAAAATTTTCCACTAATAGGTGATCACTTTGTAAAGGTGCATCCGCCAGCTAGTCTGCTATGACTTGTCATTTTATTTCCTTTCTTTCTACATATTGAATATCATATTCACTCATAATCATGACCCATTTTTCCAGATGTCCTGTTAATGTTGCCTGACTTAATAGATATTTGAGGGTGTCGATCATAGCACCTTCTAACTTGCTGATTATTACCCTCAGATCAAACGTATGAGCAATCCTTTGACTATGCCTATGTCCTAAACAAGCTTTGAAGGATTTTATGACTAGGCCTATGAGAAAATGACTAAAATGCCTATGCCAAGAAATGTCTAAACTTGATGAAGTAAAATACTGCAATATCTAAGAGTTTACATTTTCTAACCCTAGTTTTGTCAAGTTTTGAGAGTAAATTGTTATAGACTTTGGCATCATTGGTCGCATACTCCTCTCAGGCATCAAACAGTGAGATCTTTGTGAACTGTACGCGTGGACCGTTCGAAGACCACTATCTGTTCAAAGTCTAGCACATCTCCATCACCGGCCTTTTCGTCTCTCACCAGTCTTTCAATTTTCCCAACATTTCTTTCCATCTCATTGGTTGATCCTCACCTGCCATCGGTGCTTGTCTGTTATTGACTTCCTTTGGCTGCGTCTTTATCACCATACGTCCTTTCCTCCCATCGGTATCGTCTTACCATTGGAGCTCACCGAGGGTTTTATCGGTTAGGCATCTGTGGATTCATTCCATCCATGCAGCAATATTTATTTTTAAGGGAAGACTTTATCCTCTTATCACAGCCATGCATATGAGTGCTTCACATTCAATTGTCATTTTAGTTTAATTTTTCATTTTTTTTTAATTTAGTGTTAGTATTTCTACTTTAGTTTCGTTTTGAATTTATATTTAGCTTAGTTTTTAATTGGTACTTTAGTTTAGATTAAGGTTTTGATTTAGTTTTAATTTAAACGTAGATTTAGTTTAGGTTTTTTTTTTAGCTTTTAGTTTTTAAACTTAGATTTTAAATTGGATTTTTATTAGTTTTTTAAATTAGATTTTAATTAGAAGATAATTAGATTTTTAATTAGATTTTTTTAATTAGAATTTTTAATTAGAAGATAATTAGATTTTTAAGTAGATTTTTTTTAATTATTTTTTTTTAAGTAGATTTTTAGATTTTTAAGTAGATTTTTTTAAAGTAGATTTTAAGATTTTTAAGTAGATTTTTTTTAATTAGATTTTTTTTAGGTAGATTTTTAAATTTTATAGTAGATTCTTTTTAAGTAGATTTTTAGATTTTTAAGTAGATTTTTTTAATTAGATTTTTTTAAGTAGATTTTTTATATTTTTAAGTAGATTTTTTTTAAAGTAGATTTTTTAGATTTTTAAGCAGATTTTCTTAATTAGATATTTTTAAGTAGATTTTTTAGATTTTTAAGTAGATTTTTTTAATTAGAATTTTTGAAGTAGATTTTTTAGATTTTTAAGTAGATTTTTTTAATTAGATTTTTTTAAGTAGATTTTTTTTAATTAATTAATTTAATTTTTTAATTAGATTTTTATTAGAATTCATTTTTTTGACATAGCTTTCTTTTATGCAAGTTACTTGCTCTTTCTTGATTTTGTGGCTTGTAGGGGGGATCTAAGGAGTTGGAACAACGTCAACATCAGTCATACACATCAAATTGGAAAGCGAATAATCAGGTGCATACATTCTAATCTTTCATTTCTCATTGATCATTGCTTGTCACACATTTCAATTTGGGGCATAAAATCAATCTTGTTTGATCACATATTTGAAATTGGGCTTAAATTTTTATTTTTCTTTAATCACACATCTTGATTTGGGGTTAAAAAGAACAGGCGCTTGAACTGTTTTACACACATTTCAATTTTCTAAAGGGAAATTAATCACTGCGTGTGTGATCACAAACACCTCACTTGTTTTTCTTTTTTCAAACCCTTCATAGGAGGCCTGCTAGGGGATTTCATCACCCCTGGGGATGACCTCAATTGAAGTGTGAATTGAAAGACACACTTGTTTGGGAGTTAAAATCTTGTCACTCTTGGCTAAGCCCCAAAGAACTTTATACCTTTAGGAAGTGAAGGTGAAGGGTGGGTTACCCCTTTCTCCTGGCTGTGTGGTGGGATTTTGCTTTCAAATCATCCTTAGTCAACCTTGTGCAGACTAGTTTGAGACCTAATTGGCCATACCCCACTTGACTAGTCATAGGGCTTGTTGATGTGTCTTGTGTGAGTGATTTATGTGTCTTGCATGAGTGATTTATGTGTGTACATGTGTGATCATTCATTTAAACATTTCCAAATCAAGCCAAACACCAAACACATAAAAACAAGTCACTCTACACATTCTTCCAACACATTCATATCCAATCACTTTCGTCCTAATCACCCTTCTTAGCCATATCCTATCCATTTCATCCTAATCAATCAAGTCATCCAATCTTTTCATTCCGCATCATATACAAATCACCATCATTTCTTTAATCCAATCAACTTCATTTTACACCATGCCAACATTAGAATACTTGGTACCACAATTCCAAGACCTCATCCAATCACTTTATCTGGCACCACAACCCTTAAACAAAAAAATAATTCAAGGAATCCATGACATGATCCATAAACTTCAAACAATCTAGTCAGCTCAAATGCAACATCTCATAGCGCAAGCCCAATATCTCATAGCCACTCGTCAAACCCAACAAGCACATCATCCTCAATTCATTCAACACCAATCAATTCCACCTCATTCCTATGTGGCATCTCCCTCCATTCCATATCAATCTAATCCATCCACCTATCAAAACAATTCCATATCACCTTATCCCACATCTGTCCATAACAATTCCACATCACCTTATCCCACCTCTTTCCATGATAATCCTACATCAACCCATCAATTCATCCCACAACAAGTACATGTGAGCCAAATTCCACCTTGGCAACAAAATCAAGAGCCTTTCAATTCTCATGTTCCATTTGACAAGGGGAACACCAATCTAGTTCATGCACCCTTACCACCATCCAATCACATGCCTATCCATAAGCCACAATGTCTGAGTCCTAATTCATTGGCCTCTTTACCTTCTAACCAATCAAACTCTTCATTACACCCATTATCATCTAATCTTCCATCAAATCAATGCCCTACATTTAGATATTTAAAACATAAATTGATGGCATTACCTAAATACACCCGTCCACTTATAAAGGATGTGATCCAAGGGCTACAAGCAAGGAATCAATTGTCGTCATGTCATTCAACACATATACTTGAACATACAAAAGAGTCCACAAACATCATACCAAGTCCTTCAAGTCAACCATGTCATTCACAACCCCGTGAGCCAACTCAAGAGTCTCTCGTCATAAGTCCAAGTCACCCTCTTTCATGCTCCTATGTTGCTGACCATCAAGAACATGTCAAATCCCCTTCCACTTCCATTCAAGCAACCCAAGAGTTATACCAAGAGTCTACTCCTAAGCATGTGGAAGCATCAATCCCTAGTCCTAATCAAGATCAAATCATTTTCATCCAACCTATCCATAATCTATATCATTTTTATGATCAAGATGATATCCATAATGACGAAGAGCCTATCCATGAGAAACTTGATCCTATACCCATCCATGAGAAAGATATTCCAAATTCACCTCCACCTAGTCCTATTCGTGATCCATCAACATCCACTTCCCTTGATGAGACATATACCTCCCAAGCACACATAGAAGATCAAAAAATACCTTGGATCTAAGTGAACACAATGCTAATCAAGATCCTAATGATTCTCCATCACCCACTATCGACCCCATTGCAAGTCCATCATATCCACTTGGTCTTTCCACCCTCATTCATGAATGTTCCTCCTTAGAACAACAACAACCATTATCTTCCCTTGCTTCATTTTCTTCATCCAATAAGGAACTCGTGTCTAGTGTTCCACCTACATCTAGTCCCATTGTCCATTGCATCCTCCAAAACATCAAAGTCCCTCCACACTCTTATGGCCTTGGACATACACCCCAAGGACAACAACTTAAATATGTTGGTATTTCCCCCATGCATCCTAAGTCCACTTCCCATAATAAATCCTGTCATACACCTAAAACATATGTTTCCATTCCACCACCATCATCCTACAAATTTCAAAAGCATGTGACCATACACTTCCCTCCATCCATTCTACCATCATTGCTTCCAACTCCTAATATCCCTCCATCCACTTTACCACCATTACTCCCAACACCTAATAGCCCTACCATTCAATCCTCTTATCCATTTATCCATAAATCCTCTAAACATCTTAATCATGACCAATCAATGCACACATTGTCTAAACATAAAGCTTCCACTCATTCCACTAAACCCAAGGGATTCCAAAATAAAAATTTGGATGCCTCTACACATAAAGTAAAAAATTCTAATGGTCCTAATGCCTTAGCATACAATTGCAAAAAGTCAAAGCCAAGTACATATACAAAGCTATATAAGCCCATACCTCCAAAAGAAAAGTCTAAAAGAAAAATGGTTTGGGTACCTAAGCAAAAAGAAATCAAATCAAACGAGGCATCCAGATCACAAAAATCCCAACCATCCCCTTCCATCCAAAATGCACATTCCATTCAAAAATCTCAAATTCCTAACACCCACAAGCAAAACAACAGTCATAAAAATACTAAGTCTATGTGGGTACCTAAAGCACTTCATCCACCACCTCCTAAGAAAACATCTCCATTGCTTCCTACACCCCATCCACATCCAAAGCTTCAACGTTTATCACAATGTGTACAACCATTGGTCATGGCTCCCTTCCATTTCACACCAATTCCACATACCTCCTTCTCCTCATCCTTCTCTCATTATCCTACATATCTCCCCCACATTCCTATGGTCCATGCTTTTGGATAAGCCTCCTCATTCATCTTTTCCATAAGTCCCATGTAATCCCTATCATCTTCCCTACATAATCTGCATCATAATCCATTATTTTCCTCCATCATCTACCTACTCCATCTCCATTTCATGTCATCCCTTACCAACATCTTTGATCATAATGGAATTTGACATGGTCCATGCAATGACAACCATCCCTCGTGGGACTATCACCTTTCATGCAACTAGACACTTGAGTCCCTCCTATCCATAATTCAAAAAGTCAAAAAATAAAAATAAACAAAAGAATAAAAAAAAGTAAAGATAAATCCCTTCATCCAATGGTGAAAACTTGGTAAGAAGGCACCCTGGATAAGTACCATGATGAAAACCTGGCAAACATGCATCATGTGTAAGTTGATCTTCTATGTCACTTACACTTGGGGGCACAATGTCTTATCTATCCAACCTATCATTTTCATGTCATATCATTTCCATCCTACCTATCATCTTTAGCCATCATATTGAGTCCATTCATACATACCTATCATATTGATTTCATTCATCCACCCTTCTTCTTTTGATCTTGGTGAAGATATAGGGGCAAAGGTTGAAACATGTTTTGGGTATCTCTTGACATACCTCATCCTATCTAAACTAATCATGTCATTATCCTGTTGTCATACATTTTCTCTAGAAAAATTCTAAGCCTTGTACCTAGAATGGGGCATGTTATTCCTATGCGACATAGTCTTTGGAGATCACATATTTTCTCTCTTATGATGCATACATCCATACCATCCATCCATCTATCATGAGTCTTTTATCCCTTATCCCATCACCCACCCTTGCACCTAGACTTGGTTTTCCCCTTGTCATTGGTATCTAGCACAAAGGCTACTCAAATTTTCATCCTTTGACACCTCAAAACATTTCAAAAGTCCAAAAAAAGTCAAAACATTTCAAAAGTCCAAAAAAAAAGTCAAAACATTTCAAAAGTCCAAAAAAAGTCAAAACATTTCAAAATTCAAAAAAAAAATCAAAACATTCCAAAAGTTCAAAAAAATCAAAACATTTCAAAAGTCCAAAAAAATCAAAACATTTCAAAAGTCCAAAAAAATCAAAACATTTCAAAAATCCAAAAAAATCAAATAGCCAACAAAAATCCAAGCAATAATTCAAATGTAAGTTAGTCCTTAATCCATACCAATCAAGTCGATCAATCTTGTCAAATTATCCAATCACATCCTTTGGTCTTGATCCTAATCTTGTTGTAAACCCAATAAATCAAAGTCAATAAGTCAATTATCAATTATCCTTGTGTTGATCTAGGGATATGTCACTCCCCACAATGACAACACTATCATCATCAACCAATCCATCAATCAACGGTTTGCAACTTGACAAGGGAAATACCTTGTTTGTTTTTGAATCATTTGTGTATGCTTGCTTGCTTGCTTGTGTGTGTTATCATTTTATCTTGCATTTGTATCAAATCCATATCATTCCAGCTAATATTCATATCTTGTGCATGTTGGAGTAGATTTTTGCACTATCCTTTGTATTTAAGGTCATATCATACCTTTTGTGCATTAGGAATGTAATGCTCTAAGTTTACTTCCTCATACATCTAGACAAGGTTGTATTACACTAGAGCATGAGACAAATCATCACCTTGGTCCTTATATCTTGGTGCATAACATCTAGTGCTAAATCAAACATCATGGTTGCTCACTTTCATTGCAGCATAATGCATCCTTCACTTCCTACATCCATTCCTTCATCTTTAGTTCTTGACCCATCCCTTTCATTTCGAGAGCCTACCCATGTTTGTCCAACCCACCTATCCTCTCAAGGGGGCATCATCATTCCATCATCTTATCTTTCTATCATTATCCATTTTCCTCTATCCATACCTTAGTTTCTTTGAAATGATGTTACTTGACGCAAATCTCATCATCTTGAACATCATCTCAAAGAGGGGCAAAATGTAGACACCTAAAAATGTCTTCTTACGATACCTTGTCACAACACATCATTTAGGCACTTTGTAGCATGTTTTTCCCTAGGTACCCATGTGATTACCTAATTAGTTAAATAAATTTTATTTATTTGACTAATTTCATTTATTCCCTATTTATCCATAATCCCTTCTTTTATAATTAAATAAATATTTATTTATTTAATTATCTTTTTCACCTTTGTCTATAATTAAATAATGATTTTACATTATTTAATTATCTTTCCACATCATCCCTATCCTTTATTAGATAATTCTTTATCATTATTTAATAAGTCTATCATTTTATTATCCCTCTCATCTTTTTCAAGATTTATTTCCTTTAAAAGAGAAAATCAAAATCTTTATATCTTTCTATCTTATCTCATCTAGTTGTATTTCCTCTTTTGTCAAAAATCAAATCCTTGTCGAATCTTGTCAAATCATATCTTCGTCAACATTACGGCTCTATAAATATGACCTCTCACAATACATTTAGAAGGTTGATTTGTCTAGCATCCAAACTCTGTCAAAATTAGTCTTCCATCTCTATCTATCATTCTCTCCATTTGTCATTTTTGTCATCAAGTCGTTATGCTATAGGAATGAGCGTCCAACATTCCTCCATTGCCAACCCTTCAAAATCTCTCATTCTCATGCAGGTGGAGAAGAGCCATGGAGGTCAATCAAATCTAGTTTGAGAATCGGTTTGCATTTCCTTTGTTTATTTTCATTTCCATACTAGTTTGTGCTTCATGGTGCTTGATAGGGTTTAGATAGTTTGTTGTTTTTATCTTCATTAAATCTGCTGATTTTTCCCTATCTACAGACACTACCTACAAAGGATGGAGGTTACTGTTACATAGGCCTAGAGAAGACAAAAACCTAGTACCACTTGAGGATGGTGATGGACCTCCCTTCCATGTTAATTTTTCTGAGCCCTATTTAAAATATACTTACTTCTCAGTGGTTCAAATAATGGGAACAAAGGTCTCTTAATTTATGTCTATAGAGCCAATGGTGATCGCTACAGACATACAATGTCACAATGCAAGACCTTTTGATTATGCTTCACACATTTCCAGAGGGATTGACTTAGGGCTAATAGCCATCAAGAATGGTTCTCCCACAATGAACTTTAAACATTATTCCCTTCTCATCCACATGATATTGTACTATGGACAAGAGTTAGGAATATGGCGAGAGGAATTAAGAATCACATAGTTGGATAAAGAGGGTTAGCCATTACCGATACAATTATGGACCTTCATTTGGGACAAAAAATTTGTCAATTCTAATTATGTTTATTTTGAAGAACACTTTTTCAAGACATTGTACAATTTTTATGATCACCCTTGTAATTATTCATTGTCTAATGAGATCAAAAGATTCTTAAGGCCTATGGATTTCAATAGACCATTGACTCTAAGTGATAATTGGGGTGTCTGGTATTGATTTGATGATTCCACTATGATCAAGGTTTATGGTTTTGAAGACACACCTTTCCTATTACCCAAGAATGTGCCAAACATAATTTAATATCTAGAGATTTTCATGCAATTGGATTATTCCAATGTCATGAACTTGAGTGCATATGAAAAATAGTCATCCATGCCTAGTACATTGTGTTTTTGGGATTTTACTATAGTATCAAAAGAAGGATATGATCTGATTTTGGATAAATTGTCACATTTCAATATGAAGAAGGTTGCACCAAGGAAAGGATTTGATCCTGAATGCTTTATTGATTTTTCTAGGAAAAACAAAATTTAAGTGGATATGTTCATGTACCATATCCTCATGATGATATTATCAAAAACATGGAAGAAACAAAAGCCGATTTGGGAATGGATAATTACAATAAAGAAATTAAATAGAAGATGAAGGAGATACAAGAAGTAGAAATATTATCCTCTAGTAGTGAGGAATATTCTAAAGAAAATGAACCCCAAAGCCAACCTAATAAGATCCCCAAGCTAAGGATTGAAGAGTATCGACCTCCAAACAAAGAATAGGAAGTTGGGGAACCATCTGACATAGTTTCTAGACAATTTGCTTATAAATCTTTTGTCTTAGATGACTATTTTATTAAATATTTTGAATTTAAATCTTTCTTGTACAAACAAAAGGGAAAAACAATAAGGGAATCAATTGCAGACATCACACCCAGCAATGAAATCCAGTTATTGAATACATTGAAAATGGATGTGGAGAATGAAATGAAGAACATGACTCCAGAGAAGAGAAGGAAATTATTAGAGGAGTTTGGTGTGATGATCTTTATTGGTTTGCACTTAAGCTCTACTTTAGTTTTTGATAGCTTTTTGCACAATAATGATGCCAAACAAAAGCTTAGTCCAAAAGGGGTAACAGAGGTATACAATGGGTCAAGATACAATCTTGATGAGAGTTCTCTTATGATCTGGGCTCTATATCCCACACATAAGAAGCTTGTAATTATTGATACATAGAAAGCATTTGGTCATGTGATGACATTAAAAGTGGGTGAAACTAATCCTATGGTCATAGCTGATATTGGCATAAATGTAGTCAAATTAAACAAGGCACAGATTCAAATGTTGATTAAAGAATGGGATATATACAAATTGAACAGTGAAAGGATGTTTAAAGAAAATGATTTTCTAAGAGACACAGTCAAGGATACATTCAAAGAATCTACTAAAATGTTGACTGAAGGAGAAGGCTCCCAATTAAAGGACAAGTGTGAGGAATTACATATGAATAATCAGCAGATGCACACTCAAGTGATCAAGGTTAGGTTTGACACACTTTCTACAATACTCAAAAAGAGGTACACTAATATGATGATCTGGATGGACAAGTTCTGGGTAACTCACTCTAAGAGTCACACTACCATTCAAGAACATAAAAGGGTAAATGAAATGCTTTTGGAAAATCTCCAAGAGATACAAAATAGAAACACTTTTGATACTGGGGCCATTACAGTTGCTAAAGACCTAATAAGGAAGCATAAAGATTATTATGAGGAACTTCAAGCAGATGCCAAAGAGTTTATTGATGCTTCAAAAGAAGGTGTTCCTGCATTGTTCAGTGATAATGGAGAACTGAAAAGTTATAATGAATGGATAAGAGAATGTTGACTAATACTGCAGGGAGCCTTGGAAGTAGCTAAGAATGAAGATCCAACATTAGAAGAGGCTTGTGAGTGTTTAGAAAAGATGATTATGTTGGATTTCAGTTGTGATCATATGGTTTGTCCTTGAAGACAAAATCCATTTCAGTTGATTCTACTTGTTGATAGTTTTAGTTTGGTTTCTCATGCTTTATCTTGATACTTTTTTGTCTATATGGTTTACTTGTCTTGGCATTCAATGGACAGTCTACATTCAGAATTTTAATATCTGATGGTACTGATCAGTTTGAGCTTCGTGCAGTCTCTGGTGATAGAAAAAGAACATATCGGCGTGAGAATGGCAGGGTCTTCCCGGTCCATTTATGAAATGTTTGTGTTTCCTATCGGCAAGACATTTCTGATGTCATAACGATTTGATTTTACATTACACATGGAGTTTCATCAGGTAGCTTTTGGTAGGACTTCTCTTTTGTCTTGGCGACAGTGGAAAGGTCTATCAGCATGAGTTGTGTTCACCACTGAGAGGTCTTACCGAATGAGTCGAGTCTCACTAACTAATACATGAGGTGGTTCATCGGTGTAAGAAACCCCTATTGACATGTTGTTTCATCGAGCGCTTTGTGTCTTGGCAACTCACACATTAAAGATTCACTTCGGCCAGACATGTTACTTTTGGTATGAAGTCACAGCGAAATTGCTATGTCACACTGACCGTTGTTGAAAAATTATATATCGGCATGAGTTTAAGGCTTCGGTGAAGGGTCACAACAAAATTGTTATGTCTCACCGACCATATGCATGTGGACGTCTATCGGTAAGACATTCACGTGGTTTCAGCGATCGAGGATGAACTTTTCGGTAGGAGTTTTGTTATCGGGGTAATGTCTCATCGAACTTGAAATGTCTCCTCGACTAATGCATATGGAGGTTCATCGACAGAGATGGGCAGTATCGGAATAGGTCTCAGCAAAGTGGTTTTGTCTCGCTGACATCACATCTGGGGTTTCGCTTCGGCCAAACTCAATGTATTCAGTATATAGTCTCATCGAAGACATATTGTCTCACCGACTGTGCACCGAAAGGTCTTATCGGCAAAGGTTGTGGCTTTGCTGAAATGTCATAATGATTTCGTGGTGTCTTACCGACTTGTGCATAAAGTTTTTTGGTATGACTCATGTGCTTGAAGAAAGGTCTTGGTGAGTTTGAATTCTTATACTGACCGACAACATAAAGGTATACATCTTGGTAAGAGTTAGGGTTTTCGGCGTGAGGTCTTGGTGAGTGATCTCCGGTCTCGCCGATGGAACACAAAAGGTTTTTGTCGGCATAAGTTTTGACTTGTCTCAGCGACACACAAGATGATAGGTGACTTTTAGTATAACAAAGTTATCTATATGAGGTCTCCCCGAAAGTGATATGTCATGGTGACAAGAATGATCACGTGAGCTTTCGGTAAGACACATGATGCTCTACAAGATGTCACCCCGACTACACATTGTCTTGGCGAAGGCGAATGAAGGATACATCTCGGCGAGAGTGTGTTTTTGTCACAGCGACTCATAATGGATAAAGCCTTTCGGTGAAACATAATGAAATCTACATAACGTCTCCCTGACAGCAGAATGTCACAGCGACAAACAAAGGGATGACTGATGGCGATAAAGTTGCCTTCAGCATAGGTATTGAATTGTCGCGATGACAAGTTTGATCACGGGTGCTCACGGAAAAACAAAGACTTGTCTACAAAATGTCTCTCCGATATCAAAAGGCTATAGCGATAGTGAATGAGACAAAATGGCTTTCGGTGAAACTTGATGTGGTCTGCGAAAGGTCTTCCCGACTTCACTAGGTCACGGTGAAAGCAAATAAGGAAAAAGAAACATAGTTCACATAAGGTCATAGTGAATCATAAAGAACACATGGCGACTGTTGTCTCAGCGAATGATTAACGAAGACTCATACACTGTGGCCGACATGAATTTTTCTAAGTATAGTTGCATGCAGACATCTTTGGTTGGCATCGAATCTCAAACAAGATATTCTCTGAGATTTTAGAGGTTATGATTTTCTGTTAGTGGGCAGTCATGGCTTTGATGAAAATCTTTCAGTTACAATTTGAAATCTCCTGACTCAGCACAGAAATTAAAGCTCTCTGGATATGCATTACTCTGATTTTTACCATCATCTACATATCATCATTATCTAGCTTCAGATTCTAAAAATAGCAAGAGAGTTTCAGAATCTTGTGAAAAATGCTTTTTGAAGATTTATTGATGACAAACATACTTGAAATGTATATAAAAACCAATGTTGAAAACAATGAAATTGATGTTGGCCTGTAATTTTGAGAGATAGTTATTTTGGTCGTATCAAGAGATGTATTGAAATACTCTGTATTAAAAATCTGAAAAACAAAGAGTTATGAGCTTACTAGAAAACAGAGAGATCCTTTGATATTGTTATTGTTTTGAAAACAATTTGAGGGGTTGGTGCTCCTTGAGATAGATATCTCTAAATGAGGGGTTGGTGCTCCTTGAAATTGGTGTTTCTAAATGAGGGGTTGGTGATCCTTGAGTTGGTGCTCAAAAATTATCCTATAAGGCATTGTTAAAAGTGGTTGTTGAAGATTAATCCAGTAAGGTAGTTTAGGAGTGGTTTTTCTACCCTAGGAGGGTTTTCCACTTTGCAATTTTTTTGACTCTTTGTTCTTTTGTGTGCTCACTGCTTTTCTATGTTGTTGTTTCAGTTTACTATTGGGATTATTACTGTTCTCAATTCTGTTTATGAATGATTACATTCAACTCATGAATGCATTAATCAGAGTAATATTGAGATCAAATCTGAGCTATGTTTTGGTAAATGCAAGATACCTCACTCAAATCATATTTTCATAAGTTGTCTAATGGACTGAGTTAATGTTGTCATATCTTTGTGCTTTCAAAAGTGATTACTTTACTCTATTATTGAAAGAAAAGGAAATCAGAATTAAAAATCTTGGTCGAAGTTGAAAAAGTTTAGACACTAATTCACCCCCCCTCTCAGTGTCTATCCATAACTCCAACAGATTACTATGGAGATTTCGACAAGGAATGTTGTGCATGATGCTAATACATACTTGAGTCAGGAGTACCTAAATCATGTTACACAAGTTCATTTGTGGCTCATTAGAGCTTAATGTTAATATTTTATGTGTTGTTAAAGTTTCAAAAGACACTTATGAAGAGGTATACCCTCTTCGAGATATTGCTATGTAAGTTGAACATGTGATGATTGAATGACACGAGTGAAAAAAGAGAGAAGAGAGAGATATACAAAAGAAGAGACTTTCATAATATATATCATGTAGATTATACTATAAAGGACCATGATGCATGCATAAATTTTGGAAGAAATCAATAGAAGATCTTTAATTTTGTGTGACTTCACATTGGTGTCTATTTTTTGTTGATTTGAACAATTATCTGGCTATCTCCACACTGTTATTTCTCTATTATTTGAACTTGTGTATCCAAGTTGATAATTAGTTTCATCAGCCACATTTTTTTTTATTGTGTAATCAAGTTAATTGGTTTCTATCAAAGAATTAAAATCCTTTTAATTGATTGTAGTAACTTGGAAGTAACATTTGGATCAGTAAGAAGAGCCCTGTAATTGATAAGACTACCATATTGTCTCCAAATTGATATTATCTTGTTATTCAAATTAAGGATATACTTCATTTGTAAATACACATTTGTTGTCATTGTGTGATTATTTTTAATTGGTTCCTTCAAAGAAGGATTAAAATTCTTTAAATAATTTACAGTAACCTGATATGATAGATTGGATCAATAAGTAGAGTCATTCAGTCACATTCTTGCATGTTTATACAAGGTATAAACAAACATAAGTGCCAAACAATTAGAACTATAACCAATACTATTCACTTATCATAAAACTTCATTGACTCCGCTTACCCAATAAGGCATTGGTCCACTTCACATTTCATTATACCTTACTTATCCACTTTCATATTCTAAATTTCCAATTATCACATTAGGAGTAGTAGTTAACGTGCCTTCATCTATTCCACACTTTATGCCACTGTGGATAGATCCTTAAATCCAATTAAGTCACACAACCCTTGGATTTGCTTCAGCTATCAAGGTCCACCCGCCTAGGTTTAGCAGAGACTGAAGTGCAGGGAGTCATCAACCATATAGGTTGACTCCATTTGTTGGTTCAAAAATGTTGCAAGTCTGATCATAGAGCCTGGAATCCTCTTAGGATTTGTAACCTGCATTTTTGAGGCCCAACACGACAAAAAGCTCAAGGGATCAAGTAGGAAGGACAAGGTTTCATTTATTGGCTCGGGTTAGAGGTATGTTGAATGAAATAACAAGAAAAAAAGAAAAAACTTAGAACTTAATACAAGAACTTAGAGAAAACTTACCTTCAATCAGACGTTCGAGTCTTCACCTCAAGTACTACTTTGCAACCTGCACACAAAATAATGAGGGGAAACGGTTGGGGTTGTAGAGGGGTCTACCTCAGTTAGACCCTATTTTGGTGTTCCCACCTCCATAGACAACCAAGTTAGAAAGGAGTGTAAACAAAGCATGTGGCGAAAGCAAAACCTACTTCAGGAGTAGAACCTGCACCATGAAGTAGAAAATGAACAAGTAGGAGAAAAGAGTAAGAGAGAGAGAGTGTGTTACCCATGGGCCTAGACCCTCTCTGAAGTGTATGGATGCACCATTGAGTGCTTGCTTGAGAGTTGTAGCTATTGGAAGGACCTTTGTTTTACATGGCTTCACTTGTGAGAGTGTTGCTATCAAGAATGAAGAGAACTCAAGAATGAAAGTGTAGAGAGAGATTCACTGAATGGCTTGAACCCCCAAATGAGAGCCAAGGAGGGATTTTTGTTGCATTCAATCATGGTAAAGAGCCATTACATCTAAATTCTAATTGTTAGGAAATGTGACATACGTGTGTCATGCACAAGTCCAAGGCCTAGATTTTCTGGAAATGTGTTGTTAGGTTTTTGTTGCTCTACCACTAGTCTACATGGAGTCAAAATTGTGAGATTCTAACTCATGGATTTTTTTCATTAATGCTCTAAGGTGTCATAAATGCTAGGTAAAAGTGAAAAAATGTGGAATTGCCCCTAGGTGCAATTTTGCGACATTATAGCTGCATTTTTTCCTTGGTCATCATATTAATATATTATCCCAAGTCAATCAAGGTATTTTTAATGAGAGTTCCATTTATCCTTACATCCACTACAAAAATCCTAGGATTTGCATACTTAGGGGAATTATGTTTCCCAACATAATGTCTGCAAGTTTCCCTAAGACATGAACAGTTTGAGGGTCTTTTCTCTTCCTTCTTGGATTTATAAGGTAAAGTTATCTCACTATTTTTGTGTAGATGGGAATCTATTTAATAGATTGGATGAGGGGTATCTTTATACACACATCCTTAAGTTGTCCTAGTAGGTCTTTTTCAACTTGTGTCTAATGTCTTTGAATAGCTAATCATTCAGGTAATGGAGGCTTTGGACTTGAATTGGTTTGGTTAAACTAATTTAACTCAGAATCCATAGCTGGGTTGTCCAAGGTCTTGGATGAGGGTTCCTCATCTACCAACTCAGTGATTTGAGGGAATGAAGGCCCGACCAATATTTTCCCTAATCCAAGGTGGACATCACTCACCTCCACCCCATAAGTAGGGTATTGAATATCCTTATTACTATAGGTATATTGAATAGGCTTGTTATTTGGGTTAGGCGCAGGTTGGGTTGGTAGTTGAGGTGCGCTAGGTGGTTGAGGTGATGGATTTGTTGGATTTAACATTATGGCTACAAATTTTGTTGTGGCTATTGATAATTCATGTTTTATTTTTGTCATTGATGGCCCTTTTTCCTTTGAGGTTTCCATTGGTTTTGTTGGAGTGGCTATTGGGGGTTGTAGTTGGATCCTTGACAGTTTTTTTGTGGCCACATTTTTTTTGTTGTTGGTTCCAATTTGGTTGAGAATTTTTCCATTGGTTTTGTGTATTTTCCTAAGGCTTATGGTTCCATCTAGAGAAATTTTGATTGCTAGTTGGAAATGGAATATTATAACTCAAAGGATATTGAGGCATACCTTGTCTTTGCTACCATGTTTTGATTTGAGAAATGTAGAAAACTTGTCCATCTTCACCCTCCAATGCTTAAAATTTTATTTTCCCTGGTCTATCCTCAAAAATACTTGTCACTCTTTTACACTTGCGATTAGCTTTTCTCTATCTATAATTAGGGTAGTATTCAATTATAATTTCCTCAACCTCTTCTTTCTTATTCTTCACATTTAGAGTGTCCAATTATGTATCCAAATGGCTTATGATGTCTTCTTTCATGTTTTATACAAGGTTACTTAGCTCCACTCTAGAGACTCCATTAGATGTCTTGCTGCTAGAAGATGTTCTATCTCCTCTAACCTTCTTTGTGAAAGAACTTGAATAGTTGATGCATGCCTTGCAAATTTACTCAAATGGTTCATGAGAAATATCTTACCCCAATGAGATTAAGTGCATCCATATAGTCCTCATTAATCCCTCTTAAGAATATTAGATTTAAAGACTCATTAGAGAACCTATTTTGGTGAGATTTCTTAAGGTGAAACTAGAATCTTTCCATGTAGTCTTCCAAGGATTCATCCTCCTTTTGAGACATTCTAAAAATTTCATCTATTATTCTATCAATTCCTCTATAGCAGTCCTAGTACTTCTCCAAGAACTTTGTCTTCATAGTATTCCAATCAAGAACATCTCTTCCCAAACCCACAAACCATCTTAAAGAAACATCCTTCAAGTTTGATGGAAATAGTTTTAGCGTATGTGCATCCATTATATAATCATAGCTTCTACACAATACATAAAACTCAAAGAAGAAAGTATCTAGATCCTGAATAATCAAACCATAGAAGAGAAGTAGTATTGAAGGAGGTATGTTCTTCAAGCTAGTTTCTCTCTCCTGTTTGGCAATGGGGAACTCAAAAGTTACATGTTTTGGTGGGTCATCCATCACTGCATCAGCCATGGTTTGGAAGGTATCATCTATATTTGTAGTGTATGTTGGTGTTAGGAAAATTTATTCTTTAGGAATAACCCCACTCTATTCACTTTGATCACCAATATCCTCTCTAGCTTCGTGTGTTGCAGAGAGAAATATTCCCAAAGTGTCTTGCTACCTTCACATACAAAAATTATGACTCACTAGATCCTACATAATATTAGTAAAAAATTCTATTGTTTTTGGATTAAAACCTAATTATCCTAATGCTAGAAACAAAACTCTAAACTAAGAAAGCTTGAAATAACATAGGAGAATCTTAAATGTAGCACCATCCATGACAACGACACCAAAAATGCAAGGGCCAACTAATGCTCAGTAAACTTGGTGATAGAAACACAATTTAGACATGGTTCCTAATTAAATAGTCTACTAAACCCTTGTAAAGACTCCATTTAGTTATCAACCAAGGATAATGTAAACTTGTGATGATGCTAGCACTATGTGTGTATCTAGAGATTCTATACTACCTACATCATCTAGTATAGGTGGTTAACACATATGAAAAAAGAAATAAAACGTAAACTTTGGTGGAACCCTTAAAAAAATTTGTGTTCCACTTGGATTTAAACCCACACCTAGTTGGTTCTTTGGTTCTGAGTTAGTGCCCTTTGGTACATGGTTTTTTTTTTGCTTGTGTTCTAGGGTTCTTCCTATGCACTAAACCCTCCAAAAACCCTAAGTATACATTAAGTTCTTTGGATTACGTTCTAATTCTTTAGTTACTTGTTATAGCCTGTTCCCGATGTTTTAAGTCACAACTTGAGTCATTAAACTCATCCATTTACCAGCCCCTAATGCCTAGCCCAACCGATTGCTACCCATTTGAAATTTTTAAATCATGTCTATAGTCATGTGGGTCTAAAAATTATTAAAATATTATAGGGCATGTCCTAAATTTTGATTCATAAAATTCCTACGTCATCTTATTTTACCTAGCTAAAAACCCCATTTTAAGTCACTAGATACACGTGCATTAAAAATCCTTAAGGAATGGTCATTGGATCCCACTACATCATTCTTATTAGCTACCCACTAGCCCACTACATTAAAATAATCTTTTAAAAATATCAGCAGGGTAGTGGGTGGGGCAACATTTGTCCTTCCTCTTGGTGGGACCTACCAATCTCACAAAGTGATGATGGTGAAAGGTAAGGAGATTAACGTTTCATATTTAATCTTGTGAATGAATTCTGGTTGTTCCCTGCTAGCCCCGGGGGACCCATAGGCCAATCTCTTTTCTTAGAGGTTTGGTGGGTGAGCACCACATGGAATCATCCACATCATCCAAAATACTTTAGAAGGTGTGAAAATATTTGGTTAAATATTGCCAATGACTATGGTAACATTAAAGAGTGGGCTACTAAACGGATTAATGTGCACATGGGTAAAAGTTTGGCAAGATTTTTTAATCTTGGTCGTCCATCAGAAAAGAACATTAGTAGCTTGGGGGTGAGCTTGAAGATTAAAAGGTGAAAATTTTGAGATTTACTGAATGAATCTGGATCGTTGCCCACCAGCCTGCGACTATTGATCAACATCCTACAGATCTTAGAGGGCTAGTGGGTGAGTGACAAGTGGATTTTCCTATGGCTTATTGTGGGTGGTGGAACCCATTTGATGATAGTAGGATATCCACATGGTGTTTCTTTATAGGCTTGATGCAAATTCAACATGAGTCAAACATTTAAAAGAAAAATTGACTCCATCTGAGTCACTCATCAATCCAAATCAAGATCAGATAAAGGACCATGATTAAAAGTTTCCAAATTGGTATTATGGAGCTGTTCTGGTTTACGTGAGTGAGTAGTGATGGAAAAGTTGATGTTTTCTACCAAATTGAAGGTTTTATTCACCATAAAAGTTGGTTTTAAAGTTAATTTTTTATCACAAAGGCATTCTAAAACATTCAAAATTTGTTGTAGCGTAATTTCATCTCTTGGTGTCTGGAAACTGGGGTTTTTCTACATCATCAAACTAGTAAGGTAAAACTATACCTCTTGAGCTCAAATTTCTCATAATTTCCATACAATTGTTGTTCATATCATTTGAATTGAGATTAGGGATACTTTTAAGGTTTGAAGTTCATTTAAATTACTATAAACTAGTGAGTTTGGTCACTCTTGCACATCAAGACTTAGCCCTAAACCTAAAGCTCTAGTCTCAACCTGTGAAACCCTAGGTCAAGTCATTTGATTAGTAAGATGACACCAAGAGTCCAACCCCCTAGTTTAGAGCCTAAGAAGATACCTTTGGTCCAAGACCTAATAGACCAATTGAAGCCCTCGATAAATGATAAGTGCATAGGCGATGGTATATTCCAAGGTTTGGGGACTAAAGATGACATTATTGATAGACAACATGCTATCAAAGATGCTACATTTCCATACATAGGGTGTTCATTATTTCAATATTGGTTCAGAAATAGAAATTCCAAAATCCCTATATGTAACCCATGGAGTTTAAATATGGGCAAGCTAATTTTCCCAAATGTATATTTGGATGTGGACCTACTCAAGGCCATTACAAATAACTATGACCCTACTATTAGGGTGGTTAGAACACACTCTAGTAAAAACATGGTTTGGGTTACCAAGGAAGAGCTCATAGAGGTCTTCATATTAAACTATTGGAGTGATGAGATGGAGGAGGTTGATCAAAAAAAGTTGAGGGAAGAATATGTGATGCAATATCAGATGACAAAACCACACAAAATCAGGGTACTTCTAACCCAAACCTTATTGGAGAATCTTGATCAAATTAAAAAATCAACATTATTCCACTTAACTTTTCATCAAAAACTCATCAAATTTACTTATCAAAATCCAACAAACGTCAAGCCATTCAATGGCTATCAAACATCAAATTCAACAAGTCAATATTCCACACTCTATCGGATTCAAATTCACCTTTTCCAACTTAAAAATGACTGTTCCATTGCAAAACCTAATAAGAAACCATTCAAAACTTCATTTTTCACCAAATTACTCTCAAAGACCTTTAAGACAACAATCAACCTCTCCTATTTTAGAACCTTTTATCAGTCATTCAAGGCACTATATTCAAAATGTACTTGAGTGAAATAATGAATCACACACTCACCAAACATTTTCCCATTCAGAATTACTATCTTTCTACAGTCATGACTCCATTATGCACCATGGTTCCATAGTAACCACAACATCAAAACAACAAGTTAGTCTTAAAAATTCTTCTAAACATTCAAACACCTTATGTTGGAAATATGTGCCTCAATCTCACAGGCTGAAACCTCTGAAAGAGCCAAGTCGATGTGACATCCATATTGTCTGGCCGACTAGCAGCTTTGGAACCTTGTGAAAAGTTCTGGTCGCTGAGACCTTGTTTCAGTCTTGCCAAATGGACCTATTGCTGTGACATGATGATTGTTGTGACAATTTCTATCTCACTCTGCTCGGGGAGATCTCTAGCCGACAGTTTGGTTCCATGTGTTGGTCGGGGAAACTTGTGGTGACTATGTCATTGGAGTAACTCATATGCTTTGGTATGAAGTCTTATCGATATGGAAAGTCTCACCGATAAGTATTCACTTGGAGTCTTCGGGGTAACACAGAGGTTTCGCTATGAACTCTTGATGACATATGTTTGTCTCACTGATGCTCATCGGGGTAACATGGAAGCCTCGATAAGAAGTCTTGTTGACGGTTGGTTCTCTTGCCGATGGGTATGAACATCGGTGTAACCTCCTAGTGATAGCGGTAAGTCTTGCCGACATTGTATGTTATTTTATCGGCCGTCTTCGGTGAAACTCCTAGCGACTAAAGTCTTCAGCGAAAGGTGTGAAAATTCAGAGTAATGTCTTAGCGATAGCCTAAGTCTTGCCGATGAGTGTTCTTTTCGGTATGACTTGAAGGCTCGGTGTGATCTCTTGGCGAATGACGATAGTCTTGCTGATGGAAATGCTAACGTCTATGTGACTTTGGAACTTCGGTATGATGTCTCATAAAAAATGATGGTCTTGCCAAATAGCGATACAAGTGATGATCATTAGTATGAGGTCTTGGTGATAAGGCAAAGTCTGAGCGACAACTTTCTGAACTTGGTGTAACCTCTTGCTGATAGTGATGGCTCTTGGTGATATCGGCAGTCAGGTCTTGTGGCATTGGGGAGACATGGTTAGTGTCTCACTGACATGCGACACAGGTTGAACACCTTTGACCGAGTGATGACTATCCTACATGGTGAGTCTTCGACCAATCAGAGAAGCCAAATGGGAACCATTGGAAGTTAGTCTGTTGTGGCAGTTCTGTGAGGAAGTTCAACAAATAGGGACAACATAGATATACTCTGTAGTTGCAGATGATGTTGGGTTGGATTGTTGAATGGTTCAATCAATAGTTGGATGAACAGTGTTGTGAACGGTTCAACGAGTGATCATTGTATGAATTCGATTCTAAGAGCATTGTAACGTGAATGTTCTGTACAAGGTTGGTCATTGTGAAAGCTGTTGTAATTTGACATTAGAGAGTCAAGCCCGTACTTTGTATGTAATTTCATTACTATAATACAAAAGGGTTTTTTCTTGGTGTGGTGGGTTTTTCTTCTGTAAGGGTTTTCCCACGTAAATCTGGTGTTCATATGTGTATGTTTAATTCTCTGTTTCTATTATCTCTTTCAAGTGCATCTTAATTGGACTGTAATTGTAAAATTTAAAAGTATCTCTGCATTCTTCCCTGAGGTTTTGATGTTAGGAGAGTTTTTTCTACACCTTATCTTTCCTTACACCTTCAAAAACACCTTTTAAATAGGTTCCAAGCATTTAAAATCATATCTTACTCTATTTTTTTAGATTTCCTATTTTGAGCAACCAAATCACCTTATGCCTAGTAGGTCATCAAACCCTTGTATCAGGTGATATGATTTTAATCCTTTTGCTTCAACAAAAGCTCAATATAAATTAGGAACCCCATTTTAGTCATTAAAAACATACCACAAAATCAAATACACTTCTTTTGTAACAACCATCAAAAAAATTGCATGTAACGCTGGTAAAGAGCCCCCGTTAGGCTATTTTAACAAAGATAGTACTTTTAGATCATCACCAAAACAATCAAGGACTTAAAATAGTCTTAGAATGTGCCAAGAAACTTAAGATTCAATCATCTTTGTGGATTCCCAATGCTGGTAAATCACTATACAATGAAACCCTTGTTTATAGGATTTTACAATGCAAAATGAAGAGGGTTTATTGAAAGTGAATGATGCAAACCTCCATAAACCCTGCCACCTATTCCAACATGTTTTTTTTGGTCTTTATATGCTCTATAACCCTTCATCAAACCTCTACAATTGGTATTCCTTCTTGCTCATGACTATGGCAACAATTCTTGCTTGGAAAACCCTTCTAATACCCTATAGCAACAATTTTCTTCAATGCATTCTTGTTCCCCTGCACAAAACAATATCAAAAAACCTAAAACATCCTATCTCACTCTACTCCACCATTCTACAAAGCCCAATTTTGTGGAGTAGAGGACATTCTCCTATTTGACTCTCAAAACCCCAATTTAAGGGTTACAAACCGAACTTTAGAAAATGTGTTCTAACAATTGATAAACATAATGGATTTCCCTCTAAATGGACTCAAACGAAAGCTAGTTCTTTGTACTACTTTAATCTACAAATATCAGGGCCTAAATCTACCATACAGGTTGTACAAAATCTAACAAAACAGAAAGAAACACAAAAAATTATAAACAAGGTGCTTTATTTGATATATTTCTTCAAGAATACAATGGATTCCTCTTTGTTCGACCTTTACAAGCCTTATATAGATGGTTACAAAGAAATAACTACCTTTTCAATTGATTACATCAACCTATCCTTCCTTTTCTACCTATGACTCTTCATCTTCTATTTTTTTTCTTTGTTTACATTTTACATATTTGGCAACTTTTGTAATTCCTCAAATTTTGCTTTTCTCTTCGTTTTGACTTCCTAAAACCCATTAAATGACTTAAATACATTATTTATTACCCCATACGACCTTTTACAAATATTTTCATGCTTTTCCATTGTTTTACAATTGAGATGCAAATTTTTTAACTTTTTTCCTTTTGAATGAATTTTGGGGACAAGGTGCTCCTGCACAAATATGGGAAGATTAGACCAACTTTTAAAGTCTCAGTGCTAGCACATTTATTGGAATCTGAAAAGGGAAGGGAAAAAATTGTATTAGGTCCATCTGACATAGAACCACTCCCAATAAAATATTTTGTAATCTATTTCCAAAAGACATTCTACTCCCTTTGTCAAATTTTGGGATTTGATCATGCCTCAAGCATTGCAATTGCACCTATGTATATGGTTTCCAACATACAACATCCCACTCTCAAAAATTCTTATGATTTTTCTACCTATTTTTTAGATGACATACATAAGGGACTAGTAGCTTTGAAGAATGGTGAGACAAGAGTGAGGTTCTGGTGGTACTCCATATTCATGCACATGTTTTTGTATAAGGGTGCTAAATTCTTTGGAAATGATATGGAATTGAAGAGACAAATGAATGGTGTTTGTAAGGAAAACTAGATGCGGAAAACAATTTTCCTAACGTCAATACCTCAGGAAAGAGTGCAAAAGTACTTTTAAATTTTCAATTACAGTCAAATTGAGATGCGCTATGAGACAGATTACAGAAACAGAGTATTTAGACAAACACACATGAACACCAAATATACGTGGGAAAACCCTTACGGGAGAAAAACCCACCACACCAAGAGAAATCACTTTGTATTACAGTAATCAAAGTTACATACAATTCTAGACTTACCTTTTTGGTGTCATTATATAGCAGCATTCATCATGTACATTCTTCGAACAGAAAACTTCCAAGTTACAACCTTTACAGATTTTTAATCCTTTACTGATACAGTTTGAAGTCTTCACACTTCACTGTTAGTTGAACTACAATCCAACATCAAAACATCTACAATTTCCAACTATATCCCTGGCGTTCCCTGACTGTCGAGCTCCCTCACAGAACCGTCGCAACGAACAGGCTCCCAACAGTTTCAATTCAACTCTTCTGATTCGTCCACGTGATGCCACATTAGAAGTCATACATGGTCAACAGAATTCGTATTGCATTGGCATCTCCATGAGACACTAACTATGTCTCACTGATGCCACATTGAACTCGTACCGATGTCACCAAGAGTCTCTGTAGTCGCTTTGACTTATCGCTTTCGCTAGAAGGTCATAGAAAAACACTAAAGTTACAATGAAGTCCCTAAGCCTACTGAGCACCAAGTAGAAGTCAGCAAGACTTACTCCTATCGCCAAGAGTTCATACCAATCTTCATATGCTACTCTGAAGTCTTCACCTGTCGCCAAAACATTTGTCCATCGCCGAGAGAACTTACCGATTTATATATGTTTCACCGAAGACTGACTGTCGCCAAGAGTTACCCTGATAGCTATCGGCAAGACAATTTCTTATCGCTCAGACCTCATAACGAAGTCTAAGAGTTATATCGATAACTCCCAAGTAGTCCCTATCTGCATAGCTTTCTTCTATCGCTAAGACCTTTCTCTGAGTTCATTAAGATATACCAAAGATTCCAACTTAAGTCTTAGTCGCTAAGACATATCCACTTCGGTAGGACATCTTACCGAAGTCACTTCCTTCAGCTAAGTCTCTCCAATAAAACACAGTCAGCATAACACTTGATTTCATGGTGACTTCTCACCGAACCATAATAAGTTACCCCGAGGACATCAATTCATATGCTGTCGGCAAGAGAACAACACTTTGCTAAGACATCTTAGCAAGAACCATAAGCTTCATCGAAGATCACAGTCACTAAGAGTTATGCCGATAAATGAATGAATGGCCTTTCGGCCAAGGCTCTCCTGAGCGCTATGAGGTCATATCGAATACACCAAGCTACAGCGATAGACCCCACCGTGTACCTTTCGGCAAGACTTCTTCAGGGTCACAATGACCTATTCAGAATTGGATAAAAATAAACTGCTAGTCGGCCAGACAATCATAATGTCACACCGACATTGCTCTAAAGGAGGTTTCAGTCTGTAATGTTTGAGGCACTTTTTCCAATAGTGTTGACATTCCTATCCAAACATGGACCCCACTTTTGGATAGACATGAGAAAAATTCAAGTTTTGTGGTCTTTCCCAACATTTTTACTTCCAAATTGATGAGTTTTGATTTTGGATATGCCAAGAATTCCAACTGAGTTGCATGATTTCCTCAGGCCCAATGAGAGTAGGCCAAATTTAGGGATTGATCACAATTGGAGGGATGTGATTGTGTATCAGGATTGCAAAATTCTTCATGTGTACGAAATAAGAAAAATACCTCATGTACTCCCTAGGGATGTACCATTAAGGGTTGGCTTCATAGAAGTCATGTGGTAGCTTAGAGATGTTGAGGATAATCACTTGGTCAGCATGAGGAAAGGAACCTTCTTTCCTACTTACACAATATTTTTTATAATTTGTTATGGTAACTGGTGTATGGAAGAATCTCATTGACAAGCTCAAGCCTTATGGAATGAATTTGCGAGCATGGAACCATGACCCAAAATTTTTATCGTTTGGTTGAAGGATAGTGTGAAGCGAGCAAAAATTGTTCATAACTTCTCTTTCCCTAAGGATGTTATCAAAAATATTTTTGATTTCTATATTCAAGAAGACAAAAAGATGAACTGGATTTTTTTGAAAAGTTGGAGAGAGAAAAATGGGTGGAGGATCCTCAATTCAAGGCTCTCTCAGATATAAAGAATGAGATATTGAGAGTAGAAATAATTTTCTAGAATTTTGATACAATTGTTGCAAAATTGAAGGGGGAAAGAGTGATCCAAGATAAGGGAAATGCTATGGTCACTGAAGAAAAGGATAAGGGGAAAACCCCTATGGTAGAAGAAAGGCCAAACTATCAATTTCCCAAGAAGGTGCATGTATTTGCAAGGAGGAAGAGCACTATAAAGAAATAGTTAACAATTGACACACCTACCCAATTAGAGGGGTCAAGGGAATCTTCTCCTCAACCACAATTGCCACCACTTTCACCTCCACATTTATCTATTCCAAAAATCATTGAGTTGGATTCCCCTCCTAAAGGACCATCTCCTCCAAAAGGGACACGAAAAAAAAAGAAAATGGTTGAGTCAAGTGGCTTGGTGGATTATTCTACCAATGAATCTAATGAAGAAATTTTGGTCACTAAAGATGAGATGAGGCAATGTATGTCATTTCCTCCAAGAGACAAAATTCCACAAATCTTTAGCCTCAGATTAAGCAAAGAAGATTTAAGTGGGGTAAAAAATTCTAATGATGTCAGAGTAGAGGCTTGTGAGAAGTTCATGAATGATGATGCTTTTGTGAAAACACAAGATTTTTAAGAATATTTTTGGAGAGCCATGGAAGATGAATATGTTGAAATCATATACATGAAGAGGATTTCTAATCTAGAGTTTCCAAGAGAGGTAATAGAGGCTAAAGTTCATGAAGAAATGAGGTCCAAATACTAAGATATCATAATAGCTGAGGGAAGATAATCTTTTAGGAAGAGTGGTGTGCTATTGTTGTCGAAATGTGTTCTTGCCTCAACTATTTATTTTGAAATAGTAAGGAGTCATTATGCCCCTAATTTTACTACTAAGGAAGAGGTGACATTAGAACCGTAGGGATTATCATTCAATGCCCAATGGGACACATTGGCTATTTGGGCTTTAGCCCCAAATAATAAGAAGCCAAAGATTGTAGAACTAGCTATAGGTTTAAGAGGAGGATTGGTAATAAAAAAGAGTATCTGATACATCTGAAGTAGAGGCAGCTACCTTTTCTATGAATTTTCCTTAATTCACAAAGTCCATAGTAGAATTTATAACAAAGGAAAGGGGAAAATTTAGAATAAAATATAATGAAATGGTAGTTGAGTATAATAAAGGACAATAAAAAAAACTAAACTGTAGTTGGAAATTGTATTGTTGAAGGAAAATTTTCAATAAATGCACCCACAAGGTCCTTCACAAGAAACAATTATTCCTCCTCCATATCCATTAGAGAAAGTACCATCTTCTCCTACTCATTCACCTCTTCTAGTTCCAATGGAGGTTGTACCTCCTAGTCTTGATGATGTGCCCATTGCACAATTACTTCTAAGTACATCAATTGCACCTCCTACAAAGGAAATCACAAAGGAAGAACTAGTGGAGAAACTCAAGACTTATAAAGAGATGTTCTAGCATTTTTACAAGTCAATTTATTTAAGAAACATCAATATTGTAACTGTTGTATTGGAACATTTGCAAAAAAAAATTGAAAGGAAATTTAATATTATTCATTCAAATTATTCTTCTATGTTCGATGCAATAAGGAATTTTGACAGGGATGAAGAAGTTTACATACCATTGATGGAAACATGGATCCCTAGATTCCAAGAACTGAGAGATATGGCTATTAGATCAAAGCATGATGCTAATCAACCACCCAACATTGTCCTGACCCTTAAATTTGTAAATGGAACTAAGGAATATTAGGGGTTAATTGAACCATTTGAAAATAAAATATGGGAGATGGTGCAAAATTTTGAGTGAAGTTTTAGTCTACTCCCTTATATCTTGAATGAGGCTAGTGAAGTAAACCTCTACAACAATAGAAGGATCAAACAAGTAATGTGATAGCGACCCAAGCAACATTGATTTGTGATGGGGTTGATGTTGAGATGTTGAAGAACTTCATAAAGAGGCCAACCAGGTAGTAGTAAACTACAACCCATATAGAATCAAAGAAAACTAGGTTATTGCATTTAATTGGCCTTCTGAGGAAGAATTTGATCTTTCAAAGGCCAATTATGTTGACATGTTGGACTTGTAGGTTGTATTCTAGTTGTAAGGTGATAATGCACTTTGATTTCCTATCTTCAGTAAAGTAATGGTTTGCAGTAAGGGAAGTTGCACCATGAGGAATACAATACATGGCCTAGAAATAGTATGGATTAGGCCTTTGATATGTCAATGTTCAAATATTATATATTCCTCAAATTTAAAGTTGATGACATGGATTGCTGATGTGGAAATGTTTTAGTATATTCTTTTCTCCTCATTTTCATGCTTTTCATCCTCAAATTTTGGAAGCATGTGGAAAAGGTGTGCTACTTGTGGAAATAACTTCTTCACCAACTAAAGAGCCTTTTGGAAGGTGGGAGATATCTTCATTAGTGAAAGGGAAATAACTTTTTTCTCATATAGACATCTCCCTCGAGTTTTATCAAACATAATGGTCTTTTGAATGTAATTGTAAATGTCAAATAAAAAAGTGACATGTGTACATTGGCCTAAGACTTGTTTTGCTCCCTTTTTTTAATAAAAGGTAATTAAGGGCCAATTGTACAGGTTGTTGATTGGTCTCAAAGAGAAAATTTTGTAAAGAGTGAATACAAAGAATATAATAGATTTTGCATTTAGGTTAAGAGTCTTTTGTTTTTGTAAACACATTTGATAACAATAATAGAATTAAATATAAAGAATATCACATATTTGAATCCATTTCTCTCCTAGTGTATTCATCATTTGAGTTATTAATGGAATAATCAATGGTTGTTTCAATGATCTTCATTGTGTTTCGATGATGTGTGCTTTTTCTTTGTCCTAATTCAAAGAATTAGTTAAATTGCTTGGATGAAATCATAATTTTAAGTGGTTTGAGTATTAGGATAAGATGATTTTTGGTTTTGAGTAACTAGGTACAATGTTGTAATGTAGCATTATAGAAGCTTTGTAATTCTAAGTGTTAAGCTATTATTGAATTTAATTTGCATTTTATTAGACTATGTACCCTAGATTTAGGAACTTTCCTAAGATTTGTGTTTTTATTGCAACATTCTTGATCATTCACAAACAATACATTTAAATAATTAAACTCTTTAAATTTGTGTTGAAATGTATGTCAAGTCAGGATCTATCATTCTCTATTGCTTTTGAAATAGTTGATATGTAAAAGATTTTCCAGATCTTTGCATTTACATAATTGTCAAGTAATTACAAGTAGAGCTTATTTATTATTTATAGTGTACAAGGTTAATTGGCACAGAGGATCTTAAGGTACATTATATAGGATCACTCTCCCAGGTTTTGTAAAGCCCAAAGCGTTGGATGAAATCCATTGTAAGATTTTACTCATTCATTGGCCAATCCCTCCAATTAGCTAACCATTGGAAGATGGCAATTCCATAGGCTATATTGTGAGATCAGCTTGGTTCATTAAAATAACCAAAAAATTGGCAACTCTGTTGGGGAATAAGCTTAGGAAAAGTCTCTAGTTTTAGATCAAAAGTGAAGAGTCATATATTTTGCAAATATGTGATTATCCATGAGAAATTTTATTGAATTGTCCCACCATTTTTCAAAATAAAGTTGGTATGTCAAAGATCCAAGGAATTTGTGCCTAATTTTGTCAAGTTCCTTTGAATTGTTAAAGCTCTCTCTCAAAAGTCTTTGTATATGTAAATCCATAAAAATCAGTTCAAGATTCATACATATTTTGATAATTCCCATACATTCTAGGTGGCAACTCTGAATCTTTGTGCTAGTGCAATAACATTCATTAGAAGAATGTGAGAGGAGGAAAAAGAGAAGTTGCAAAGAAGAAAATGAGAGGAACTAGAAGCAACATGAAGAAACATCCTAAAAGGAAGATTGAAGATGAGCTACGATACAAATCCAAGACATCATGGAAGGAAAAATATGATCAAACAATTAAGTCCACTAATCCTCCAATACCTAAAGGTTCTAATTCTAATGAAGTTGTTCAGGATAAGGAAGACATAAGTATGGTATGCCTTGTGTTAATGAAGAAACCCTTGGTACAAATTTTCCTTCTAGTAACTAGCATACCCCTAATCCTAAAGTTTCAAAAGAACCTACACACTAGTGGAATTTATAGGACAAACAATTACATCCACATTGGGCTACCAGAAGGGCTAATCTTGGAAATGCCTTAGTCTTCAATGAGAAAATATTCAATCCAAAGGGAGATCTAGTAGTAGGACTCCTAACCATTCTATAAAAAAGGAACTTGTGAATCTCACAAACTATATGCCTGAGAAATATGAATCTGAATTCACTCTTGAGGATCTTGAAGGGGTGATAAATGATATTACACAACTTCAGGAGGAGGAATTAAAAATTGCTAAATTGAAAAAGAAACATGGCAAGGAAAGGGATCAAAAGATAATGGTTTCTATGTTCCAAAGAGATCAACTAAGGAGAAGAGTAGAATCTCTGAGAAAAATGGTGGATGAGGAACCACCCCTTGAAGATTTCTTTGAACCAGTTTTTAAAGAAGTTGTAGATCACTAGATGGTAAATTTTCCTGTTGGAAACACTTCTAGCAACACATATACTAGTTCCATTGCAACAACCAAGGTATTAGATCCTTCTGTTACCACACAAAAGTCAAAGCTGATAGATATAGGGAAAAAACCTATAGGCTAGCCCAAGCAAGTTATTCCAAATGTAAACCTAGGTATTTCTATCAAAAATACTTCTACCACAAGTACTCATAATAGTTCCATCCCTTCAAATGTAACCCCTAATCTTGAAAATTTGATATTATAGTTTCTTATTGAGAATTTACAAAAGGAACTAGACAAGATGCAAATTCAAGCTACAAATGTTGAGACAGAAAGGAAGATTGCTTTTCTTAAATATTCAATTCTTGATCCCCATGCATCTACATCTCACAACACTTCCCATTCAGTAGCCTGAACTACTGGCATGAATACAACTTCTACATCTATTCATTCCATCCCTACATCCCAGCCTCAAAATTCTCAATCTAGTGGGAAGATCCCTTGTAGAGGAGGTGGTGGAAATAAAAACAATCAATCTGGAAATCAAAATGTTGGTGGAAGAGGAAGTGGAGGTAATAATGGAAATGGAGGGGAGATAGAGTAGATAATACACAATCTAGTAGCCAAGGTGGTGGTGACCCTCATAATGATCAGAATGAATAGTTTACCAGAAGACCTATGTAGTTGAATAGATATAGGAAATTGTGCTTTGATGGGATTTATGCTTACCCAAACCCTATCCTTGATGATATTAGGACTTTATTGGTTATATTTTTTGGTAACAATGCCATTATTGGAGAGGACCACTTGAAATCATTTGATAACATGATGGATGATTTTGAGATTAATTCTAAGGATGTGATGATGAAGTTATTCATGCAATCACTCACTAAGGATGTTAGGGAATGGTATAGAAGTTTACCTATAGGAAGCATTGGATCATGGGAGGAATTTAAAAGGTTGTTTAGAGAGCAGTATGGTGATAAGACCAATCCAATATTTATGCTCAATGAATTGTACAACACTCTAATGAAATGATTTATGATTTTAATGTTAAATTTCAAAAGGAAATGAATAGGTTAACTCATAATTTGAGACCAAATGATGATACTTTCTTGATCAACTACTGCAATGCCTCTAATGCTAAAATGAGCTATCACGTGAGAGATAAGAACTCTAACAATTTGAGGGATGCCTTCAAAACTACAATAAATATTGAAAAAAATAGAAAAGCATCTAGAAAGGCAGGGAGAAGGAATGATGTAAAAATCTTAAAAATTTCTAAGCATGATAAAGGATCTATAGAAAAGGGATCTTCTATTGAGGATAAATTGGAAAAAGTTTTTGAATTCTATGAAGGATGTCAATAATAGACTAGATAAACATGAAAAGGGGCTTGGAAATGAGAAGTCTCATTTTCAAGAAAATGAATAGCCCCCATGACTCCAATATTATCCTTACAAAACCAATTGGAAAAATGGAAATCCAATCCACAATAATCTAAAATATACACAAGATCAGGTTACACCTGATCCCCTATAGAAACATTCATTAACTTTGCTGATGAAACTCCTTGGTGTATGGCTTTCCAATTGCCTCACTCTTTTCACCAATGCATAGTTGCAAAATTGGTGGAAGTTGAACAAGATGCACTAGAAGGTTATGACCCTTCTCATTACAATTATTTAGAATTTAATTTAATTATGAGCATGTCTAATTTTTCTAATGGTGAATGCTCATCTGAGGAGGAGTGTCATGAACTTGATGTGGACAATCAAAGGCATAGAGTCAGTGCATACCACCAACAAGTTCTCTCTGATGAAGGTAATGAAAGTGATCATGATGTGTGTACATTAGAGATACTTGAGGATGATGTATCTTTGAGAAGACCCTCAGACGAGGAGAGAAAATTTGACAGTGGCTTTGGCCGCAAATGCAGAAGCCCTTACCACTTGAGAAATAGAGTTGTAGGTGGAGATCAAGGTAAGGTTGGAAAAATCTTCATCAAGGAACATAATGAAAATGGAAAAGGATCAAAGGTTGAAAAAAATTTGGATAAGGCTAAGGCCAAGGATGGTAAAGTGGGAAAGATTTTGGAAAAGAAGACTAAAAATACATAGGTAGATGGAGCAGTTATATCTCTTGTTGTGAAGGCAAAGACACATAAATATAATTTTGAACTTGAGAAGAAGGAAGCTAAGACTAAGGTTGAGGTAAAAGGAAAACAACAGAAGTACATCAATACTGAGAAAGGTATGGTCCCATATAATTTACCTAAATGCAATTCTATTGACAAGTTTCAGTTGCTTTCACAAGTCAAGGTCGCAATCCCTTTGCTTGAGATGATGAGGATTGAGGAGCACAAAAAAAAGGAAATAGCCCTTATCAATGGTACTACTTTAGCCTATAATGAGACAATGGTATCTACTCTACCCAAAGTGAGTGGAAAATAATTGAAAGAGAAGGAAGTTGAGGGAATAATTATTGAAATCCATCAAATCTAATTGGGAACCACGATCACATCCTATCTTGGTAATATAGACCCATTTTTATGAATTTAATTGTTAATGGAAAGCTCCTAAAAAATTTCATGATAGACTCAAGAGCCTCTTCCAACATAATGTCAGTTGGAGTCATGAAAGAGATTGGATTAAAGATAGATAACACTTATGGAAAGTTTTATGCTATGGATTCTAGGGAAGTTCCTATAATTGGAGTAATCAAAGAACTCCCATGTAAGTTAGTTGCATTACTAGACAAGGAGTTTAAGATGAATGTGATAGTGGTGGAGATTCCACCCAACTAGGGGATGTTTCTATCAAGAATATGGAGTGCTTCCATGGGAGACAACATTCAATGTGATGTCTTATGCTACATTCCCTATCGATGGCAAAGACATCAAACTGGTTAGGGAATCAAGAGTCCCACACATGATTGAGTTTTCTCCTAAAGATGATAGAATTCACTTTGTAGAAACTAGCATAAATGATTTAGGATAGAGGAATTATCATAGGGAGGTGATAGACAACATTTACTCCTTAAAAGGGAGATAATGAAACTATCAGACAATGATGATCTCTAGACCATGCATTTTGATGGTGCATGTTCCAAGGAAAGATCTAGTGTAGGGATAATACTTATTTCTCCTAGTGGTAGAACATTTAAGTTCTCATTTATTCTGACATATGTTTGTATAAATAATGTGGTAGAATATGAAGCTCTACTACTAGGGTTAAGATTGGCAGAGAAACATGAGATAAAAAGCTAAAAGTTATTGGTGATTTTGAGTTGGTCATATCCCAAGTTAGGTCTATATTTACATAAAAGAATAAGAGATTTAAGTAGTATAGGAATGTCATTTGGGATTCCATAGAACAGTTTGATGGCTTTGAAATTGATTGGTTGGAGAGAGGATAGAAATGAGTGGTAGAATTGCTTGCAAACAATACACTCTAGCCTAATGATATAACCTTTGTTGGTATCTCCAAAGTGGAGGTACAGACAAGGCCTTCAATCCCTAACAACATACAAAACTAGAAAGTCTTTGATGATGATGAATAAATTCTAAGGTTTTTAAAATGTGTAGACTAGTATGAAGGTTGAGAGATTGATTTTGGAGCTTTTTTTGAGATAGTGGATGTGAAGGATATAGTTTTTGGAAATTAAGCTATTAAACTCAACAAAAAAAAGATACCTAAAGGTCTTGTGGCTTTAGAAAGGGTCTTTGATAGCCTTGACAAGAGAAATGCTAAAAAATATTCCACACATCTAGAAGACCTATAGGAGGTAAACTTAGGGACTGAGAGTTCTCCTAAGAAAGTTTATGTGGGAAAGAAAATGAAGCCCAAGATCATTGTATGTACTTGGAGAAAATTTTCATCGGGGCTCTAGAGTATGGAATCTCACTTAATCCAAAGAAGTGTGCCTTTGGAGTCATTGAAGGAAATTTTTTGGGACACATTGTGTCAAAAGAGGGAGTGATATTAACCCTAAAATGGTAGCTTCCATTAATAGAATCCCATAGCCAAATAAAGTAAAGGGCATTCAATCATTCTTTGTAAAAATAAACTTTTTGAGAAGGTTTGTCAAAAACTCTGTAGAAATTACCCACCCCATTTAAAAAATGTTGAAGAAGGGTGATAAAGTGGAGTGGAGTGAAGAGCCAAGTAAGGCCTTTCAAAATATTAAGCAAGCAATCAAGGAGGCCCCAATCCTAAGAACTCCTAATTCTTCCAAGCCACTATACATCTTCTCCTTTTCATCTTTTCACAACAATGCTATAGTTTTATTGCAAAAGAATCAAGAAGGTTTTAGGAAACCAATTTCATTATTTAGTAAGTCACTTCAAGATTTTGAGCTAAAGTATGACCTAATTAAAAAGAAAGCCTATGCATTAGTCAAGGCTATCAATAATTTCAAAACCTATCTTGTGGGAGCTACGGTCATTACATATGTTTCCAGTGTTGTTGTTAAGGACATATTCACCTAGCAAGAAGTCCTAGGTAGGAGATGTAGGTGGATAAATAGGATTCAAGAGTTTAACATTGATACTTAGATTACCAAGTTGGTAAGGGGTTAGGGTTTAGCCAAGCTGATTGCTGGAAAAAACCTATATTCCAACCAAATAAGTCAAGAAAATTGCTTTGATGTGTCACCTATTTGTGATATGCAAGATTATCACTGGTACAAACATATTTTCAACTACTTACAAATGAAGCAATGCCCTGAGGGATTGATAGACAATGAGAGAAGAACTCTCAAATTATAGGAAATAAAATATGTTATCATAAATGGAGAATTATGGTGGAGGAATTTAGATCTTGTTTTGCTAAAATGTGTTGATAATGCAAAAGCTTTGGAGATTTTAACTAAAATGCATAGCGGAGTGTGTGGAGGACACTAAATGGAAAAGACCACTACCCACAAAGTCCTAAGATCAAGGTTTTGGTGGCCAATAGTATTCAAGGATGCTCACAAGCTAGTGAGAGCATGTGATGCATGTCAGAGATTCTTTGTGAAGCTCAAATTCTTAGGGAACTTACCACTTAGACTTGTTTTTATCCAAGCACCTTTTCAATAGTGGGGCTTGATTTTATAGGAGAAATTTTAGATAAGTACAGTGGAGGAAATTATTGGATCCGTGTTGCCACAAATTATTTTACCAAATGGGTGGAGGAAATTCCCACAAAGAGGGCCACAAGAAAGGTGGTCATTGATTTCCTAATGGACAATATATTAACTATGTTTGGGTTGCCTGAGAAAAATTTTTCAAACAATGCCATGTGCTTCAAGTCTAAAGAGTTTACAAGTTTCTACTCTAAACCTGGGATTCAGGTATCCTACTCTTCACCATATCACCCACAGGTGAGTGGTCAAGCTGAATCAAGCAATAAGAGCTAGATGAAGATCATTAAGAGAATCATTGTGAAGAATAAGAGAGTTTGGGACTCAAAGCTGAAGTTTTCTTTGTGGGAAGATAGGGTAATAGTCAAGAAGGAAACATGATAGGCTCCATTTGATTTAATGTATGGCATTATAGCAATGTTGCCCCAAAATAATCTCATGAAGATGTACAAATTTGTCCAAGAATACAATGAAGACATGTGTCATGATATGCATCACAGAATTGACACTTTGATGGAGGTGGATGAGATGAGGAGAGATGCTCAAAAGAAAAATGCTAAGTTGCAGTTATAGGTCAAGAACTTGTATGACAAAACAACATCTACAAGAAGGTTTGAAGTAGGAAACATGGTATTAATGTGGAATTCCAGATCTGAGGACAAGGGGAAGCATGAGAAATTTGATGCTCTATGGTTAGGGCCCTATCTGGTCAGCAACACCCATGGTGAAGATTCCTACTTTCTACAAAATCTAATTGGTGAACTTCTTGAACTGCTAGTACATGGATAGTTCTTGAATCCATACTTCTCTTAAGGTATGTTTTTTTTAATGTATATTTTACTTCATGTAATTTTCCTATATAGGTTTGGTTTGGTTTTGGTTTGGTCTTACTACCTTGCCCAAGTAGTTTCCTATTTTTGTGTTCTCTATATTAGTCTACTTAACCATGAGATTTTGATATCTTGCTCTATTTTAGAAGAATGAATGTCCCTAATTGGGGCAACTGGTGGAACCCCTAATTTTTTTTATGTTCCACTAGGATTTAAATCCATATCTTGCTAGTTCTTTGGTTCTAAGTCATTTCCCTCTGGGACAGGGTTTTGTTTTGCTTGTGTTCTAGGGTTCTTCCTATGCCCTAAACCCTTCAAAAACCATAAGTATTTATGAATTCCTTTGGCTTACGTTCTAATTCTTTAGTGACTTGTTATATCCTATTCTAGTTGTTTTAAGTCACAACTTGAGTCATCAAACTCATCTATTTACCAGGCCCTAATTCCTAGCTCAATCGATCGCTGCCCATTTAAAAATTTTAAATCATGTCTATAGTCATGCAAGTCTAAAAATTATTGAAATAATGCATGGCATGTCCTAAGTTTTGATTCATAAAATTCCTAAGTCATTTATCTTATTTTACCTAGTCAGTGACCCCATTTTAAGTCACTACTTGATGTACGTGCGTTAAAAATCCTTAAGGCGTGGTCATTGGGTCCCACTACTTCATTCTTATTGGTCTCCTACTAGGTCATTGCATTAAAATAATATTTTAAAATCTTAGTAAGGTAGTGGATGGGGTGACATCTACCCTTCCTCTTAGCAGGACCTACCAGTCTCTAAAGGTAACAATGGTGAAAGGTAAGGAGATTAACATTTCAAATTTAATTTTGTGAATAAATCCTAGTCATTCCTCACCAGCCTGCAAAGTTCTACAAGACAATCTCTTTTCCCAGAGGGTTGGGAGGCAAGTACTACGTGGCATTATTTTTATCTTCCAAAAGGCTTTAGAAGGTGTAAAAATATTTGGTTAAATATTGCCAATGACTATAGTAACATTAAAGAGCGAGCTACTAAACAAATTAATGAACACATGGGTAAAATTTCAGTGAGATGTTTTAATCTCAATCATCCATCATAAAAGAATGTTAGTAGCTTGGGTGTGGGCCTAAAGATCAAAAGGTGCACATTTTGAGATGTATTGAATGAATCTAGGCCATTTCCCACTAGCCCACGACCGTTGATCAACATCTTATAGATCTCACAGGGCTAGTGGGTGAGTGACACATGGATTTTCTTATGGCTTGCAGTGAGTGGTGGAGCCCATTTGATGATAGTAGGATATCCATATGGAATTTATTGATAGGTTCAATGCAAATTCAGCATGAGTCAAACATTTCAAAGTAAGATTGACTCCATCTAAGATGCTCATCAATCCAAATGATGATCAAATTAATGACCATAATTTAAAGTTTGTAAATGGTATCATGGAGCCATTTTGGTTCATGTGAGCGAGTAGTAATGGCAGAGTTGATGTTTTTCTACCAAATTGAAGGTTTTATTCACCATAAAAGCTAGTTTTAAAGATAATTTTCAATCACAAAGGCATTCTAAAACATTCAAAAGTTGTAGTGTGATTTGAGCTCTAGGCATCCCCAAACTAGGATTTTTCTAGATCATCGAACCAGTAAGTGTAAACTATACCTCTTGAGCTCAAATTTCTCATAATTTTCATGTAATTGTTGTTGCTATCATTTGAATTAAGATTAGAGTTATTTTTTAAGGTTTTGAAGTTCATTTAAATTGCTATAAAATAGTGAGTTTTGTCACTCTTGCACATCAAGCCTTATCCCTAAACCTATAGCCCTAGTATCAACTTGTGAAACCCTAGGTCAAGTCATTTGATTAGTAAGATGGCACAAAGAGTCCAAATCCTTGGTTTAGAGCCTAAGAAGAGACCTCTGGTACAAGACCTAATAGACCAATTGAAGCCCTTGACAAATGACAAGAACATAGGTAATGCTATGTTCCAAGGTCCGGGGACTAAAGACGACATTATTGATAGACAACATGTTATCAGAGATTCCACATTTCCATACATAAGGTGGTGATTTTTTCAATATTGGTTTGGAAATAGAAATTCAAAATCCCTATCTGTAACCCATGGAGCTTAGATATGGGAAAATTGATTGTCCTAAATGTATATGTGGATGTAGACCTCCTCAAGGTCATTGCAACTAACTATGACCCTACTGTTAGGGTGGTTAGAACACTCTAGTAAGAACATGGTTTGGGTTACCAGGGAAGGGATCATAGAGGTCTTTAGTTTAAACCAGTGGAGTGATGAGATGGAGGAGGTTGATCAAAATAAGTTAAGTGAAAAATATGAGAAGGTGAGACAAAATTTTAAGGTCTCAGTGCTAGCACATTTCTTGGCATCCGAAAAGGGAGGGAGTAGAATTTTATTAGGTCCATTTAACACAAAACCCTTCCCAATAAAATATTTTGTAATTTATTTCTAGAATACATTCTATCCCCTTTGTCAAATTTTGGGATTTGATATAACCTCAAGAATGCCAATTGCGCCTATGTATATGGTTTCCAACATACAACATCCAACTCTCAATACTTCTTATGATTTTGCTACCTATTTTTTAGAGGAGTTACATAAATTCCTGGTAGCTTTTAAGAATGGTGAGACAAGAGTGAGGTTTGGGTGGTACTCCTTGTTAATGCACATGTTTTTGATAAGGGTGTTTAATTGTTTGGAAATGATATGGAGTTGAAGAGACAGGTGAATGTTGTTGAAACACCTAGCCAAACATGGACCCAACTTTTGGATAGACATGAAAAGAATTCAAGTTTTGTTGTCTTTTCCAACAATTTTTCTTCCAAATTGATGAGAATTTTTATTTTGGATATGCCAAGAATTCCAACTAAGTTGCATGATTTCCTTAGGCCCAAGTAAAGGAGACTGGATTTAAGGATTGATAACAATTGGGGGTGTAATTCCCTATCAAAATTGCACAATTCTCCATGTGTATGGAATAGTAAAAATACCTCATGTACTCCCTAGGGATGTACCATTAAGGATTGGTTTCCTAGAAGTCATTTGGTAGCTTGGAGATGTTGAGGATAATCACTTGGTCAACATGAGGAAAGGAACCTTCTTTCCTACTTACATTGTATTTTCATTTTTTTTTATGGTAACTGGTGGATGGAAGAATCTCATTGACAAGCTCAAACCTTATGGAATGAAGTGGCGAACACATAGGAACCATGAACCATAATTTTTTATGGTTTGGTTGAAGGATAGAGAGAAGGGAGGGAAATTTTTTCATAACTTCTCTTTCCCTAAGGATGTTAGAAAAAATATTTTGGATTTCCATTTTCAAGAAGATAGAAAGATGAAGAGGATTGTTTTTGTCAAATTGGATAGAGAAACACAGGTAGAGGATCTTGAATTCAAGGCTCTCTTAGATCTAAAGAATGATATATTGAGAGTAGAAGCAATTTTCTAGAATCTTGATACAATTGTTGCAAAATTGAAGGAGGAAAGAGTGGTCCAAGATAAGGGAAAGGCTATGGTCCTTGAAGAATAGGATAAGGGGAAATTCCATATGATAGAAGAAAGGCTAACCTATTAGCCTCCCAAGAAGGTCCATGCATTTGCAAGGAGGAAGAGCACTATAAAGAAGCAGTTAACAATTGACACCCCTACCCAATCAGAGGCGTCAAGGGCATCTTCTCCTCAGCCACAATTTCCACCACTTTCACACCCACATTCATCTATTCCAAAAATAATTGAGTTGGATTCCCCTCATAGAGGACCATCTCCTCCAAAAGGGCTACCAACAAAGAAGAAAAAGGTTGAGTCAAGTGGCCTAGTGAATTATTCTACTGATGAATCTAATGAATAAATTTTAGTCACTGAAGATGAGATGAGGCAAGGTATGCCATCTCCCCCAAGAGACATAATGCCACAAAGCTTTAGCCTTATATTGAAAAAGTAGATTTAAGTGGGGTAAACAATTTTGATGATATTAGAGTAGAGGCTTGTGATAAGTTCATGAATGATTATGCTTTTGTGAAAACACAAGCTTTTCAAAAATATGTCTAGAGAGCCATGGAAGATGAATATGTTGAAAGCATAGACACAAAGAGGATTTCTAATCCATATTTTCCAAGAGAGGTAATAGAGGCCAAAGTTCATGAAGAAATGAGGGCTAAATACCAAGATATCACAATAGCCGAGGGAAGAGAATTGGTTAGGAAGAGTGGTGTGCTATTGTTGTTGGAAAAGGATCTTGCCTCAACTATTGCTTTTGACATTGTAAGGAGGTATGATGCCCCTATTTTCACTATTGATGAAGAGGTGAAATTAGCACTACAAGGATCAAAATTTAGTGCCCAATGAGACACATTGGCTATTTGGGCTTTAGCCCTAAATAATAGGAAGCCATAGGTTATAGAACTAGTTGTAGGTTTAAGAGGAGGATTGGTAATAAAAAGAGTATCTGATGCATCTGCAGTAGAGGCATCTACCCTTTCTATGAATGTGGCTCAATTCAAAAAGGCCATAGTAGAATCCCTAATAGAGGAAAGGGACAAATTTAGAAGAAAATATAATGACATGGTAGCTAAGTATAATAAAGGAGAACAAAAGATTGTTGAATTGTAGTTGGAAATTGCATTGTCGAAGGAAAAATTTCAATCAATGTACCCACAAGGTCCTTCACAAGAAACAATTCTTCCTTCTCCACTTCCATCAAAGAAAGTACCATCTTCTTCTTCTCATTCACCTCTTCCAATTCCAATGAAGGTAGTACCTCCTAGTGTTGATGATGTGCCCATTGCATAATTACTTCCTGTAGACACTAAAAATTGTCCTAGGCCTACAACTTCTAAATTCTTCATCATTTTCCCTTTCATCATTGATAATTAAATAATTTTGATTATTTAATTAATTCATTTCTAGCTTTATTTATTCTTTGATTAATTAAATAAATTTTATTTATTTAATTGCATCACTAATGTCCCTTTCTATGTTAGAAACCAAGATCATATTTGCAAACCAGAATATCCTTCCATAGAAGAGAAAATCAAAAAAAGCAGAGAGGTTGCAAAAGGATGTGCAACATAATATTATTCGAGAATTTAATAATTACAAGATAATGATTTTCTTTATAAAAGCAAAGATGCATAACCCTAATCTTATCTTGAGCAACAAGATAGCTCAATAAGATAACGATGAGAATAATTAAACCTAGGAATTAAATAATTATCTAAGTAAAGTTATGCAAGTGCAATTAAATATTAATTACACTAACACCCCCCTATAAGTGTTGTTGAGATGATAGATTGCACAGCCCCTGAAGCTCTGGAATCTTCAATGCAGGACTTTAGCCATGAAAGATAATCAACCACAAAAGAAGTGTTGCAACAATGGAATGCTGATTGAAGATTCTATTGATAATGATTGATATGATATTGATATGATATAAAAGATATATTACAAATGAACAAGATGCCTGATTAAATAGGCAAGAGGTAAACCCTAATATGCATGAGATGTTGCCATGTGTCTTGATCTAACAACATGTGACAACATGTGAACCCTATGGTGATGAACATTAAATGATGAGATAAGTTCTAGAAGGAATCTTATCCCACAAACTAGGAAAGGGAATATTATCCCATTTATTAAATGATTTATCTAATAATGCAACCTAGGACTTAATGATTAAATGCAAGACCTAAGTTAACTTATGCTAGTGTAATAATTAATTAATTAATTACACCAACAAGTGCAACTTAGGGAGAAGAAAAATTATTATGCAAAGATGAGTCCTGGCAACAAGGCTTGATTAGGTACTCATTTACAAATGCAATGATGAGGTAGAGAAGGAAAACCCAGTGGGACAAAACCCCCCTACAATGAGATGACTACTGCAAAGAAGCATTGGAAGAACACTGTGGAGTAACACTGGAACCGCAATCCGACAAGCAAGGAAAAATACTTCTGTCTACAACTGAAACCAAAACTAGAATCATGATAATGTGACAGCAGACCCGATGCCACAGAACACTGGAAAAATCACAAACTAGAACAACCTTGGAATCTATGAAGCGACAGTAGATGAGATGATGACAAAATCTAGAAACTGTGTATCTTGATGCCGATGCCAAACTGTGACTAAAAATATTCCATGGGAAGGAGTACCATAAAGACTCTGGAACATTAACCATTAAAACATGGCCCTGAAACTGAGATGGATCCAATGCGGATCATTAACCATAGGCTCTCAATCTAAAGTGTGAATCGATGTGAATCTGAGATGTGTCAAGCTAAGAAAAGATGTGGCCAAAATAAACTAGGAAACCATATAGAATCATGCGAGTTGCCATCAAAACAAGATGAATATGGAGATCAAAGTGAAAACTACACTCTAATCAGATTTATTATGCAAGAAGCCCCCTGAATGGAATTTTATCATAGTTCATTTATTACAATAACCTGACGATTGTAAAAGGAGAGAATACAAACATGCATAAAAAGAAAAATAAAATAGACCCCAGATCTGTGTAGAGGACTGAATCAGCTTTCCAACGCAGCAAGAATGACGAAAAAATAAATCACTGAGTCAAAAGATATGTCCTCTAGAGTGAAAACTACAACATCTCAGTTCAAAGGCCTGAAAAATAAATCTGGAGAAAAATCAGGTAAAAATCCCTACACCACTAGATCAGCGTCGGAATCAGCTTTCCAACAGTATCTCTTTTGTGAAAAACGGAGATCATATGCAAAAAATATGCCCGATTTGGTGAAAACAGCTCCAGAATGCCCAATAAGGGTTGCAGGGCGCCCAGGGGGCTAAAAAAATTGAGCCCCTGGTCCCATGTAGAACCAGGGGGCCGGCGGCTGGGGGCTGGGGCGGAGCCCCTAGTCGCCCATATCACCGGCCGGGTATTCAGAAGGAGTTGAGTGGGCGGGCGGGGGCTGGGCGCATAGTGCCCAGTCCCCCATACAACCGCGGCCTATGTTGCTGGGGGCCCACGGGGGCTGGCTCGGCCTGGCAATGCTTGGGTGATGGGCACTAGCAGCGGTGGCGGGCCAGTGACCGTCGGGTGGCAGAGCCAATTTGCACTGGGCACGCTAGCACAAAAACCAAGAAACACCTTTTTTTAATATTTTTCTCAATTTTCGAGCCTCGTAACGCATGTTGGGGAGGCCATATGGCCCCCCAGGCAAAAAATTTTTGCCTCCCGGATCAACTGCACCAAAATCGACAAAACGAAGGGCATTTTTAGGGTTTTTGGCCACTGCGAACGCGATGGCGACGTCCGTTTGTGCCCAAAATGCTCCAAAAATTTGGCTACCCCTAGATCTTGCAAAAAATCTCTCAGCCTGAAACCCTCACAGATCTAGCAAATGATGGCCAAAATCTGCAAAATAAAAGCCAATCTTGACTTTTTCCAGTGCTCTGAATCCAATGGTGAAGCCCGATATGATCCAAAACACCTCATAAATGAACTCAAGGCATGATACCCTCAAGGAATCCCAAACGAACCTGCAATGATTTTCTCAAAAATCTGAGAAGGGCTGCAAATCAAGGCTCTAATACCATGTAGAAACCAAGATAAGATTTGAAAACTAGAATATCCTTCCACAAAAGAGAAAATCAAAAAAAGTAGAGAGGTTGCAAAAAGATGTGCAACATAATATTATTCGAGAATTTAATAATTACAAGATAATGATTTACTTTATAAAAGCAAAAATGCATAACCCTAATCTTATCTTGAGCAACAAGATAGCTCAATAAGATAATGATGAGAATAATTAAACCTAGGAATTAAATAATTACCTAAGTAAAGTTATGCAAGTGCAATTAAATATTAATTACACTAACATTCTACTATAATTAAATAAATCTTATTTATTTAATTCTTTACCACTTTGAACCATAATTAAATAATTGTTTTAGTCATTTAATTATTCATTATCCCTTTCTTTCACAAATTAAATAAAATTTATTTATTTAATCGTTTACTAACTTGTCCTTATCTTCCAATTTTTAACTAAATCATTATTTAATTCAAAAGACCAACATGTCACATGTCTTCTATAATTAAATAATACTTTTATTATTTAATTATTCATTTAAATTTTTCCTACAACCTCTTTATCTGTGCCAATCTTATCTTCCACATCAAACCTTATCTCTTGACATCTCATTTAATTCCATCCCTTGATTGAATTATTTCATAGTTCAATCTCAACCCTTCATCCTTATCATTTTCCCTGATTTTTCCCTAACCCTATTCCATACTACAAATTTTATTCCATACTACAAATTTCATTCTTGGCCATTGATCTTTAGGTCAAATTAACCTTTCAATCTCATCCCTTCATGACAAATTGACATTCTATAAAAGACGGCTATTTTTCCATTGTCAATCCATCTAGAGACATATTTTCAAGTTACCTCTTGCTATCTAGTATATCTACATACTATCAAGTCAAGTGCATTCTAGTCAATTAGAATCTTGAATATTTTTCTTTGTCATTATCATTAGGCCTATTTTCATACTAAAAAATCTAAGGGAAATTATTCATTTCAAGCAAGATGGAGAAGTGCAATGGTGGTGAATCAATGGTGGAATGAAGACTCTTTGGTAATTTTTTTCTATGTTTTATGTCTTTATGCTTATTTGTACTTCATTGTTTATTAGGGTTTGATTTATGTGATTTAATGCCTAAAATTGATAATTTTACCTTGATTACATTGGTAAACTCGATGTGAAAGGATAATTTTGTAGGTTACTGATATGGATCAATGCAACCACCAGCTAAAACAACGCAATCGCCCATGACACAGTGTCGCAACCATGATGCCAAACAATGCAACTACTTCATATTAGGGATATTTCAATTTTGTTTTATTTCTCAAATTTTCTAGAAATTTTTTGTTATCTGGTTTTGGGTTTCCTTAGGTTAACTTTATTGTATATCATACTAGTTGTTAGTTGTTCGAATTTGGTTAGATTTTCTATTATTTTACAAGTTTAGGTTATAGCAATGCATTTGAATGTCATTCACTACAATCACTTAGGGGTTTTCTACATCTGACGTCGACTAAGAGTCACAATCAATTTTTTGAGCTATAGTCGACATCCTGAACGACACAGTCACTATTCCTGCGATGTAATTGCTTTTGGTTTTGAGCTGCAACTTCTATTTTCTATGAAATAATTACCTATTAATTTAAAGTTTAGGGTTTTAATCAAAATTTTCAATTTAGATATTTGGCATTTCATAGTCTAGGGGTTTTTTGTTATTGACATTAGATTTCTAGCATGCAGCATAGGTGGAAAGGAGGAATTTCACTTGATCTTGCTAACTTATCTATCTTATTTCATTTGCATACACTCATTGGGATTAAAATTAACCTTGCATTTACATGTCATTAGGCTTAAAATTTACAACAATTTACATTTCTTCACTCATTGGTTAAAAAGAACTTGCATTCTCACTCATTTGGGACTTAAAATTGACAACAACTTTGCATTAAGTGTCTTCCTCAAATTTAGATTTGGGCTTAAAAAGAACTATTGTCTTCATTGTCTTGTGGTTTGTAATTTGTCTTAAGGTGTGTATGATCTTCTCTCACACTATTTGGTGATCTTGAGAATCAAAAGAATCTTTTAGACATTTGCATAATCACCCACACATTTGGTTTTGGGTTTTTTTCTTTTTAAAATGAACATCATGCAAGTGTGAGAAAAAGGTGTTGTGTATGCTCTCTCCTTGTGCTTTGTACAATATTGGAGATCAAAAACAACATACTTATCTTGCTTTTGTTACCCTTAGAGGGTCTACCTCCCAAATTGTGAGAGGAAATGACCCAAGCGATACTTTATTTTGGTTCACTATACAAATAAATGTGATTGTTGGGAAAGTTTTCAATCACCTAGTATGGATGACCTATACTAACGAATGTCTCCCTCAATATCCTTGTGATGCATGAAAATCCTTTCTAACAAAGGGACTGGGAGGCCTCTTAATTAAGCAAACTGTTGCATGTATAGCCACGAATATTACCTTGAAACATAGATTAAGAACCACTTGTTTTAGAGGCCAAAAACCCTTTTACTTGCTAGTGCATGAGGTCAAACCTTTGAAGCCACCCTACATTCCACTATTCATTGTAGAGATAGGAAATCCCTTGGTTCATAAGATCTTAGGATCTTCAAGGGTAAGAGAATTTGGTGTGCCCATACCATGTAAGGGGGAGCCAATGTCACCAAGATCTCTAGTTGTCCACTTTGTTTAAGTGTTTGGAGCAATCCAAGTAGGGACTCAACAAGTATTATCCTTTCTATCCTATGAATTTTTTGCAAGTGTCTTCATATACATTACACATTTTCATATTCAAATTAGATAAAACAAGTGTATTCATACTATTTTCTATTTTTTCCAAAGTCTATTTCACAAAATCACACCAAAAGTGGTCAAAAATCAATCAAAACCAACCAAAACAAAATATTTAACACAATTGATATCCAAAAACCCAAAATTGACATTCAAAACATCGCAACTGTAAACTATAATTTTTATTCAAAAAGACACAACTGAATGTCATTCGACGCAATTTCCCCCTGCTTAAATTTTAGGGGAATAACTATTATGTTCATCTTTTGATCAGTTTTTGAATGTAACCTTGTTGTTAAACCACATATTTTCCAAGTATTAGGCTTGTCATTGTCAACCATTTTCTCATTATTGTATTAGGAGACACATTATAGGTTCAGCTCTAGGGATCTTTGCATCATTAGTTTCTGCCACTTTTTATAGACTTTAGGATTAGAAACTTGCCATCTCCTTGATCAGTTTAGTGTCACAAAGAAATATTGTTTTGACCTTGTCATTCTCAAATTTAGTCTTTGTCATTTTAGTGGACCTTTAAACTCATTTGTCTAGTTGGAGGCTTACTTAGTCAACTTGTCACTTGTTACTTGGTCTTTGTTATTAAGGCTTTGACAATCCTATTTGTTACATTGGACTACCTTGATTTGGTTAGCTACCTCTTCATAGTCTCATAAAAATTTCTTAAGCTCCTGTAATAGCTTTAGTCATACTGCATTTTAGTCATCCCCTTTCACTCATCACATTTGCATATCTTTAATCTTAGTCATACCATTGCTTTTAAAACATTAGTGACATTATCTCAATCCAATCCAATTTATTTTCACTTGATTTCCTAAAGCCTTGGCTATAGTTGCATTGACATCCCTCATAAAAGATTCCAAAAAACATAAAAAACATAGTCTAGTTGTGGTGTAGTCAAGGATGGAGGGTCCAAGAATAGGACTATCCAACCTTGCAGTAAGAGTAAACACAACGAGAACTCAAAGAATTGGAATAACAATCCCACATGGGGTTTAGAGAATGATCAATTATTCATTGGAAACATGCCTTGCCTTTCAGCTTACAATTATTCATTGGAAACATGCCCTGCCTTTTGGCTTATAGTTTACAAAATGATATGTTGTTAAGCCTAGAAATAAAATGCAGAACGAAGCCCCTATCCCCTATATCTTCCTACTTATCTATCACTCTATCATTGCTACCTAATGCAATTACACAATGCTTATATATATCAATTCCCAACTCTGAAAAAGGTCTGTGTTAGCCTCAAGAGGTCCCAAAACCCAAAGTTAATGAAACATGTGAAGGTTAGCCAAAACATATGATTCTCCTTTGATCCTTGGACAAACATGATGCAGATTAGAATGAAGGCCCCATGATGAATGTACATCCTTATGAAATGGTTTCTTGAGCTCTACAAGTCACAGAATAGGTCCACATACATGTAAAGCTAAGACTGGTCGATGAATGCTCTCTATCCAATTACAACTAATATTCTATTAACGATATCTTCGTACTGGGATCTCCAAAAAACTTGATTTTTTGATATGATGTAGTGTTGCAATGAATATCATATATCCTACTCCATGAGCTCTGATGTTACAATGCAGTATAATGTGGTATGAAGTACTAAGATTGAGTCCTGACAGCTAACTACTAAAATGCAATAAAACATGAATGCAAATATTTTTGGTTGATGCAAGATTGCTTGCAACCTGGGATGTTCCTACATCAAACACCTGAGGTTGAAGAAAAGTGAGGCTCTCACTTTCTTGGGGCTAGAGGAAAACCAATGCAGTCCACCCCAGCCTCAGAAATCCATGATGAATCTTCCTTCGATCTTCCTTTCCATCTAACTAGATATTCCTTATATTTCCTTCCTCTGGTACTACATCCAACTCTGCTATCTAAAATTTCCTCAATTTTCTCTAAATGATGTGCTATCTGGTCCAAAAAGCCAACTTCTCTTTCCTCTGGTGACTCTCCTTCATGATATTGGTATAGGTCTGCAATGTTGAATATAGGTGATATGCCAAATTCCTCTAGTAGCTCCACTTCATATGCATTTCTAGAATCAAACTTCCTGATGATCTTACAAGGTCCAAAATTCATCTTCAACTTATTATATGTCCCCACTAGAAATCTCTCTTTTCTCAGATATACCATTACTTCCTCTCCTACTGCAAACTCCTTATGTCTTCTCTTCTCATCTACTTTCTCCTTGTAGGTATTGTTCATCTTCTCTAGACGATCCTTAACTTGAGTATGCATTGTTTCCATGAATCCTACAAATTCTTTTTCCTTCACACTCCTTTTATTCTCCATACTAATATCTCTTAATTTTTCTACTCCTCTGGGTTGTTGTCCTGTCATAATTTCAAATGGTGTCTTCCCTGTAAACTGGTTTACTGAATTGTTGTATGAAAATTCTACTTGTGGTAGTATTAAGTCCCAATTTCCTACTTTACCTTCATTCAAACACCTCAACAAGTTCCCCAAACTCCTATTTACTACTTCTATTTGTCCATCTATATGCGGGTGAAATGTTGAACTATACTTCAAATCTATCTTCATCTTCTTCCACAATGTTTTCCAGAAATATCCAATAAATCTAGTGTCTCTGTCTGATACTATACTCTTTGGTAGTCCATGTAATCTCACAAACTCTTTGAAAATAGGTCTTCAACATGTACTACATCACTGGTTTTCTTACAAGGCATGAAATGCACCATCTTAGAAAATCTATCCACAACCACAAATATAAATTCAAATCCTCTTGGTTTCTTAGGTAATCCCAACACAAAATCCATGCTAATGTCTTCCCATGGTCTCTCTAGTATTTTCAATGGTGTATATATTCTAGTGTTATGACTTTTTCCTTTTGCAACTTGACAAATCCTACAACTTTGAACATATTTCCTAACATCCTTATACAACTATGGCCAAAAATAGTTTTCACTCACCAATGTTATAGTCTTATCAATTCCAAAATTTCCTACTAATCCACCACAATGCTTTTCCTTGATCAAATTCTCTCTCATTGAACTTCTAGGGATACATAATTGATTGTTCTTGAATAACATATCTTCCTAAATGAAATAATCCAACCATTTGGTTCTATCTATCTCTACAGGTTCCTTACAAGCCTTCCATGACTCAACAAAATCAATGTCATTCTCATGCATATGATTCAGTTCTTCAAAACCTAATACTTCAATTCTCATCTCTGTCAACAAACTTCTCCTCTTGCTCAATGCATTTTCAACCTTTACTTACTTTCCACTCTGGTGCTTCAACACAAATGTGTAACTCTGCAAGAATTCTACCCATCTCATATGTCTTTGGTTCAACTTCCCTTGACTATTCAAATATTGTAAAGCTTGATGATATGCATACAACACAAATTCCTTAGGTAACAAGTAATGTCTCCACTTCTTCAAGGCTTGTATTATTGCATATAATTCCTAATCATAATCTGAATATCTTCTCCTAGCATCATTCAATTTTTCATAGAAGTAGGTTACTGGTCTCCCTTCCTAACTTAACATAGCTCCTATTGCACTTCCACTAGCATCAAAATCTACTTGGAATACCTTATCAAAGTTTTATAGTGCTAACATAAGTTGTTTTGTCACCTTTTGCTTCAAAAAATTAAAACTCTTATGTGCTCCTGATGTCCACTTGAATTCCTTTTGGTCACCCCTCATTTTCTATGTCATAGGTGTGAAAATACTACTAAAATTTCTAATGAACTTCTGGTAAAAAATTTCTAGTCCATGAAATGATCTTACTTATCCAACATTCACATGTGTAGTCAATTCAACTATTGCTCTAACCTTCTCAAGTTCCATCTTTAATCCTTTTGCAAATATCACAAATCCCAAATATACTAGTTCTTCCTTCATGAAACTACACTTCTTGATGTTTATCCACAACTTCTCCTCCCTTAGTGATGCAAGGAAGGGTGAGAAAACACTAACTAACTCAATCTACCCTCTACCAAAGTCTCCAAACCCGAAACAAGGTGAATTTGTCCACAAATTGCCTTCAAACCTAGTAGCACAACAAACAATGTTTTTCAAGCATAATTTCCAAACCTGGCATCACACGTAGAAACCAATTATAGATTTAGATACCCATTTTCCCCCTCCATAACATATCTCAAATTATCATAGGGTTTATTTGGAACATAACCCTCTATTCTCTACTATTACACTTGAACAATGGCCTAATTAGGCTAGTTTGAAAGGACAACAACAAGGCTATCACTCTATTGGATTCCAATCTTCAAACCAGACCTCCAATCATGTCAAATAAATTCTTCACAAAAAAATTCTACCCTTTCAAACAACTTTCCAAGATTCTTTCATCAAAACCTAACCTCTAGGCATCATTCTTGCTTAAAACATGAAGAAAATCAACTAGGGAATCACTAAATCTTTATCAATTTGCCTCCCCTACTCTTGCAAACCACATAAAAGAAAAAACTATACCTAAATCTGTCATTCTACCAAGTTAGAGAATTTTCTACCAAGTGGAATGGCTCACAAATCCATTTTTTCCAATCAAACTGTCAAAATCAGGGTTTCAAGGCTATTTTTAGTAACTTGGTTCTAAATGTTAAAAAGGCACAGGACAATGGAGAGGGGAGGTGAATCAGTTCTCACACAAATTCAAACTTAAAACTTTAACACTTATCAATTCTACAACCACATTATTCTGTTATTAAGTATAAACATGAAACACAAATAATAGAAAGTAAAATCAACACAATGAACACTAAATTTTTATGTGGAAAACCCAATAAGGGAAAAACATGGGTGAGGATTAACTCACAATATAAAGTAGTTCCAAAACTGAATGTAAAAGGCTCACTTCCAAGGGCTCACTTCCCTAAAAGGACTCATTGTCCAGATACAAAAGCTCACTACTTACAAGGAGGCTCACTACCTACAAAAAGATTTACAAAACAAAATTTGGCTTCACAACCAAAATGAATTGGAAATAGTACACCTAACAAGTGCTAATGTAGTTATGGAGATGATCAATAGATTGACTTAGCACACTTCATCATTTTCATTCTTCTTCAACTTGACATTCAACACTACTTCATTGATTACACACACACTTCAAAAATTGTTCAACACACACACACATATATATATACTTGACCTATCTGCAAGCATCAATTAGGTCAGCCTAATTAAATGCATTTCCTTGCTTACTGAAAATACCAACCTATCAGCTTCAAGTATTCACAAAATCTTCCCAAAATAAATTTAAACACCCAACATGCTACATCATGTCGGCATAGACCTAAGATAGGTCGCACATATATCCGCATAACAAAAATAATTCACCATATCACAACTAATCCAAGAAGCCGCCTAGAAATAGACTTCATTGCAAAAAGCAATTAACATAATAATGCCAATACGTTGTACAAGCACCAGAGCACAAGAAATTATGAACATACATGCCTTCAACAACCATAAATAGATTCCCAAAAGTGTAAGTATCAACTACTAACTATGGAGGATTGTGGACTAGAATACCGGAGGGTGCAACTTGAATATCAGTCTAGATATCAAACCAAAATTTTGGATCAAGCACTGACTTAGACTTGCAATCACAACATGGTGACATCAATGACAAGAAAAAACTATAGAGATTGTCATTCTTCTTCATTCTTCCAACAATCTCCCCCTTTTTCATTGATGGAAACATGTGCAAAAATATTCAAAAACTCTCCTCCAATCTCTCACAACTTTCCAAATCTCTCCCCCTTTGGCATCAATGGAAAAGGGTGGCCAAAAAGATGTAAACATGGTGACATTCAAAATTGCAAAAAGATTCCAATTCTTCCAAAAAAATTCCATCCATCCAAAAACTTTCAAACATTCAACCTTTCAACAACAATTCAACTATTCTTCATCTTGTTCAAATTCCCTTTTTTTTTCTCTTTCTTTTCTTCTTGCCAAAACAACAAAAATTGAACATACAAAATTCAAGTAAAAATGACACTCTTCACCTAAAACACCTTCTTGTATCTTTTGTTGATCACTAGATATAACTTCTTCCAATTAAAGATAGTTGAATCCATTCTCATGCATATGCTTTCTAATAGGGCCAACAATGTAAAAGAAGATGACCAATTTGTAGATGAGTACTATCTTTCACAATATTTTGCATCAGTAAGTATTCTAGAAAGATGGTCTAACTGGACCTCAACAATCTCCTTAACGAGCCATAAATTTTTCACCACATCATCTCTTTGTCTCTACACAATAATTAGTTCAACCTACAATTCACCAACTCTCAATCTTTGTTTCCCTTCTTTGTCTTCAAAGATATCTAAGTTTTTTTTTATGTTGTTTACCTTAGATTCAATTGCTTCAATCCTACTTCTAAAATTGTCTACTGCAATAGGCCATCAAAGATAGTATTTGTAGATATCTGATATTTCTTTGATGCATTTCTTCATTTTCATGATAAGTTTGGATAATCTCTACTTAGCTTTAGTACATCTCTTTTCAACCAAGGCTTTCAACTTGCATCCTAAACTTTCAAGCAACATTCTTTCTTGAACAACCTAAACTAAGTTTTTTAGTAAAGAGTCAAAAATAATTGATACATTAATACCTTTTCAAAATAGATACTCTACTAGAGCATCATCAATCTTGAGTCTATCAATTGGAGAGGCCGCATTCCATCTTTCCTTTAACCAACATAGACTAAATTCCATCTAGATCAGAGGATTTGGGTCTAGGAAAAGATTATTTTTCCTTCTCTTCTAAAAAGACAATGATGTCTTCAGTTATAGCTTTTCTTTTCTTCAATTCCAGAGGGGAATCACTAATGATAGCTTTCAATTCTCTATTACCAAATGATGAACCCACTTCAAACTAACTCGGCGTTGACATACTAGAGCATAGATTTTTTCTTAAGGATGTGAAATATGATCTGCAATCACTTACATTATCTTCCAACAATTCCAAGTATTTGTAGACTTGTTTCCCAATAGGAATACTAAATTCCTACATAACATTTTATCTTCATGGTAGGGAGTTCAAAATTAAAAGACAAAGCACACAAGCAAAGATCCAAACTGAAATGGATAACCCTCAATCAATGGCATTCAAGCATTTTCAGATAGATTTTCAAGTAATAGGCTACACAAATTAAACTACTTGTTTTCCTTAACCATCATATGTGCAATATAAACAGTAATAGCTGATGTTGACCCTTCATGATTTCTAAAATAGACTTTATAAGAAATTCCATATGCAACATACCTTACAGCCAAATCCACAAGAGGGTTTATCAATAGAGTTCAAGGGTCTTTGTTAATGCTAGTAAGCTCCTCTTTGTATTTCACAGTTTTCTTTCTAGGGAGATCCCCAATACTACATAAGCCAATAATCATTTCGATCGCTTCCTTCATGATTAGGTAGGGTTTGTCCAATATAATGTTGTCATTCTTGAATCAACTCAACAAGAAAAAAATGAACTCTTTATCAGCAAACCAAGGAAATTTTCCCCATAAGCCCATACCTAGGGTTTTTATGCTTTATAATTTATTTTTCTTCAGCCCTTGTTCCATTTATTTCATCTTCCTATGATCAAATTCTTCCAATTCAACTCCTTTCATCTTCATTGGAATATCGCCACTCAATCCTCTATCCATTTCCATGCTTAAATTCCTTAAATTTATTAATGTTCAGTCAAGACTTCTATTCCTTCACAAACTGAATAATAATTTTTGAATATCTGTAATAGTTTCTTCAAATTTCTTCAAAAATGCTTCAAATCACTTTGAGATTGCTCCAAGGAACTTTTCAAACTCTTCAAATTCCCAACTAATCAAAAAGGCTTACAAATTTTATCTTATACACCATTGATTTTCCCTAAAACACATTAAATGTAGTAGACATCAAAAAGTTGCTAAAAACATTCTTCTCAACACAGAAAACCCTAATTTAGTCCACAAATTATCATGCCAACATGCTTTCTTTCAATTCCTTTTCCAAAACCTCTAACTATTCATTCTTCACATTCTATCCTCATGCCAGACTCTGACACACCATTCATCCAGGGGGTTTTTACAATTTTTCTGATAATGCTCCCCCTAAGACCATGCTAGGTCTAATTCCTAAAGGAATTGTCTATACTAGATGGGGGAACAAACACATCAATATTTTTAGGTTCTTCCTCTTCTTTCTTCTTCCATATCTTATTCATTTCTTGCTTCATCTCTTCTTTGTTGATCTTCTTTACTGGTTCATTCTTCTCAACTGGAGCATACTGCTTTCCCTTCTTACTTCTGCAAACCTTTGAGATATGTCCTGGTTTGCTGCAATTATAGCAAACAACATTTCTCTGATTAGTCTAACTTCCACTGACTCTTGTTCTACACTGATTAGCTTTATGTCCATACTTGTTACAAGTATAACAGTAACCATTAAAGGATTGATTCACTCTTCCTCTATTAAATTGATTCATCATCAAGGTTATGCATTCACTTGCCCTATGTACAATTATTTTGCAAGAAAAACATTGACCAGAGAAAGAACCAGGAAACTAATTCATCTTACTCCTACATTCTGTTGCCTTGTGACCATATTTATTACAAGAAAAAAATACCATTGAAAGATGGATACCTTTGTGCATTAGGCTGTCTCACAGGCGGTCTCCTTCCAAACTTTATTTTCTACTTCCCTTTGTCCCGAGTCATTTGATTGTCCTTAGAATTTTCACCTGCATCATTTCCTAGGCCATCTTTTTCTTTACTTGGTTTCTATCCTACAAGAAGTTCTCCAAGCTTGTCCGAGCTAGATTTGAATTTTTTCTCACAAATTTTCTCCTTCTCTAGCTCAACTTTCAAGTTTACTACCTCCTATTCAAGTTTAGAGCATTCATTAGATTTGTTTTGTACCATTGTACTTAGACATTCTTAAATTCTCTTATTTTCTTCTACAAGCACTTTCAGTCCAATGATCTCTTGTTTTAGTTGCTCACTCACTTCTTTGTGTATTTCCTTGAATTTCTTTAATTGCTCTTTTAGCTTCCAGACACACTCATTTCCTTCATCAAGATTCTCTTTCAAATCTCTATTTTCATTTTCAACTTTGTCAAGATCCTCAAGTGCAGTTTGAAGGTCTTCTTTATCATCCATTTGATCAACCTTCAAGATCTTCCTCAAGCGGTTAAGCTCTACACCAAGGAACCAAAGCTCTGATACCAATTGTTAAAAAGGCGTAGGAAAATTGAGAGGGGGGTGAATTAGTTTTCACACAAATTCAAACTTAAAACTTCAACACTTATCAATTCTACAACCACACTATTTTTTTATTAAGTATGAACATGAAACAAAAATAATAGAAAGTAAAATCAACACAATGAACACCATATTTTTGCATGGAAAACCCAATAAGGGAAAAACCACAGTGAGGATTAACTCACAATATAAAGTAGTTCCAAAACCAAATGTATAAGGCTCACTACCAAGGGTTCACTACCCTAAAAAGGACTCACTTTCTAGATACAAAAGCTCACTACTTACAAGGAGGCTCACTTCCTACAAAAAGATTTATAAAACAAAATTGGGCTTCATAGACAAAATGAACTAGAAATAGTGCACCTAACAAGTGTTGATGCAATTCTGGTGATGCTCACTAGAATGAATTAATACACTTCATCATTTTCATTCTTCTTCAACTTCGCATTCAACATTGCTTCATTGATTACACACATACTCCAAAAATTGTTCAACACACATATAGATACTCGATCTATCGACAAGCATCAATTAGGTTGGCCTAATTAAATGCATTTCCTTGCTTACCAAAAATACCAACCTATTGGCTTCAAGTATTCACAAAATCTTCCCAAAATCAATTCAAACACCCAACATGCTACATCATGTCAGTATAGACCTAAGATAGGTCGCACATGTATCCACATAACAAAATTAATTCACCATATCATGACTAATCCAAGAAGTTGGCCATAAATAGTCTTCATTGCAAAAATCAATTAACAGAATAATGCCAATGCGTCACACGAGCACCAAAGCACAAGAAATTATGAACATGCATGCCTTCAACAACCATAGATAGATTCCCAAAACTGCAAGCATCAGATACTAACTACGGAGGATTGCAGACTAGAATATTGAAGGGTGCAACTTGAATACTGGTCTAGATACCAAACCAAAATACCAGATCAAGCACTGACTTAGACTTGCAATCACAACATGGTGACATCAATGACAACACAAAACTATAGAGATGATCATTCTTCTTCATTCTTCCAACACTAAAACCCTCCAAACTCAATGAAATCAGAAAAAATCAATTGTAAATGAAAGAAGATTTACCTCAGCATCAATTCCAATTCAACTTAGATCATTAGCAACCTGTATGGGTCCGTACAGACCTCTGTAGTGGCCAAATACAATGAAAAGTGCAAGAAAAGTATAGTGTTTGATATTCAAATTCAAAATTACAAACTCCAACCTCCTTCCCAATGTACACAAATTCATTTTTAATCACACCCAAACCTCCCCAACTCAAAACAACTAACTTCTTACATTATTTTCACCTTTTGACCCTTCATATTCCTATTTTTGCACTTTTGTAACATGATAGCATTTGCAAGAATTGGAAAATTTTGCAAAATGTAATAATTTGACTGCACCAACCTCCTAGAAACTTAACAAGGACTCAATACACATGTGACATGGTCAAAATTACCTTATTACAAAGGCAAACACAAACCAAAACCAAAAATGACAAAATTTCCACATGGAGGCATGGAAGCAACTAGGTGCTCCTACACCACTTAGCCTCTAAAATACTTGTATGATGTGCTCCAAATGTTCGTTCTTAGTCTTACTAAAAATAAGAATATCATCTAGGTAAACAATGACAAACTTCCCCAAGAATTTCTTCAAGACTTCATTCATTAGCCTCATAAATGTGCTAGGTGCATTAGTTAGTCCAAATGGCATGACCAACCACTCATATAATTCCTCATTTGTCTTGAAAGTAGTCTTCCATTCATCTCCCTCTTTGATCTTGATATGATGGTATCCACTTTTTAGGTCTTGAAATATTTTTCTCCACTTAGATTGTCCATGATGTCATCCATCCTAGGCAATGGGAATCTATACTTCATTGTACTCTTATTGATAGCTCTTGAATCTATACACATCCTCCATTCTCCATCCTTCTTAGGTGCAAGTATAGTCGGTACTGCACATGTTCTCATAATTTCTTTGATCAATCCTTTCTTCAACAATTCTTGTATCTCTTTGTTTAGCTTCGCATTCTTTGCTAGTGTCATCTGATGTGTAGCTTTGTTTGGAAAACTAGCTCCTGGAATAAGATCTATATGATGATTGATACTCAAGATTGGTGGTAATCCATCAGGCACATTCTTTGATACAAGATCTTGGTACTTTGTAAATAGTTTAGTCACTTCCTTCTCTGGTGATTCTTCTTCTCTTGTGGCGATTCTCTCTGCATCTAGGGCTGTGGACTTCCTTGGAATCAAAGCAAAACACAAGTTTTCATGTCTCAATCCATCCAAAAAATTTCTTCCATATACCAAATTGATTTTAGCTATACTACATACTTCACTTTCAGGTTCATCTTCCAAAGGTGTCAAGGTGATTCTCTTTCCAATTGACATTATGGTATAGGTATTCGTTCTCCCATCATGTATAGCTTTCATATCATACTGCCAAGGTCTACCCAAAAACATATGACATACATCCATCAACATAATATCACATAGTACTTCATCATGATATGATCCTATATGAAATTTTACTAGACATTGCTCACTTACTAGTATCTTGTGCTCATCTTGAATCTAAGCTATCCTATAAGGCTTTAGATGTTTTCTTCTTTCCAAATTCAACTTTATCACCATCTCCTAAAAAACTAGGTTATTTTTGCTACCACTATCAATGATAACTTTTCAAAACTCACCTCCTACTTTGCATCTAGTCTGGAACAAATTTTTCCTCTGTGGTGCTTCCTTGGGTACTTCTTTCTCCTAGAACAATTCTCTCCTCATGAATAATGATTCTCCCTTCTTAGGACTTCGTCTAAAACTCAGTGATTCCACTAGTTATTCCTCCACATATCTATTTCTTGCATGATTTCCAATCTTCTTAGTTTCTTGGTGACACTCAAATGCTCTATGTCCTCCTTCGCACTTAAAACAGGTTCCTCTGAAAGTTCTCTTGTCATATCCTTTCTCATCTCTCCAATATCCATCATTGCAATAATAATTTATATCATCTCTCCCTTTATGGTATGAATTGGAATACCTCTCTTCCTTGTGGTATGAATGTTTGCCCTTGTTTTTCTCTGCATATGGTTTTTCTACTCCAGAATGTGACCTTCCTTTCTAAAATTTTCCTCCTCTTCCTCTTTTCCTTTGTTCATGTCCTTTGTTTAGCTTGTCCTCCACCTTTAATGCAAACTGATATGCTTCCTCTACCAAATTCATCCTTACCAGATTCAATTCTTCTTGAATGTTCATCCTTAGCCCATTGATATATCTTGCCACTTTATCCTTGCTTGCTTCACTATGTCCAGTCCTAATGATAATCTTATGAAATTCCTTAGTGTATTATTTCACAGTGTTTTCCTTTTGTCTTAGGTTTTGCAATCTCTTTATCAACTCCAACTTATAGTCCACAGGTATAAACTGGTTCTTCAATTTTGTCACCATTCTATCCCATTTCACAATCTTCTCTTTACCTTTTATGTTTCTCTCCAATTGAACTTCCTTCCACCATATTGCAGCATGTCCTTTCAGTTTATTCTCTGGAAATCTCACTCTCTTTGGATCTTCAATTTCATCATATCCAAAGTATTCTTCAATGTCATTTATCCAATCAATCAACTCTTCAGGATTAGATTACCAATATAGTTCAAAATCTCTATTCTAGGACACTTTCCTAATTTTGAAATAGCCTTCAACATCTTCATTTGATCTAATTCTTCCTATTCTGTGGTTTCTTTAGTTAGGTTTGCAACTTGAACTTCATCATCATCACTTTCATCATTAGGTCTAGGGTTTAAGCATTTTTTGTAGGAGTTTAGGTGGACTCCTCAAACACCCCATAATCACCTGCAAGACAAAATAACTTCCACAAGAGAGAAATGGCATAAATATCATGCTATAATTAAGATGCAAGGATGTCAAATTGAATATGACATGATTACAAATGTACAAAATTCCTTGAATATATAGGCATGAGTGAAAACCTAAAATGTGTAAGATGTTGCCAAGTGCTAAAATTACGCTACATGTGACAACATGTGAACCCTATCTAGGAAATGATAAAAAGATAGAGATAAGTTCTAGAAGGAAAACTCATCTTCTAGAAGGAATCTTATCTCCTAAAAACAAGGAAGGGGGAATTACCCCATTATTAAATGATTTATCTAGTTATGCAACCTAGGACTTAAAATATTACCTAAGTAAACTTATGCAAAGTGTAATTAAATAATTAATTATACCAACATTTTCTTCTATCTTCTTCAAGAACATCCAATCTCACTTTCATTGTTCACATCATTTCCATCATCTCATCCATCTTTCCAGCAACATTAATAATAGTATGAATTCTCCTTGGTGACATCTCTTCCTAGGATCTAGTGCAACTACCTCAAGTATGTGATCTAGCTATAGGGTTGCAACTGCCTCACAATCAGTGATTTGTTGACAAACACAGGTAGGATACCTCAAGTCGACAATCTCTCCACACAAAGATCTTACAAAATGTCTTTCTCAACTTTGCTCTCCTCTCCCAAGGTCCGCAAACTTGCTCTAATACCACTTGGTACAATCAAGGATGGAGGGTCTAGGAATAGGACTGTTCAACCTTGTAGCAAGAGTAAACACAACAAAAACTAAAAGAATTGGAATAAAAATCCCACATGGGGTGTAGAGAATGATCAATTATTCACTAGCAACATGCCCTACCTTTCGACTTATAGTTTACAAAATGATATGGTGTTAAGCCCAGGAATACAATGTGGGATGAAGCCTTTATCTCCTATATCTTCCTACTTCTATATCACTCTATCATTTCTACCTAATGAAACTACACAATGCTTATATATATATATATATATCAATTCCTAGCTCTGAAAAAGGTCTATGTCAGCCTCAAGAGGTCCCAAAACCTGAAGTTGATGAAACATGTGAAGGTCGGCCAAAACATATGATTCTCCTTTAATCCTTGGACAAAAATGATGCGCATAAAAAAAAATGCCCTATGATGAATGTACATCCTTATGAAATGGTTTGCTGAGCTCCACAAGTCATGGAATAGGTTTGCACACTTGAAAAGCCAAGACTGGTTGGTGAATGCTCTCTGTCCAATTACTATTGATATTTTGTTAGTGATATCTTCATACTGAGATCTCCAAAACACTTTATTTCTAGATATGATGTAGATGTTGCAATGAAGATCATATATCCTACTCTGCAAGCTCTGATGTTACAATGTGGTATAATGCGGTATGAAGTACTGAGACTAGGTCTTAATAGTTAACTACTAAAATGCAAGAAAACATGAATGCAAATATTTTTGGTTGATGCAAGATTTCTTGCAACTTGGGATGCTCCTGTATCAAGTTGCATACCTCATTTTTCATCCTAGTCTTTTTATTTTCATTTAGACTTCACCTACACTTGGCAAGTATTATATGGTCAAAATAAGATTGCAAAGAAAATGAAAAGAAACGGACTTCCAAAAAAATGATTACTTTGTCAACGCCTTTGGCTCTTCCTCTAATGGAGCATCTAGAATACAAAAGTCATATCCTAATCCTTTTGAGAAATTCCTTGTTAGAGACAAACAAGGAAGAGTAACCATAGAGGAAGTAGAAGCAGTTGCCCAAAATCTTGAAGTGTTCTCATTTGTAGATGAGATGGTGTTATTGGATCCTCAAATATTTTTGGCCACTTTGTTACAAAATGGAGCAAAATTACCCCCTTGCTATGACATCAATGCACTTAAGACAATGTAACCAGATGAGACTTTACTTAATCAAGGAAACAACATCTCCACTCCTCCTCATAGTACATCACAAGTCAATTATTCATTTCCATTAGGAGGAGGGACTCAAGATGCCACAAGGGTTAATGCTACACCTACCTTTGGGAAACAAAATCTACACAACCCCCTCCACTTTCAACCCATTTTCTACTTCTAACACTATGGGGGCATCATCTTCCAATCCATTCATCATGGGTTTGAACAAGGCTAGTGGCAAGAGACCTAAGATCAGTGATAGTGGTCCTAAGACTCCTAAAATAAATGTTGCACCAAAAATGGGGACATCACAACATGTTACTCCATCAGAACAAGGGCCTACCAAAAACATGTCCATACAAAACAACATACAAGGTCCCACACCAAATATATCCACTCACAACAATACCCAATGACCTTTTCCACAATATGACAATTCAAATGGTTATAGATTTTCATGGCAACAACAATCCAATCCTCCACACATCAACCGAAGTCTCCAAACCAAAACATCTAAAAAAAAATACCACATATGACAAATCAAAATCCTTCACACTCATTTGCAACCAATCATAACTCATCCACTCATAACTTTGGATTGCATAATTCCAATACAAACATGGCCTCATGTCATAATGCCATTGTCAACACACAAGATACATATTTGACTCAAGTTGACATCTTAGCCAATCAAATGCTTTCCCTACAACAACAAATTGAGAATATACAAGTTTCCAAGAAGAAGACATAATATACATAAGACTTATGCCCATACCCATTCGACACAAGTCTATGCATGCCTCCCTTTCCACATGGCTATGTCATGCCTAATTTACCCAAATATAAAGGAAAGGGAAATCTAATCGAACATGTGAGAGAATTTTCAACATCTTGCATATATATTGCTCACGAGGCTATGTATTTGATGAGACTATTTCCACGAAGTCTTATGGGACAAGCACTTGAATGGTTTACTCACCTACCTAAAGGAATCCGCTCATGGGGAGACTTGGCCAATAAATTTATGGAAAAAATTTCCTATAATATTGATAATGAGATAACTATAGCCACCCTATGTCACATGACACAAGATGATGGTGATTCTTTCATATCCTTCTTCCAACGATGTAGGGGTTTTGATAGTATATGTCCAATTGAAATTGTTGAAAAACAAAGAGTAGTCATGTTTTTGGAGAACTTAAAGTCACCTTTGAAACAACAATTGAGAATAAAATTCCACACAACATTTTCTGACCTAGTGGAAAAGGGAATCATCATTGAAAAGAGCCTTACTAATCAAGGAGAAGTCAAGATCTATAATAAAAACTCAACCAATCAAACCCCATCTAATGACAAGAACAAGTATTGGTCACACAAAAAAAAACATCACTAATGATGGGGTTGTAGATGCTAAAGTTGTGAGAAAAATGGGCCCCATGCTTACTCTTAAAGGTACAAACATGAAATATGTTCCAAATAAAATGGAAAATGTGATCCAAAACAACCAAGAACATGGTCAACCTAGAAAAACAAGAAATTATCCACCTAAACGACAATACACTCCCTTAGGGGAACCAATTGAATCTGTCTTGAAACAACTCTTACAATCAAAGGTCATACAATTACAACTCATCAAACATTATGACCTAGGATAGTTTAAACTATTTTTGGTGGGATGACAATTCTACATGTGAATACCACCATGCCAAAGGACATGCCACTTCATCATGCCGAGAACTTAAGAACATAGTCCAGGATCTTATTGAGAATGGCACCATTGAAGTTGAAGGACAACAAGCCACATATAATAATGACCATACAATCTTCAAGAATCCCCTACAAGACCATGGAAATGGAAAGTCATTTGATTTGGGACAAAAGACCAATAATCATAAGATCATGTCAATACCATTATCATTAAAAAACTCATGAATGCATTGTAAACATGTTTTGAACTAAGTTCACTGCACAAGCAACCCCTCCTCAACCGCAACAACCAAAGTCTCAATACAACCTCTTGGACCATTTAGGAAAAAACCCCCACACAAATCTTTGTCTTAGAGCTTCTTTGCATTTATCCTGAACATAGGGCTATCCTTAACAAGGCTTTGCAAGATGCTTCCATCCCAACCAACCTTGATGTCAATATTTTTCAATAAATGGTAGGATGATTGACTAATCCCCATCACATATCTTTTTTGGAACAAGATTATTCATCCCCAAAAGTAACCCATAATGATCCTTTGTACCATGAAGTTTGTGTCCCTAAAACCAAAGTCAGATGAGTCTTGGTAGATGGTGGATTAGGCCTAAAAATTTGCACTCTTAAAGTAGTCAAGGAATTAGGATTATCTGAAGCATGTGTGGATGTGACAAAGAGAATAGTAATTAAAGCCTGTGATGATGAAGAGTGCTCTTCCAAGGGTGTTCTAACATTACCAATCAAACTTGGGCATGTTTTCATGGAAACTACTTTTCAAGTCTTGGACCTTAACCTCCCATACAAACTACTCCTTGGAAGACCATGGATTCACACTATGAAGGACATTCCCTCTACATACCATCAATGCCTGGAGTTCTCTCATGAAGGCACCAAAATCACAATTTCTAGTGATCCTGACCCTTTTCAATATTGCAGTAATCTAAAAGGGACTACTCAATTCAAAGTGTCTATAAAAAAAGAAGCCTCATCATCCTACTACATCGAACCATATTCCTTTACCAAGTCATCCACTCCATTTTCTACACCATCAAACCTTAAGGTCCAAGATGATATGCCATATGGAAATAAAAAGGAATGGGTATGGCTAAAAATGGTCAAAATTATAACAATGATGTCAAGATAGCCATAAGGTATAGGTGGCCATGCTTGGATTGAGACATTTTGGGACCTTGATGACACTTTTGTGTCTGGGTTTATGTCCCCCTATTGTTGGAAGTCATCCTACCAAGTCATTAATGTGTGCGAGATTCCTTTGACATTAGATCGAAAAGGATAGTCCCAAAGACACTATTGATGGCATCACCCTCTTGTCACTCCATCCACATCATAGACATGGATCAACAAGTTACATATAAAGATAAAGAAGGCTCCGATAAAAGAGTTTCTTTAAAAGGAGATGGACATACCATAAATAAAATAAGATCAAGAAAATTCCCTTAGATTTATTGGAAAAATTACAATTCAAAAATGAAAGCAAGTAAAAGTTGATCTCCAAGTATGCCTCTCCATCCAAAATATTAGGCATATTAAAGGGGTCACTTTCACTCATTCCATACACTCCATTCAACCCATCCATATTTGCATTTCTATCACATCATTCCACTACCATTGGCAATGTATTTCCTTTGATGATGATCCCTATCCAAAATATTGGTGTTGACGTGGTGCAGGGTGAATACCATGATGGTGGAAAATCTTTGCAAATGAAGAGACAAATCCGTAGGGTTCATATTCGGATGAGCGGCTTGTACCAAAGGTCTAGCCTCTTTGTGTCAAGGGAAATGATGAGGTGGTATGCATGGAACCTCCTTGTATCGAGAAATCCAATGGCTTTAAAGTGTCATTTGATGTTGTTGAAGAGGGTATCATCCTCATTTTAGTAGGTTCTATGGTCACAAAACCAAGAGCTCATCCTCAATAGTGTTCGCCAAAGAATTTAGTCATCCAAGAACTAATTCTGATGTGACATCGTGTGTAACCTAGAGGTTGGAAGTTCCTGTTTTGGATTTCTGGAATGTTTCACTTAGATCAGATGTCATTGAGTTATCCATGTTGTGATCCCATCAAACACAAAATGTCTTGATATGCCTCAACATTGATGTTTAGACTTTCTGCATGTCTTTTGAATGTTTTGTTCGAGCCTTTTGGATCTAAAAAAATAACTAATGCTCATAAAGGCTGATCATGAATAGGACTACAACAAGATATAGCATGGGAGAAGTTGCATCTATCCAGATTAATTTGTGGCATGTGCCAAACACATTGACAAATGTTTGACAATCCTCAAAAGGTTTTATGCTACCAAAGGAAGCATAGTAAATTTTCTCAAAATGTTGGTCTTACGAGACTTTTGTTTAGGGTATGAGAACCCCTAAGCTATCCAATTTGAAACAAATCTCAATTTTGATGTAGTTTCTCTTGAAGCATGGGACCAACAAGTCTCTAAAATCATATAACCTTTTGAGTCTTTGTTGGTGTTGTTTTGGGCTAAGTTTCCTTTTCTTGGGTTTTTGTATCTTGATCTTGTGAGAAATCATTCATGTGTGGGGCTCAATTGCTTATCTTTGCTTTTAATGACCCCTTTTTAGATTATGCAAACTTGTCCATGGTGTTGTGACCCTCGAAATTTAACCTAGAACCCGCTTAGAGCAAATGCGGTGATGAGCTCCTCCCCCACAGTGGTATTTGCTCTATATTTGCCCCTCATGTCCGAATTGTGTTTCAAACAATACTACAAGCCAATCCAATGTGGACTCATACTTTATCCGCAATTTTTGTGCCCTGGTTAGATCTTCTACCCCTACTTCAAACGGCCTTTGGGTTGAGGCATGCTTTCCATCTCTACTAAAAGCCGTAAAATTGTGGGGCGGCTTCAGAACGACCGTTCTTGCACCAACAAACAGATTAAGGATTTTGGCAAATTCTAACACATTTCTAGTAAGGACTTTCCGTTCGTAGGAGTTGACTTGGCAAGAGTCCCCTGATCCATCTTTCGAGCCAACCGCTTTACCTTCATTTATATCTTTGGCTTTAGAGTGTTACTTGAGTCGCCGCTGGTGAGTACTTTTTCCCGAAGATAAACAAAAGTAGCAAAGACACAATCCGTAACTCGATCGATCTTTGATGGCACAAAGAACGAGAATGTACGCGAAAATGCCCCTACTCACACTCGCACAAGATTGTTCAATTTTTAAGCCCAAAATGAAGTGTTTCAAAGCAATAAAATGTATTTTTGAGTGTTTCTCTTGCACCCTAGATCGCACGAAGCGCAAGGGGAGAGGATACGCACTCAAAAGACAAAATAACACAATCAAGCACTTGTTCGTTTTAGCCTCAAAGCAATGATGACTTCATTTTAAGCACCAAAATCAAATGTGAAGTTTGCCTTGTTCAATTTTAAACCAAAACGAAATCTAGTAGGTTTGTTCTAAGGTTCGTTTTAAGCCCTTTGCAATGAAAATGAAATTGTTCGTTTTAGCCCCAATTGAAAACTAATGTTCTAAGAAAAGGAAAACAATTTCGTGGTGTTGATTAAACACTTAAAGTGTTAAAGAACACATTGTGTTTTCAAAAAAACATTTCCCTCCTTTCGTGAAGTAGTATTGATCAAAAAATCAAAGTGTTAAAAAACACATTGTGTTTTCAAACAAGAATCCTCCTCCTCTTTTGCTTTGCATCTTTTCGCCTTTGTTCGTTTGTATCCTTCGCTTGTACCTTCGTTTGCTTTTGTACCTTGCCTTTGTTCACTTTTTGGTACCTATTAATCAAAAGAACAAATCATGTGAGATTTTAAAAACATTAAATGTCTTTTGATTATTAACTCCAAACAATAGCATGATATAAAAAGAAACCAATGATAATAAAAGAAATATTTAAAAGTGACTTTTTGCTTTGATAGTAATGTCATTGAATCACACTTGTTAGATCCATTTCTTCCCTTATCAATCAATCACAAAGAGTAAGTCTTTCACCATAAATTTCAAATTTAACTATGGTCACCAAGATGAGAAATGATTTATGATAGAAAACTTTAATAAATCATATCAATGGATTAACTTAAAAAGAACAACTCTTTCAAAGCATCATCTTAATCAAACATTGACCATTTCACCCAACTTTTGTAAGTTCATAAATTTTGCATGTTTCAAGAAACTAATGGTGAAACATGGATTGATAAATTTCCTGCGCCAAACTGTTAGCTAGAATAATAAATCAGTCTAATCTCTAAAACAAGTTTTCTAAACTCATCACAAAGACTTGAAGGCTACGTAGATTCTCCAGTCTGTCATAGATGCCATTCAATCATCATTCCCTGCACAGATATTTATTAGTGATAGCAATCACATTAAAAGCGCTAGACAAACAAGCATATCATGAATCTTTTTACTGCGCCTACCATGACTCCATTTAATATATTTGTTTGCTGTGCTCCTTACAACTGTCCCTTACAAGCATTCAACAAAGCAGATTACAACTGGCAAGTAAGATCACAAAGACAAATAAGCGCGCCCAAAGTCTGGATTTTTCAAATTTCATCATTTGGTGAGTATTTGCTGGTGAAAGCGCCTCATTGGTCAAAATGGAGTTATCCAGAGTCTATTCTGCCAGCAGCAAAGGGTGAGTGATAAATGAAAGGATTTTCATGGCAACTAATAGCGCACGCAGGTATTGAAAGATCACCCGAAAGTCTATTTAATACATTGCATTGATTGTATTTATTAACTGTGTGATGGTTTAAAATCATACACAAAGACTGTAGAAGCATATACAAGACGTGTGAATACTAGAATGCGCATGGCAGGCAAAAAAATGTGGCAGCCTAGACAAAGGCATGCGAACTGCTTGACATAATTGAAATGTGGAAGCATAGACAGGGCCTGTGAACTGTTTGACAGAATGGCGTGGGAACTATCTGGATGTAAAGGCAATGTTTCTAAATGATGTGGCTGCATAGACAAGGCACTGTGTGTTCTCATGGTATGCAACGTTTGCAGTATATGTATTAAATAGATTCGTTGAAAAGGCTTTTAGAAACATGCAAGCAAGTGTAATTAGCAGGTGTAAGGCCAACTACCACAGCCCTTTCCCACGGACACAGAGAGGACATATGGAAATTATCTCAATGCAGCTTCACACTCTTCATTGTGACATCAAAACATTATGACTATCTTTAGCAGCTCAAATCATCCTTTGCCAAATTAATATAATCCAATGCGCGTGGAAAAGAATAGAATGCTCTTGCATTAGCTATGTTATTCATTGCTAAAGTTAGCTGCATGCTGGTAAAGTTGAGCCCAAATCTCTACATGAACTAAGATATATTATGCCAAATGCCCATAAGAACAAACTAAAAAAGTAAGGTCGCTTCATTGTTTTCTCAGAAAATTAAAAGCTTTAAAGAACTCTCGGGAAATGCAATGATGGTGACCTCATGAAAGGCTGCAAGCACATTCAATGACAGAAATCAGTTGAGAAATCACCAAAGGGATACGGTGCACAATCTCTATTAGCTACAAAGTGTGGCAAACAAAGATAGCAATATTAATGAAAGAAACAACGTATTTCCATTGCCTGTGCCAAAATGAAAGCATGCAGATCCAAGATAAAAAGATATGCAGATTACTCAAAACTCAAATTCAATAAAGAGTGTTCTTGTTTCCTTGAATGTTTCAACATGCATGTTAAATATATACGAAGTGCCCTCCTTCTAGCGCCATTTGTGAGTACCTTTAAAAATCTGCAAACACTATACTCAAACAAGGGTTAGTATCAACAAATCCTTCAAGAATACCCCTATGAAATACATTGCAAATGTTCCAAAATGCCACAAAAGATAAAAGAAAACCAAATGCATAATGAAAACATTCAACAAACTACCTATTCCATAGTTGGATTGGTGTCACTTGTGCTAGTGACCCTTTCCCAATCCTTGATAAAAGCTCAAATTGAAAATGCTATGAAGATGGTGGAGTGATGATGAACAAGATTAAATCTCAAGTGAAGAGAGTAACCTTGCATGAAATTGTGAAGATTGTGAAGGATTTGCTTGAGGATGATGCTTGTATTTAAAGATTTTCAAAATGCCAAATGTTGAAGAGGGACCAATGTGGGATAAAAATCAAGCCAATGATAGAAGGACACTTGTCACCATGTGATTAGTTAATGTGTGTGCAAGATTTGGGAAGAGTGCCCAAGAGGGGGAACTTTTGAATTCAAATTTGCAATAAATTTTGAGAGGGGGACAAGAAAGAAGAGCAATAAATGCCCTGTTTGACTTGTCATTGTTGAGGGAAAATGATTGTTTTAATAAATCAATAAAATTGATTTATTGTGCAAGTGGGATGGGATTAGCCTTAGATTAGGATTAGATTAATTTAATGATGATTATGCTGATTTAATGCTGATTAATTGATTTGACTTTTTGGACTTTGGAAAATGATTTAAGATTTGATTTAAATGGCTTTTTGATTTTAAATAACCTTAGGCAATGAAATTATTTAAATGGATGAAGGTGATGAATGGATCCAATGCAAGAGCTAATTTGACCGAATTTGATCGAATGCATAATGTGAATTTTGCATGTCTACACTTCCTATCCATACTTCTCCAACTGAACCACCAAAGATGAAGGCCACAATGGAAATATCAAAAGAGTTGGAGAGACAAGAAAGGGAAGCTACAAAAGAGATGGAGGAAGAAGCAGGTGATTACCATGAGCACCCCGAGTACCAGCATCTGACGATTGAAAAAGTGGTGCACTAGGGAGAAGGAACACAATCATCAAAGGGGGACACTAATGAGCCAGGTGCCAGGTACATTGTGGAGACATTTGATCCCAACCTTGAAGAGGAGTTGGCCCAACAACTTAAGAATGTGGGAGAAGAAGTGGAAAAACAACCCTCTGATGAAGAAAAGCATGAGGAAGAGGAAATGGAGGAAGATACCGAGCCTCCATCTGGGGAGCATGACAGAAGCCCCAAACCTAATGAAGAAATTCCTCTTTCAGAGGAGAAAGAAAAAGAGGAGTGAGAAGAGAGCCTTGGGCACAATGAAGAAGTGTTGCCTCAGCGTGAGGAAGAGGAAAAGAAAGAAGAAGATAAACCTGAAGAAGAGTCTGAAGCTCACAAGAGCCTAGAAACGAAACATCCTGAAGAGCATGGGAACAATGAAGAAGAAGAAAAGAAAACTAATGAAGTGGAGGATAGCCCCAAAGAGCACACAACCTCTGAGTCACCATAGAAAGAAACTATGTTTATTTAGGATTTTGATGAGGAGGAAGGGAGGACAGAACAAGAAGCTCCATGTGATAAGGTAATGGAAATCCAACACACCCACGAGGAAGAAGGTGGTCATGAATCACCAAGGGGAGAATCTCAGATGCCTAAGTGGCTTAAGAAACAACTAAAAAAGAAAACCCCAACCTCAAAGGATCCAAGGGCATTGCTGGAGGTAATCCTAGCTCGAGCCCAAATAAGCACGAAGAAAGAGAAGAAGCCTAAGGTCATATTTCAGCTGACAATGGATGCATTTGGATCTAGGACCATGCAAATAGCCACTCTAGTCATAGGAGAAGAAGGGGTAAGCTATAAAATCTCCACCCTTGATATAGAAACCGCCACAAGAGAGAAAAGAATCAATCATCTCCAGGGGTCTGTTACCACTATTGTGCACCAAATGAACAAAGATAAGACCTCTAAGGAAGAGTTGAAGGCACATGTGGCTGATTTGACAACATATATTTAGTTGTGGCCATTAGTAGAAGAGCTCCCCACCACATCCTCGATGCTACCATGATTGTTGTCCAAAGACCACATTGATCAGCTAGAGAAAATAAATAATTGGATAAAGGCCACAAAGGATTGGTTCAGACAAGTCCTCGACAATGGCAACATGGGCATTGGTCGTGCAGTCAAAACAGCCAACAAATTCTTCGAGTTACAAAAAGTGCTCGAGGAAATAAGGAAATTTTGCACCGACTTCCTCGAGTTATATAGGATCATGTACCCCAAACTTGAGGCTATCCTCAAGGTACCTGATGGATCTTGGGAGGATTTTTCTTTGGAAAAAGGCGATCATTGGCTCATGGAGATGTGGAAACTGGGCCTTGACCATAGAAAGGAGGTGTTAGAACAAGTGCTCCATGAGGTGGAGCTTGAGATTGATTGGATCAAGGAAGTCTAGTTTATTTGTGAAGAATACATAAGGTTGATGATGGACTTTGATGTTCCTTCCATCGAGCTGGATCCAAAAAAGATAAAGCCCTACTTTCACAAGAAAATGGAGAACAAAATTGTGGATACACTAATGCTGGATTTCATGGGTTTTGCTGCTCAATCCTTCGCTCAATCTAAGTAGGTGATTAAGAATGCACAAAAATATGATAGGGACTGGGATGACCTCATGAATAAATCCAGAAAACTTAACTTCTAGATGATCCAATTAGATATATTGGAGTGGGATAAGCTCCTGAGATTGATTGGAAAATTTGTGGAGTATGCCACCTTGAAGAGGAATGAAGGAATTCTTGTGATTGATGATGAATTCCTTACAGTGTAGCTACAACAAAGGAAATAAAAAAAAGACAAAAGAGCTACAGTGCTGCCACAAGAAGACAAAATAGGGAAAATGACAAAGATGTAATTTTAAATTGTAATATATTTGGGGGTAGGTAAGATCCTAGTTTGTAGTGAATCTTGGCCACACAATGGAAATCAATCTTGGCCATTCATTTTTCTTTCTGGACACTATAAATAGGGGGTATCCTCTCATTTTCAAGAGAGAGTTGAGTTGTTGTAATGGAATGCTACTAAAATTTTGATAGAAGTTCATTGGCTTTTGTGAATTCTTGAGTTTTAGTTGCATGTTACATGGTTCTTCTCCCTTAGTTAATTTGAGTAGATTTACTTTGTATTTTTACATGTTTTAGCTTGTTCTAGTAGATTATTTAATGTTGTTCATTGGTTTTGAAGAATTCTGCAGTGTGTTGGGAACTTTCCTTGTCCATACTTTTTGTTGTTTATTGATGATAAATAGCTATGTAAAGTTAGTCTAGGCATAATCTAAAAGCTACTCTAAACTTCTATCTTTTATTCATGCTTATGGTGAATGAATGGTTGAATATCTACAACCCTTAGAAGCTTGCACTATTTTCATGATACTATGAGGTAATCTGGTTAAGTGAAATTCAGTTTTAGGAAGGTTGTCCACAATAGGGTCCTCCACGATCACTATTCACTGTTAGTTTCAAATCTAGGAACTTCTTCTCCTCCCTGCCCTTTTTCCATTTTTTTTAAATAACCTATGCTAAGTTTCATTACACATTGTAAATCCAAATCTCAATCTAAAATAGGAGTTCAAGACTGTTGTTTGAACCTACAACAATTGCACACCAACTTCCTCATCATAAAAACTCCATTTTAGGATCCAACTTCCCTTCAGCTTAACTTCGTAAGTCTGCCCTATGATTACCAAAAAATTCACATTGAACCAACTGAGAAATTTCATGCAAGTCGTGGCCTAACACCCGAGAGACCTTGGGGTGATTTTCAACAACCTGTTGTTGGAGATTTCCTTTCAAGAGAGTAGTGCACCTATGCACTACCTATGTTGAGAAAGTGCATAAAAAAAACATCAACACCTTCATATTTTCCACTTATATTTCATGTCCAAATCAAGTCCTTTTGTCTAGCATGGCCATCCAAACAAGATCAATGGATCATCACAAATTATCAATTCCACACTTAGCTTTAGAGAGCCATGCCAATGACTCAAAAAATACAAAAAAAATAAAAAATTCAAAAAAATTATCACCTTGATGACAACCTGGCAAATAGGCATCTTGGTGACACCAAAAAAAAAAGAAAATAATAAAGAAAAATAATCCATCTAATAGTGAAAACCACTTTGGTGATGCTTTGGATAAGTATCATGGTGAAAACCTAGCAAAGAGATGCCATGTGCAGTTGAATTTGCTTTGTCGTCTACCATCATTCTAATCTGACCTTTCACATCATTCATCCTTTTGTATAATTCATAATAATGTCTTGATATCCTTTATACAGCTTGGAACGATTGTGCATCCTTTCATCTTCCCATATTCATCACAATAAAATTATTTTCTTATTCCATCCTTAATAAATTGGTCCCATCTCGACTATGGGAAAGTACTTAACATATGTCTTCAAGGGATTCTATGCTTGAGGTCAAACACAAAATCATGAAATGTCAAAAACCCAAAAAAAATCACATAATGTTAAAAAGTCAAAAAAATCAAATATTCACAAAATAAATAAAAATCAAAATATGTCAAAAACACAAAAACATCCAAATAACTTGCAAAAATCTCCAAAAAAGAGTTAGACCCAGTCACATTAGTCAAGTCATGTTGAACTACATTGCCTTTGTGACTTAACGTAGGTAAGTCCATCTATAAATGTGCCCCCAATGCATTAGGTCAGTTCGTTAGGATTTTGTCAAAAAAATTCAAATCATAAGTAAGTCATTTGTCAATAAGGCAAAGTAAAGTCATGTCGAATTATGAGGTCTTTGTTATTGCTATGTATGCAAGTCCATCTATTGATGAGTCCCCGAGGCCCCCCTAGGTAAATCTTTTAGGGTTCGTCAGGTCTGTCAAAACAAGTAAAACATCCATACTCACAACGATCACTCAAAGTGTCATGAATCAAGAAGCAAACTAGTCAATAGAATATTCAGGTCAACTCAATCAATCATCAACCAACATTAGATGTTAATAAGAAACATATGTCTCTTGTGCAAGATGTGTCCTTTCTGCTATGAGACTTTTTTCACTCATCAAAACTTTGTCATTTTCCTTATTAGGATGTGTCCTTCCTAAAGATAGGCATAGTCAAACAATCAACTTGTCACTTGGTCAAAACACATGTTGGAAAACACTTGGAAAATGATCTAAATGACTGTTGTCTTATTTGTCTTATCTTTTAGATTTTTCTTTGGTCATGTTACTAGCTATCTTAAGGATGTCTCGTGAAGGATTTAGAGAAGTGATGATGTCTCATGACTCTTTTCTTTGACTATTGTTTGTGGTTTGTCTTGGAAAAAAGATTGGGGAAAATTTTTCCTTTAGTACGAGCCAGGAAATTCCTTGTCTTCGATTGTCTATTTTGCAAGTGGATGACCTTACACACCTTGGTATATGTCATACCATGGTGCTTTTTGTCCATTTTTCATATTTTTACCACCCAATGACGATTAAATGTAAGGACTATTATTTATTTGGAAAAGTATTGAAGTCCTTCTTCTATACTAACATCCATGTCTTTTGCACTAACATTTCTTCCATCTATATTTTGGTGGTGTTCTATGGCACACAAAAGGATATCTTGCATATATATTCATGTTAGAAGCATCATATAGGAATGATCATACATACATATTAAACCATACATATTGCATCATAAAATACAAAAATATCCATGGCATATAGTCCTATAGGCATCAATATAAACATCCATTATCATATCATAATTTTGCATACCATAACAATTGGAAGGACATATTACATACATGTCACATCTACATCTATAATCATAATCCATGAACATCCATCATATTGCATATATATTTTTACTTGCATCATATAAACATAATATAACATGAAATCTCATAATCATCACCCATCATTAGCATCATATGGCATATACATGACATCCATAACATCATAAAAATAAATGCATACATCTACCATCTAGAAATCACATATAAGTCATCAACATATAGAATGCATAAAGAAAAACATATATCATCCATGACATAATAAATACATAACAATAGAATTCACATCATATAATCGTTGCCAAAACCATATTATCATATATATCGCTCAAAATGTGTCATATTACAATGTTAAAATGTATCTCAAAATGGAGCTTGTGGGCTTGATGGTAAAAAATGCATGTGTCTAGATAAAATATCAAAATATTCCCTAGCCTAAACTTCCATGCTCTCTAGAGGGTGATTGCTATGGTGAGTCTGGTGGCCTGCACTTTGAAAGTGGCCTATTATATGGCCTTGGTTGACTCGGTTGTGAGATCCCCCCACTGCTCTCTCCCCTACTATGTGACTGTCCGCGATGAGACCTTCCACTGCTCAATTCCACTGATGCACTAGGTGCCCTACACTTTGGTGGAACCTCAGCCTCATATAGGTCCCTATATTACTGCTTGTGTCTACCTTCCTTAAGGAATGCTTGTGCTATCTTTACGATAGATCTAGTGCATGTGGCCATGAATTCAATAACCCTCTACTCTACCTCCTATTCCTGGACCATTGTTGTATCTCTCTCTATCCTCAATCCATCCCTCTCTTTTCACAATGTCCCTGCCTTAGTCTCCATGGCTTGGACCCTGGCCTATAGATCTAGTATCCTCTGATCTACTCCCTACTCTCCATCTCTAATGGGGATTTCCTTGAAGGCTTCCATGTCCTCCCTAAGACAATACTCTCTTGGAGGATGTACTCTACCTCTCCCATCACCTCCTCCTCCTATTTCCCCTCCTTTAGATGCTCTACCTCCATCACAACCACCTCTATTGCCACATCATGCCTCCCCACCTCAAGTGATTCATCCTCATGTCGACCCTCCTTGACAACCATCTCCTCCTCCTGTCTCCCCTCCTCTCTCTCCTCTCTAACAGGAGAAATTGGTGCCATCCATCTCCTCTTTCATCCTATTTTTCCTCCACCCCTACCATCTCCTCCATCATCTCCTCTTCCCTCATCTCCTCATCATCCATCTCCTTGTCCTCTACCTCCCCGTCATCCACCCCTCCAACCTCATGGGCCCCAACCTCGTTGTGCTATTGATGTTGGCTAATATGGATTTGTCAAGGGTACTAGCCTATGTGTCAACCACCATGCATCATACTCGATAGTGGTCCCAACATCTACTAGACCTCCCCTCCATGCCCACTACACTTCCTATAGTCCATTAATCCCATACTCTGTTGTGGTCACTAGTATAACTGGTCCCCATGGTGTCACCTCCTGAGAAGATCTAGTAAACTCTGTTATGCCCCTTGAAATGTCTTGAATCTATCCAAACTATCTCAACACTTGATCAAGTAGATACATCTCAATAATATATTAGGATTGGACTATCTATCCAATCAGCCATCTCTCCTATCTGCACCATTGTAGGTGTTGATCCTCATTGGTCCACTGGGCACTATATTTGTAAGGCCTCCATATAAAACTGACCATGGTATCTATGTCGTGCATGTAGTACCCTATATCTTTGAAATGTGTTTGAGTCACAACCCCACAATACATATATACATAGGGTGTGTTCGCTCCATTTATTGAACGATAGGAGGATGAAACATGATGATGTGCTCCCAGGCCCATACCATCAGGAGTGCACCCCACAACTCATAGACTATCCATCATGGTAGGCTATGTCATGCAACTAAAAATAGAGCATCTCTAATAAGAAAGGACCCCATGCATAAACTATATCTTTGGCCACCATCTCTACTAGCATCTCACCCATCCAACTGGGTACCTATGTCCTCGATGGTTTAGAATAATGACCCCCACAATCAATGTGCACATGATGCAGTCAAACCTCTCATACCTCTTTGTAAAAGTCTCTCATCTGATCTCATACTAGTCTATGCCCAGTTCTCTGACATCCTCATATATATAATAGTCTAGGAGTGTCTAATATATGTGTCCTGGGTCGTACCTAACTTTCTCTCCTTGAATAAGCAATTGTAATATCTAATAGATGTCCTCTAGGGTCACAGTTGCCTCTCCTATCAAAAGGTGGAAAGAGCATGTCTCTGAATGCCATCTCTCTATGAGTGCATTCAACATACCCCTATTTTCCCTAATAATGAGCATGAAGGTCACATGATAAAAATCAAGATGACATAGTCAGTGCTTCTCAGTGCTCATCAACTAATCCCATAGTTGGTAAGTCATAGGTCAAGACTCCTATGTATAAATAGGGTCAAGTGCAACCTATCATCATAAGTACAAGCATTGCATCAATCAAAAAGCCTAGTCAAACATGTTAGACTTAAGTTGCAAAATAAATTTCATCTTAATTTGGGGAAAAAAAATTTAAGAGCCAATTGTGTCACACAGTTAAATAATTGTGTCACACAATCACAATTGTGTCACAACATTTTCATTTGCATCATCATAAAACATTTGTGTCACATGCCTTGGAAGATGCGTCGCAAGGGTGCAATTACATTCAAGCCTCATCCAGTTGCAACTCAAAATATCAATTATGTCATTTTCCTAATCAATTGCTGGTGCAGGAGCACCTATTTGATCACATGCCTCCATGAGGCCATATTGAGTAATTTGTTCCATCCTTATGTTTTGAGATTTTAATAAGCCCAAGAGGCCACCTTTGTGGTGTTATAGGTCATAGGATGTTGTTCATTTCTCATATATTGTAAAAATTGTCAAAAGTGCAAAACTAGGTAGATGAAATGTCATTAAGGTGTTTTTTCAACACACTAATGAAAAGGTGGTTGCAAATAGTTGGTTTTGGTTGAAAATTTATAAATAAACCCTTCAAAACTCGAATTGGGGGTTGGAGACATTATTTTTGAAGTTAAATGAATGGCAACCTCAAGTTTGGTATGCATTTTCTGATTTTTACATTGTTACCAGATTGAAGTTGTGATTTGTACGGCCTGGTATGGACTCAAATGATAGAGTATCATATATTGATGGAAAGATCTCTGTTTCTAGTTTCCAATTTTTTTTGTCTCATTGAATTTCATCGAGTTTTGTGGAAGATATGATTATTTTTGTGAGACTGCCTTTTCTAACAATATTGTGCAAGAATTTACAATCTAAAGAAGTGTGATGGTACGGAATTTAAAGTCTATATTTTGGATCTAAAACCAATCGGATTTTGTTTCCATGTGAATCTAATTTCATTTTCTTCAACTCTCATCAAAATTAATTAAGAATTGAATGAGTTGTGAATATTTTTGTGAGGGCAGGTCTGAACCCTACCTAGGGTTTGCAGTTTTTGGAAAAATACAATAACTTTCATTTCAACCGTTGGATCTTCATAAGAATTGGAAGAAAAGACTATAACTATGTTTTATTTAATCTCACCAGAGGGATTGGCTTCATTATTTATTTTTTATAAGTTATTAATGACTGTTCATGAGAATAAATTGTGGGCTGCCATGGCTATGTTTTCAATGTGATATAGAATGACTAAGAACATGTGTCATATAATTATTGTTTTGGATTATTATTGAAGGTTTGTGAGATGTGTTGTGAATCCTCATAGCTCTGCATTAGTTGCATCTCAATATTATGATTGTGTCTTTCTATCCCACACTTGTAGTGCGCAATCAGTTGTGTTATGATGCACAACCTAACCTAGACGTCACCTATGCACTTGTGGCATTTCACAGATAGTTGCATCACTCACGATAGCAGTTGTGGTGATCGAAAAGTGACACAATTGCTTGCTAAATTTATCTATGGCCTAGAAATACGTGAAATTAAAAACTAACAAAGTGGGCTAAAAGGCACTTACCAACTCTCCTGCGCCATCCGGTCATCTAAAGGTCTAAATTTGTGGTATCCTCAATGCTCGGTGTGTGGAATAGGTGACATCTTTGCAACTTCTTCTATCAAAGCTCCTAAGTTTTCAAAGTCAAAATGCATAAATGAGTCATTTGACCCCTCAATTTTCCATTTATACCTCCTCAAAATTAGGGTTTTGACAAGGGTTTGTGTTGGTTGCACTCTGTGAGAGGTATAAAACCTTATATGGCTACCCCAAAAGTCCTGAAACTTAAATCTTTCATCAATGTGGCATTCTTGGCTATCAATTTGACTTTTCGAAACAATTTTCAAATTTTTAAAAAATTTTGGAAAATTTGCAAAAAAAATCTAAGGGGGCATAGGTCTACCTTGTTTATGCTAGGGCATTTTTTGACTAATTTTCTTTCACACAATGTGATAGATTGCATTGTATCAAAGAGGGGCAAAATGTAGACACTAAAAATTGTCCTAGGCCCATGACTTCTAAATTCTTCATCATTTTCTCTTTCATCATTGATAATTAAATAATTTTAATTATTTAATTTATTTATTTCTAGATTTATTTCTTCTTTGATTAATTAAATAAATTTTATTTATTTAATCATTTACTTACTTGTCCTTATCTTTCAATTTTGAATTAAATCATTATTTAATTCAAAAGGTCAACATGTCACATGTCTTCTATAATTAAATAATACTTTTATTATTTAATTATTCATTTAAATTTCTCCTACCTCTTTATCCATGCCAATCTTATCTTCCACATCAAATCTTATCTCTTGACATCTCATTTAATTCCAGCCCTTGATTGAATTATTTCATAGTTCAATCTCAACCCTTCATCCTTGTCATTTTCCCTAATTTTTCCCTAACCCTATTCCATACTACAACTTTCATTCTTGGTCATTGATCTTTAGGTCAAATTAACCTTTCAATCTCAGCCCTTCATGAAAAATTGACATTCTATAAAAGACATCTATTTTTCCATTGTCAATCCATCTAGAGACATCTTGTCAAGTTACCTATTGCTATCTAGTGAATTTGTCTACATGTTATCTAGTCTATCTACATACTATCAAGTCAAGTGCATTCTAGTCAATTAGAATCTCAATATTTTGCTTTCTCATTTTCATTAGGCCTATTTGCATACTCAAAAATATGAGGGAAATTATTCATATCAAGAAAGATGGAGAAGTGCAATGAAGGTGAATCAATGGTGGAATGAAGACTCTTTGGTAATATTGTTCTATGTTTTATTTCTTTATGTTTATTTGTACTTCATTGTTTATTAGGGTTTTATTTATATGCTTTGTTGTCTAACCTTGATAATTTTACCTTGATTACACTTTCAAGTACATTAGTTGCACCTCCTACAAAGGAAATCACAAAGGAAGAACTAATGGAGAAACTTAAGACTTATGAAGAGATGTATCAGCATTTTGACAAGTTAGTTTATTTGAGCAACATGAAGATTGTAACTATTGTATTAGAACATTTGAATAAAAATATTGAGAGGAAATTGAATAGTATTCATTCCAATTATTATTCTATGTTTGATGAAATAAGGAATTTTGACAAGGAAAAATAATTTTCCATCCCATTGATGGACAAGTGGATCCCTAGATTCCAAGAACTGAGAGATATGGCTATTGTATCAAAGGATGATTCCAATCAGCCACCCAACATTGTCCCGACTCTTAAACTTGTAAATGGAATTAAGGAATATTAGGGGTTAATTGAACCATTGGAAAAGAAAATAAGGGAGTTGGTGCAAAAATTTTGATGAGTGAAGTTTTAGTTTTCTCCCTAATATCTTGAATGATGTTGGTGAAGTTAAACCTCTATAGCAATGGAAGGATCAGGCAAGTAGTGTGATAGCAACCCAAGAATCACTGATTTATGATGGGGTTGATCTCAAGATGCTAAAGAACAATATGGATAGGCTATCTCACATAGGAATCTTCATAGAAGAATTTGATAAAGAGGCCAACTAGGTAGTAATAAAGTAAAACCCATAAAGAATCAAAGAAAACAAGGTTATTGTATTTAATTGGCCTTCTAAGGAAGAATTTGAGCTTTGAAAGACCAAGTATGTTGACATCTTGGACTTGTAGGTTGTCTTCTAGTTGCATGGTGATAATGGACTTTGATTTTGTGTCTTGAGTAAAGTAATGGTTTGCAATAAGACAAATTGCAACATGATGAATACAATACGTGGCCTAGAAATAGTACAGATTAGGCTTTTGATATGTCAACATTCAAATATTGTATATTCCTCGAACTTAAAGTTGATGACATGGTCTGCTGATGTGGAAATTTTTTGCTATATTATTTTCTCCCCATTTTCATTCTTTTTATCTTCAAATTTTGCAAGCATGTGGAAAAGGTGTGTTGCTCATGGAAAGAACCTCTTCACAAACTAAAGAATCTTTTGAAAGGTAGGAGATATCTTCATCAACGAATGGGAAATAAATTTTCTCTCATATAGACATCTCCCTTGAGTTTTGGAAAATATAACGGTCTTTTGAATGCAATTGTAAATTTCAAATGAAAAAGTGACGTGTACATTGGCCCGAGGCTTGTTTTTCTCCCTTTTTTTTATAAAAGGGAATTTAGGGCCAATAGTATGGGTTGTTGATTGATCTCAAAGAGGAAATTTTGCAAAAAGCATATACAAAGAATAGAATAGAGTCTGCATTTAGGTTAAGAGTCTTTTGTTTCTATACACTTTTGATAATAGTGCTAGCATTGAATATAAAGAATGACACATCTTTGAAGCCATTTCTCTCCTAGTGTATTCATCATTTGAGTTATTAATGGAATAATAAATGGTTTTCTTAGTGATCTTCATTTTGTTCTAATAAATGTGTGGGTTTTTCTTTGTCCTAATTCAAAGAATTAGTTAAATTGCTTGGATGAAATCATAGATTTAAGTGGTTTAAGTATCAAGATAAGATAATGAGTTTTGGTTTTGAGTAACTAAGTACAATGTTGGAATGCAACATTATAGAATCTTTGTAATACTAAGTGTTAAGTTGTTATTGAATTTGAATTGCATTTTATTAGACTCTGTACCTTTGATTTAGGCACTATACTGAGATTTGTGTTTGTGTTGCAACATTCTTGATCATTCAAAAATAATACATTCAATTCATTAAACTCTTTAAATTCTAGTTGAAATGTAAGTCAAATTAGGATCTATCATGCTCTATTGCTTTTGAGGCAATTGATATGTAAAGGATTTGCCAGATATTTGCATTTACATAATTTTCAAGCAATTAAAAGTAGAGCTTGTCTATTGTTTACATTGTACAAGGTTAATTGGCTTTGAGGATCTTAAGTTACATTGTATGGGATCACTCTCCAAGGTTTTATAGAACCAAAAGTGTAGGAGGAAATACTTTGCAAGCTTTCACTTGCTCGATGGCCAATCCCTCCAATTAGCTAACCATTGGAAGATGGCAATTCCATAGGCTATATTGTGAGATCAGCTTGGTTCATTAAAAATAACCAAAAAATTATAAAATAGGAAAAAGGATTAAATCTAAAACTATTGCTATGGGTACATACATCTTAAGACTGTGACTAGTTCACTACTAAGTTTTGAATCACTATAGAGGACAATGCATTAAGACAAAAAAATGAAGCATAAGACAAAAACGCTTTTTCAATCTCATTCACATACAATAAATGAGGAATCTAATTAAGATCACTATAATAATGAAAGCATCTAATATAAAAAAAAAAATTTAAAGCGTAGAAATTAAAGTGGAAAACACTTACCTTGAGTGACCCTTTTTGTAGTTGTTATATCCACAAAATAAACTCAAATATAAATTTCTTGAATCAAATAAATATATTGATAAAATAAAGCATCTTCATTGCATATAACTAGATTTCACAATCTAAAAAGAATCTTTAGAGATATCTTATTCGTTAAAACATAATACGAAACTAACAAAGTATTGTTTGTGTAATGGAAAAAACTACATCTATTAGAACATATCCATATGCTATATCTACTCCTCAATGACCAAGCCAACTATATAGGTTTGGGGGAGTTTTATTAGAATGACTAAAAATAGAAAAATAAATGAGATTTACCACTCCCCTATGAAATAGGTAGTGAAAATGTTAGTATAATTGAAATTGTAACTAAAAATATGGATGAAGATGATTCAGACTAGAACTCTATTTCAAATGGCATAAGAGAGACATGTATTGTGGAAATAGTCATGTTGGCTTCCTAGTCATTGCAGCATCCATTAGTCTATTTACTGAAGTTCAACCTTATCTCTTTATTCTTTTGGTCATACGGATTCTAGTAAACTTGAGAGACACCAATGTGTCACACTGTCATCTTGGGACTGTGCTTTCATCCTTGAGCAGAGAGCTTCTTGAGGAAAAGAGTTGAACTCAAAAACTGGCTCACCCAGCCCCATCATGTATTTTGGGTCTATAGAGTGATTGACGGACTTTATAGTCCTCATCATTCTTGTCCTACATTTCCTAACACCTTGTTAAGTTGAGGTAAGTTAGGGTAGCCTTTCACTCTTGGCCCTCTGTGACCTAGGGTCTTGATCATGGTTGGTCCCCCTCTCTTACATTTTTGGTGAACCTGGCGTGAACCATTTTTGTTCCTTTTTGCGGTACTAAATGTTCCTTTCCTTGTATTCTAGGAGTGTTGTAGGTGTGAGTGTTGTAAGACTATCGCCTTACAACCCAACCTGCAACCCCTAGTTGGCAAGGCTAGAAGGTTCCAAAGGTATTGTGTAATAAAACCTTAATTGGGTCGATGTCTTTTCCTTTAACCTTTAGGGATAGCCAAAACTGACCCTTCCTATGATACAGCAGCCGGTTGCCTCCTCTTCTCAAGTGGAGAAGGAGAAGCCTACATTGACTGCTCCCCCTTCCTAGGAAAGAGAGGAGAAGTCCACACCCGCTCCCTCTCCTTCCCGTAAAGGAAAAGAGAAGGTTTCCTATTCCTATACTGCCTCATCCTCTCCCCTTTCTTAAGAGGAGTATTGGATGAGTCAACCCAACATTTATCTAGTGAGTCTAATGATACCTCCTTGGTGTAGGCCCAAGCTCAGGATCTTGGATCTCCCTAATGAATACCTTGAACCATGGTACTACTTATACGATAGAAAAAAAGGTTCTTGTAGGGAATTCGATCTGCAACCTCCTATTGTTCCTGCTACCGAGACTCTTGAGATGACTCATCCTGTTGCCTCTCAACCTACTCCTCCTACTCCCATTCAAGAATCTATTCCTCTACCAGAAATGGTTGTAGTGGATGTTCCCATGGTTGAGTAGGAGCCCTTCATCCCTTCATAGCCTCTAGTCTCCAGTTCAAAGAGTTGTAGGAATTGCCTTGCACGTGACTGTATGCACTGGCAAATGACCTTTTGGCTAAGTAGGCTACCTTGCAGAGGAAGGAAGGAGAGATGACTACCCCTGCTTTAGGGCCTCATGCAGTGTCTTCCTCTACCCTTCCCTCTAATTCCCTTCAGTATAGTTGCACATTACTTCCAACTTCCACTACAAGTATGAATACACTTGACCCTAAGGGGGTATAGGTGTTCATCGCTCCTTCAGTGGATCCACCTTTGTTGATGTCTGCTTCAGATATCCCACCTTTCCCAAAACCCGTGGATATGAATAACACATCAGTCATATCTACTATGGTTATTTCCTCCTCTTCCTCTACACCTCTAGCCTCATCTATGGGGAGTTCATCTCCTCCAATGAAGCAAAAGGTGGGGTGTGGTCCTTCTAGCAATAGAGGATGTAAGAAGATCCCACCTTCTCCAAAAGGTGGTCTCGTACTAACATGTTCTATCCTAGTGATGGAACTAGTCTCAACTTCCCCTGAGTTTGTCACCACTCCCGAGTCATTCGGAAAGCCTAGCAATGAATCTTGAGCATAGCCTGCCCCATCCATTAAAGTTAAACATGGTGCTCCTATAGGGTGCATGTTTTACTCTATGGATGAAGTTTTGGCCTTGTTAGTGATCTTCATGAAATCGTTGACCCTATCTCCATAAGAGCTTGATGGAGAGGACCTTGCAGGGCCCTCTTCCTTAGCCCTTGTTGTGGGAGGTCCAGATGCTCCTCCCCTTAACATTACACCACTATAGGCTCGTCCTCCTTACCCCTACGATGATCTAGAGTGGTAAGTGAATTACCTCTTGGCCAATCAGTGTTAGGGGAGTCCCTCTTCTTGATCTTTAGATTAGATGTGTGTTTGTGTTTTGATTTGTTCCCCCGTGATTGTGCTATGTGTTCCTGGATGATTCTCGTCACCCCTGTTGGTGCTTGGATACAAGCGTGGTTTTTGTGTCATAAACCTTCCTCTATTTGTATCATCATTCTTCCATGTTTGTGCTCGATTTTTGATAAATTGGGCATGATGCAAAGCATTGGGGGCATTTAGCTTCCCTTCCATGTTGACCCATTTTTTTAATTTTTACTTTCTCTTCTTGTGCATTCTTCACATGGTCTGATATAGTAGGTTGTTGATGACAATTCATTTATATACTATTACTATACATATATATATATATATATTTATGAGTAGTTATAACCCCAAAATATGCTACCCCTGTGCCCTTTGTTTTCTCTCTTTTGCTCTCCCTTTATCTTTCTCTCATCTTTTCTTGAGTTGTCCCTCTCATGTGTGACAATGCCTTGAACATTTCAATTTTTAGAAAATGCATTCATTTCCAATGAATCTTTTCTTGAGAATCTTCGCAAACCTTTCTTTAGAATCACATTCTTAACTTGGAATCCTAACATAACATGTTTCCTTCATCATAGGTTCATAAAGAAAGAACTTGAAAAACTTCCTTCGAAGTAGGAATAGCTTTGACCTTCCCCTCGTGTGGAGGCATATTCTTCCTTTCGAATTTATTGATGAAGTGAATGTATTTCAAAAGGATCCCTTGATGATGGATCAATTTGAGAAAGAAAAAATATTCTTTCAAACTATGCATCCCTTGAGTGGACCCCTTCTTCATGACGGGTTCCTATGGGAACCCTTTAAAAGTCTTCCAAATTGTTGATAGTCCACACAACTATCCGCTTACTTGCCTAAGTGGCCACTTTCTGACTTTGCAAAGTCTGCTTTCCTAGGTTTCCTCCATGCGAGAGATCTTGGGGGATACCTCCCTATAGAACTATGAGCTTGTAGGGTGCTTCCTTTGAGCTTCCTCCATGCAAGAGATCTTGGGGGTGGCTCCCCTATAGGTTTGCAAGCCTATAGGGCACTTTCTTAGGTTTCTTCCATATGAAAGATCGTAGGGGTTACCTTCCCTACATATATGTGGGTCTGTAGGGTGCTTTCCTAGGTTTCCTTAATGTGAGAGATCTTGAAGGAAACCTTCCTTGCAGGTATGTGGGTCTATAGGGCACCTTTCTAGCTTCCTCCATGTGAGAGATCTTGGGGGATGCTTCCTAGGTATCCTCCATGTGAGAGTTCTTGGGGGACACCTTCCTTCTAGGTTTGTAAGCCTATAAGGTGCTCACTTCATGGGGCTTCCTTCATGTGAGAGATCTTGGGTGTTGCCTCCTTGCAAGTCTTCAAGCCTGGAAGACACTTTCTTTCTTTAGCTTCATACTTTTGAGAAGCTATGAAGTCCTTCACTTGCCTACACCTTCAGGTTTGAAAAATTGTGGTCTACTCCTTTGATGGTTCAGGTATACATTTCTAACCCTACTCTTCTTTGACCTACTTTTCCAAAGCACTCATCAGTATTCATGCTCGCTAAAGTGGGGGAAAAATGTATAGGAGTGAATTTTCACCCCTTACAAAAATTCCCCTTTTGGATTTCTCCACTTTAGAAAACCAAATTTGGAGGCTTAATTCCACATAAGCTACTGTCTTCATCCCACTTTGTACCTATTTTGAGAATAGGTGGAGGAATTTCTGTCGAAGACACCTACATGGTGTGCAGATGTCCATGCAATGTGTTTACATCCCTGGTAGATTCCTACGGTTGGATCCTATAGAGGCGTTACACTTCTCATCAACAATCAACTTGTAAAGCCCTCTTCGGCCGATCAACCCAAATATGGTCATTTTCTTCACCTTTCCTTCAAATTCCCTCCTTCTACATGCATTTCAAGTTCTTCACAACTTCTTTTGCATCCCTTCAAGAAATATTTCTCACAAATTCAAGCATTCTAGTCTACATTCCAACATTCTAAGTAGCACTCTTGCACTACATAGCAGCAACAACTTCACTCCATCACTTCAGTAGAGAAAGTGTGGGACAACACCATTGCAGTAGAGGATCGAGTACTCTCATTTTCTCCCCCATTAACCTTGAGCTCTCTTGGTAGAGGTGGTAAGTTTTCCACTCCTCTTCTCTATTACTTGGTTGAGTAAGCACATTTACTATTCTGTAGTGTTTTAGTATTCTCTACTTGACTTTCTTTTTTTATCATACTAACTTTCTTGGATGTCTATGGAGGTGGAAACACCTAAATGAGGGTCTAATTGATGTAGGCCCCTATACAACCACCCAACAATTTTCCTCTTCTTTGTGTGTAGGTGGATGTGCTTCTAGGAGCTAGTTGGCGAACAAATTCCTTTGTGAGATTATTCTGGCCACCCTAACTCTTTTTTTTACTTTATCATATTAGAGCATATCTTGTCTACTTCATAGAATTGTTTTGGCCCTTTAGAAGTAGCTAGATAGGTTGTTAGTCTATTTTCTAAAGTTCAACCTCATCTCTTTAGTCTTTTGGTCATACAAATTCCATTGCACTTGAGAGATGCTAGCATGCCGCATTCTAACTACATTCAAAATAATTCATCCCACCATTCTAGTATCTCTACAATGGTGGGATGGGGTTATATTTCTTACAAGACTCTCAAACCCTTAACTGGGTTTTTTAGGTAGATTACAAAACTTTGGTCTTATTTATCCCAAAATTTATGGAAACCTTTCAAAGAACCTTCAAGTGACTACTAACACTCTACCCAAATCAAAATAAACAAATATATATCTTACAGTCTACTGGTCAAGTGAATAAAACTCAACAAATATAGGAAACAAGGTCTTTATTTATTAAAATGTCTTCAAGAATACAAAATCTGATATTTTGCTCACCTTACAAATGCTTATATAGATATTTCCCAACCATTAAATACCTTTTCAACTTCTTTTACCGACCCATCCCTTCATTTTTCCTACAAAGACTCTTCATCTCCCTAATTTTTGCTTTTTTTTTGCATTTTACATAATTGGTAACTTTTAGCATTTTTTTTGCAAACTAACTTGACTCACCTCCCATAGACCTATTTGTGACTTTGAATACATTAATTAGAACCTCCCAATACCTTTTGCAATGCTTTTTACATTTGCAACATTCAATTTTTACACATTTTCATATGAATGGCATTTAGTGATCAAGGTGCTCCTGCACCAAATACTCTAATTTTCTCCCCCATTACCTTGAGTGCTCTTGGTGGAGGGTAAGCTTCCCACTCCTCTCCTCTATTACTTGGTTTAGTAAGCACATTTACTGTTTTGTAGTGTTTTAGTGTTCTCTACTTTACTTTCTTTCTTTATCATACTCACTTTCTTGGTTGTCTGTGGAGGTGGAAACACCTAAATGAGGGTCTGACTAAGGTAGGCCCCTTTACAGCCACCCAACAATTTTCCTCTTCTTTCTATGTAGGTGGATGTGCTTCTGGGAGGTAGCTAGTGAACAAATTCCTTTGTGAGATTATTCTCGCCACCCTAGCTCTTGTGTTTTTACTTTATCATATTAGATCATATCTTGTCTACTTCATAGCATTGTTTTGGCCCTTTAGAAGTAGCTAGCTAGGTTGTTAGTCTTTTTTCTAAAGTTCAACCACATCTCTTTAGTCTTCAGGTCATAAAAATGCCAACACACTTGAGAGACGCTAGTGCACCACACTGTCATCTTGGCACGACACTTTCATCCTTGGGCAGAGAGCTTCCTGAGGTGTAGAGTTGAACCCAAAAACCAGCTCACCTAGCCCCATCCTATATTTTGGGTTTGTAGAGTGGTTGAAGTACTTTATAGTCCTCATCATTCTCGTCCTACATTTCCTAACACCCTGTTAAGATGAAGTAAGTTAGGGCATCCTTTTTCTCTTGGCCCTCCATGACCTGGGGTCTTGAACATGGTTAGTATCCCTCTCTTACAGTCTTCATCTTTTTCCCTAAGTTTTCTACCCTCAAAACCTCCATCTTATCATACTTATCAACCTTTTCTTTGATAGTACTAGACTGCCCTTTCACTTCTTTTGCAACTATAGGAAAAATTATTGTACCTACCGTGATTCCTTCATGCCTTTTGAAGCACTTTTGAACTCCATCACACATTTCATCCTTGTCCAACTTACCAACTCTTCCTTCAACATTGCATCACTTTTCCAACTTATTGTCTCTACACCTTTTCCTTTTTCCTTGGCTACATACTTTTCACTTTTGTCTTCCTCTCTTTTCACAAACTCCTTCCTATCAGCCATAATCACCTTTGTTGCCTTATATTGATCCTCCACATCATCTTGCAATGGAATGAGTGTAAAACTATGCCCATTCTACTCAATTAGATAGCTATTTCTTCTACAATCATAGATGGCATGCTTTTCATACTATCATGGTCTCCCAAGCAATACATGGAAAGAATCCATTGGCACAACATCACAAACAACCTTATCCTTGTAACCACCAATACCAAATTCAATCAATGCTTTTTCAGTAACCAAGATGGATTGGCTATTATTCAACCATGATATCTTATATGGATTTTCATGAGGAAACTTTTGCAACTTCAACTTCTCTATCAATTCATTAAAGACCATATTTTCAGTGCAATGAGAATCTATGACTACCTTGTGTACCTTACACTTGATCTTACATGTGGTTTTGAATAGAGCTCTTCTTTGCATTGGTTCCTTCTCTTTGGAGGCCTTCAATATTTTTCTTCTCAGCAACAATGATTCTCCTACCAGTAGAGCAGCAACATGACTAGAATAATTTGCACTCTCACATTCATCTTCTTGCACTACTTGAGCCCTTATTTCACTTCTCCTTTCACCACCACTTGATGTAGAACCTTGATTCTTAGGAAAATTTTATGTTGGATTCCCAAACTCATTACAATTATAGCACCTACTTGAAAATATGTTTGAACTCCTACCACCACCAAATCTTCCCCTAGAGCTTTTGAATCGACCACATTGATGAAAAAAGTGTTCTTGCACCTTGCTTGAATTTTCTTGATTTTCTTGTGGCTTCCTTGGAGTAGTAAATGTACCTCTCCATCTTGTATTATTGTCTCTACCTCTTATTTGTTTATCTTTCTTTATTTTGAGTTTCTCCTCATCCTTTATTGCCATCTGATAGCATTCTTGAATTTTCCTTGGATTGTGCAAACTCAATTCATCCTAGATGTTAAATATTAGTCCACTAAGATACTTAGCCACCTTTTCTACATCATCAACCATATGTCCTACTCTTAAGCCCAACTTATAGAAATAATTAGTATAAGTATTAACATCCATTTCCCTTTGTTTTAAATCTTGAAGCTTCTTAGACATTTGTATTGCATAATCACTTGGAAAAAATTTCCTTTTAATTTGGCTACCATTCTGTCCCATGAAACAATTTTTGCTTTACATTTCCTTCTCCTTTCAACTTGTTCATAGTCCCACCAAACTAAGGCATGCCCCTTAAATTTATTTTTTTCTATCTTCACCTTTTCTTCATTAGGTACATCCTCGCATTCAAAGTAGTTATCCAAAGCTACAATCCAATCTAACAATTCTTCCTCATTAAGATTACCTTCATACATAGGAAAATAATTTTTTACCTTATGTTTACCTCCTTTTACTTCCTTTAGTAGCCTTGCCTTCTTTTTCTCTTCAGGATCCAATTCTTCATCCACTTCTTCATATTCTTCATCTTCTTCATCTTCAGTGTCACTTTCATCACTCACAACCACACCTCTTTTCTGACCTATTTCAACACTTGCCAATCTTGCTGCCAATCTATTTTGTAGTTCTTTCAACTTCCTAATCTCTCTCTCAGTCTTCTCTTCCATCTCTTGCATTTTTCTAGCCATATTATTACCCTTGGGAGAAATCTTAACTTTTCAACTTCTCACCTTTCACTACTTCAACCTACGACACTTCAAATCAACAGATCACAAGCCTATTCTCTGATACCAATTGATGTAGAGCAGGGAGGAAATATGCTAATCCAACCAAAACTAACTCAAACCAAATTTTTTCCAAGTTTATCAACTCAACTTCTCAAATTTCCTTCACAAACTCACCTCTCATCTAGTAGGACAGCAAACCTAGTTTTTCCTCCATATCTTTCAAGAGGGAACTCAAACCCACAAACCATACACATTTTAAGACACCCTTTAAGGCCTTACAAAACATACCTCAAAACCACAATAGGCTACCTTGGACCAACTCATCGAAAATCAAACAACTATGCTGTCCTAATAAGCCAATTAGGCCACTTTTACAAAGGAAGTGCACTCTAAATGAATATTCAACCCAAAAAATAAATTGGAAAATATTTACTAGGCTTCACATACCCAAAATCAGTAAAAATTACTAGGAGATAAACCCTCCAACATACCAAACCATGAAACCCTCATTTTATGCCATTCTAAAGGGGGTTTATTGAAAAAAAATGTTCTAGACCATTACATAGTCAATGAAGACCTCAAAAACCTTTAATTAGGTCTACACATGCTTAAAATACTCTCACAATTTTATGCCCTAAAGGTTTTCATACTTTTCTTACCTTAAACTACTCAATTTCACCAAAAATGCACAAATTGCCACCTACGACATCTCACCAAACACTCAACTCACCACCCCTACACACAAAACCCATTAAAAACCCCTAATCCTACCATTTTAGACTCATTCCACCAAGAAACTATGAGAGCAATAGGTGGAATAAGTCATTTTTCCATTTTAAGTCTTCAAAACCCTTGAAAACAGGGTCCTTAACCCACCTTCATAAATTTGGCAATAAAAACCTTGAAACACAATGAAAATGCATAAAAATGGATTAAAAATGAAGGTAGAACAGTCCTCCAACAAGTTCAATCACTTTTAGATCAAAGAGACCCTGTACAAAATCATATAGTTGCTGGAAGCAACAATTTTGCAGGGAAAACTCAAAAAATTTGGTGTTTTTTTATTGATTTCTTCTTCAACAAAGATCAACCAACCTTGCCTCAAATTATGGGAGGCATATTTAATGTCACAATGACCAAACTAACCATCCCAACTAGCCTTAACTGTCTTTTGAATTCCCATGACCATTGGGCTTCCACCATTGTGCATTTTTACACTTTTACACACTGACAACTTTTCAATTTTTGCAATTTTACATCAGTTTTGACAAATATGCAACATAGAATAAAAAATGACCCAAAAACCAACTAACATGACGTACTACATAGTAAAATGGTCTAACATGACCTTATTTAATAGACCAAAACTCAAAACACAAAACTAACTTAAGACTTCTATGCACCAGATTTACTGAATAACCTTAGTGCCCCTGCACCACTTCAGCTATCTTATTAAATGGTTTGGTGATTCATAATCATCCTTATTAATGAGATTTTCCAATTTTGTAACCTGCACATTCCTATCATTTTGGAATCTCCCTTGCATCTTTTTCTTAAATCCTTTGGTTATGGGTTGTGCTTCTTGGTTGTTGTAGGTTGCAATCTGCTTACTCTGTCTTCTCATCTACAAGGAGTTAATTCATCTAACATATACACAATAATAATAACCATGAGTTAAACATATATCCATAAGTGCATTCTATAGACACTCAAACATTTAATCATGCAATTACTAACATATCATAATCATATTTCCATACATCAAAACCTATTTCAAGTTGCATCAAGGACCTATAAAGCTAGATAAGTTTAGGAACGTATATAAAATGAGCATCTAGAAATTTCTAAAAGCATGAACTAAAAAAAAAATTAGCTATTAATTGGTCTCATCACCTACCAAAACAAGAAGCTCTCAAGGTGATAGGTATTTTATGTTGTCAATAAATGATTACTCTAGAATGACTTGGATAACATTTCTCAAAGAAAAAATAAAAGCTCTAGATAAGTTTAAAACATTTAAATTTATGAATGAGAATGAAATATATTTGAAAATCAAGTTTTTGAGGTCTTATAGAGGTGGTGAGTTCACCTCCAATGAGTTTAAATTTTTTTGTGAAGATCATGGGATAAAAAAGACATTTATCAGCTCCTAGGACTCCACAATAGAATGGGGTTATGGAGAGGAAGAATAGGATAGTTCAAGATGCAATCAGAACCATGTTGAAGGAAGCAAATCTACTAGATGTCTACTAGAGAGAAGATATTAATACAATAGTTTATATTTTCAATAGAGGAAAAATAAGAGTAAACAGTTCAAAGAACCCCTATGAGCTATGGTATGGAAAAAATTCTACTCTGAAATATTTTAGAGTGTTTGGAAGTAAATGTTATACAAGGAGGGATGATGAAATCTTAGGAAAGTTTGATGCAAGATCAGATGAAGGAATTTTCCTTGGATATTCTAGAAAGAGCAAGGTATATAACTACTACAACAAAAGTATAGAGAATATAGATGAAAGCACAAGTGACAAAGTGGATCAAGAATCAAATTAGAGCTTAGTGCTAATAGAAGGATATGAATCTGATGAACCTCCTTGTAGAGAAGAAGAAAAAGAAGAAGAGAAAAAAAAGGAGATGCTATTGGAAGAAGAAGAAGCTCCAAAAAAAGAATCCTCAAACTCCTAAGTATGTGTAGAAAAATCATCATGAGGATCAAATAATTTGAGACAAAAGTAGAGGTGGGGTGACAAAAAGAAAAGTTGCTATGGAAGAGGAATAGGTAAACCTAATTTTACTATCTGAGATAAAACCTAAAATAGTAAATAAAGCATGCAAGGACGAAAATTGGATCAAATATATGGAAGAAGAGTTGAGGTAGTGTTAGCTCTCGAAAACGTAGGTAAGACTACCTCAAGAGGTTGCCACTCTCTTGGTACATTTTAGGGTAATAGACAAGGTTAAATGGCTTAAACCTTCTACTCTTTAGGTACTGCTGGACCTAGGCGGGTGTACCTATATGAATTGGGCAGACTTGAATTATGATCTTCTCTCTTGCAGTGATTTTTCCACGATGGCAGATGGAAGTGGAAAAAATCAAATCAAATTTGGTATAAATTGTCTACCAATATTCAAGACTAAATCCTAATATGCTCAGTTAACAGATGTAAAAAAGAATTGAATGAAACTAAATGATGAAACTGTGGAGACTGGTTCCTTATAGGGTGTGTGGAGTCAAGAGAAATCTGAAACAAGTACTTCATTCTGGCAAACATTCAAGTTGTTCAACATATGATTTAGTTTATAGCTTGTATAAACATGCAAGGTTATGATTACTGAGTTCTTCTTAGTGATCCAACTGATATTCTCTAATTACTATGATCAATTTAAAGGATTTAATATTTACTAGAAAGAACCAATCAATTGACCATATAGATGCAGCAAATGTGCATTGACAAATTGGATATAAACTTGTTACACCAATTTAAATAACCAGAAAACACCACATTGGAGACAACTTCAATAATGCTTTCAACGAACACCATAAACAACTGATACAAGAAACAACTGCACCATATTATTAGATTTCAATTGATATCTCCATGATTTTAAACATGTAACATAGTCTCATATTGGCGAAACATTGTATTATCTTGTATATCTTCTATCCTCTATCCTACTCTGCTTATATCTTCTCTGTTTTGTTTCTAAAACGGATATTTATACATTGAGAATACGAAAGGACGCATCCTTTCATAAATTGAAAATACCATATGTTTACATAACAAAAATATTAGAGGATAATTAAGCTCTATTTAGTCACAAGTGAGTTTTAGCAAGATGATCCAAATAATCTCGGCGCTCGTATGTATCCGCATCTCCAACTACGTTCCGGATCGTGATTTCCATCTTTATCATCTTCTCATTCTGTTCGCTCACTTCTTCTAGTGTTGTATCCTCCACAGAAGCTATCCTCATGACTTCATTTAGTAATGAAGCACTCTCATTCTTCCATCTGGCAGCTTCCTTGAGTTCCCCTTTGTCATCAGAGAATGCAATCAATGTTTTATTGGAAGCGTTTATCAACCCCTGTTCATCCCCTTGCAGTTCATTGTAGAAGTTTCGATGTTGATTTATAATATGATTTGCAGCTTCAATTGCTGCAATGTTAGAAGCATCTCTTTGGTCTATTTCATGAAACTTATCCATAATCCGTCCATCCATCCTTTCATGCTCCTTTAATGTAGCAAGGGTATGTGAATGTTTGCCCAAAAGTTTATTCAACCAAGGAGTTAAACTATCCTGCCTTTTCTTGATTATTGCTACAATTGCATCATGTTTTCCCTAGGAATAAGCACTTGATCCTTCCCAATGCTCTTTCAATGGAGAGCTTTCACTTTGAGTAAGCATCCTGGGCGTCTTCATAGTGATTCCTACCAAATCTTTTAATCTATCATTTTCCCTCAACATCCTTTCATTATTTGATTTATACATCTCTCTTTCCTTTATCAACATCTAAATTTGGGCTTTGTTCAGCTTTGCAATATTTACTCCAATTTCTATAGTAGCCACAAGATCAGCCTCTCCAACCTTTAGATTCATGACATGGCCAAATGCCTTTTCTATATCAATAACTACTAATTTCTTGTGGGGTGGGTATAAGGCCCAAATCATCAATGACCCTTCATCAGTATTGTATTTTGATCCAGCATACACCTCTGTTACACTTTCTTTGTCAAGCTTATGTGTAGAATTACTGTCCCTCAAGAAACTATCAAAGACAAGGGCTGAATTGAGATCTATCCCAGGAAAGATCATGACACCAGCATTTTGCAACATTTTCCTCCCCTTTTCAGGGGTCATATTTGTCATTTCATCATCCACACATTTCCTCAATTTGTTCAACAATTGTTCTTCATTTCTTGTAGTGACATCATCAACCTTTTCTCTTATTTCCTTCCCCTTATGTTTATACAAAAATGCTTTGAATTCTGGGGAGTTTATGAACTCATCATCTAAAACAAATGATCTATACTCAATATTCCTTGCATCTGCATCACCAATTTCAACACTCAGCTCTCTAGTTGGGAAAACATACTACTGAGTTCTCAATCTGGATGCCTTTTTTGGTTGGCCTTGAGGCACATTATCTTGTGGTGTCTCTTCCCCTGAAGAAAATTGCTCTGCATCATGCAGCCTTTGGTTATATCTTTCAAGCACTACTTCAGCTTCTTTCTCCTCAAGATTCTGAATCATATCATCAAAGTTATAGGGCACATGGTGATACCCTCCAAAGTTTATCTTCATTTTGGCAGAATTGATATATCCTTCTAGGTCAAAGTTCTTCCTGGGTGATTCTCTCTTCATATTATACTGAAGCAATTTGTCAAGGATCAAATTATATCCTTCTTTGGCCAATATAGTAAAGTCACCAAAACACAATGTACTATGCATGAAAGCCTGCTTCCCAAAAGAGCTGAAATTCATTACACTGCAGTAATCCATCTGCCTGACAATCTCTAGATATGCAATCCTGTTTGGGACTATTTTTGGCAGAATGAAAGGGGCATCTTCAAACCCATAAACTCTTATCATTGTAGCTCCTTCTAAACAATACCAATCTCCCCAATTATGATCAATTGGCCCACTGAAATATTTTGGTCGAAGAAATCTCTTTATCTCATTAGATAATGAATAATTACAGGGATAATTATACAATCTGTACAATGTTTTCACAAAATATTCCTCAAAATGAATGAAACTAGCATTAGAAAACTTGCTATCCCAAATAGCAGTCCACAATTGAACAGGTAATGCTTCACCATCTTTACCAAGCTGAGAAATTCTCATTTCTGGAGGCCATACTCCCAACTCCTATCCAAAATAGAGTACTAGATGCATCAATAATGAATAATGCCTGAGATAAAAAGTAGATGATCCACTTTTTACAGCCATCAGTCCTGAATCAAGCCCCTTAGAAATGTACGAGGCATAGTCAAATGGCCGAGAATTATGATACTGGATATCTGATGTGATAATCATGGGCACAATTGACATATACTCTGGGGCATCCATTCCCAATACCTGACACACTGAAAAATAGGTGTATTTCTTATAGGGTTCAAACAAGTCCACATGATAAGGGGGTCCCTCACTATCCTGCAGAGGATCTGGCTTGCTACCTTGTTTAACTCTGTGAATTGGCAACCTCCAACCCTTATAGATTGTATCCATTCTCAAGAATCCCTTCTCCAATTCCTCGTGTATGATCTCCTTATTGCAAAACCCTTCTAAATTGAAAACCTGTCCAATTGCCTGTTTTGATAAAAATATCTGTGGCTTTCCAGATGGGTCACATATAGCTTTGTGCCTTGGGTCATAATGGTCAGCTAAAAATTTTACCAGTTCGGCATTCACAAACACACTAGGGCACACCAGTTTTCCCAAATTCAGCTTCCATGGATTACATACTGGTTCAAAACGGTTTCTCCTATGATAATGGAAATTGAACAATTCATTCCCCCTTATGGTAGTCCAAACGTCACCTATGAATTTGCATTTTTCATCTAGTTTATCGACTTCTCTCCTAAGTTGTAAGAACCTTCTGGCTTTAAGCCCTGAACCGGGTAACTAGTCAATGAGGTCCTGGTTTAATCTTCGTTCAGTGCCCTCATGTTTTGTATCAATTTTTTGTTTCTTCCCTTTTGATTAACTAGTTTCACCCTGTTTTCTACTTTTAATTTTTCGAGAACTAGGGGACTCCATTTCTTCAAAGTTACAGAAGATAAAATTTGAAAAGCTGTGATGCAGTTACTTACAGTATCTTGTTAGAATTCTTCAGACTGAAAGTTGACCTGGTTCTCCGTTGGCTTTACTGGCTCCTCTACTATCAATTTGACACTGATGCATTTGATTGAATTTTCCCTATTATATCCCATCGCGCCATTAATGTGTTAGCTAAAGCACAAATGAAGAGTTATTTGAAACTAGCACTATCACATCAAGTGTCTTGTCGGTGAGAAAATTTAAAATCTGGGGCAATATCTATTTTGCAATGCTCATTAGATCTTTCACCGTAACATCCTATAGTCTCCCCGAAACCTTCAAGTCTCGCCGATAGGTATCACTTTAGTTTCACATGTCACTGTGACAATCCCAAGTTGGGTAAATGTTTCATAGACCACACTGCGTCTTATCGAGATGCACCTCGTGGTAAATTTTTGGTCGCTGAGATGTAATCACCCTTTCACCAATGAAACCACACCTCGGCATGACTTTGAAAATTTGAAAAGACTCATACCAATATCAATTGTCTTGCCGAACCCTTTTCTCCAATATGTTTCATTCGGTGAGACTCTCCCCGAAGTACCTCATCAGTGTAATTTTCACTTTTGGCGGAACTCATGCCGAAGACTTCTTCTCTTGCCGATGCTCATCTCTATCGGTGTGACATTTGAGTCGGAAAGACAACATAGCTTCTTCCTGATAGCCTTCCAATGGAACCCCTTTCTGCTTTATCGACAAGACCTATTTCCTTCGACAAGACCTCACTCCGATGATCTTTTGTTTAGCCGATACATCACTCCATATGCTAGTCGGTGAGACATATATGAGTTCGTTATGACTCATCCTGATAGTAATTCTCTTGCTGATATGACTTTTCTGTTGCCAAAACAAAAGATTTGTCCTACCAATAGCCTGCAAAAGTATATATTAGTAACAATCTCAAATGGATCGGGGAGACCTTCATTTTGTCTTGCCGATATGGGTGATACAATGAAATATCAAAGACTAGATGAATTCTAATGGATCATATGACAAAATATGAGCATGATGCCATGAGGAAGGAATTTTATGCTTATGATGAGGGCTTATTTTGGAAACTCATGAATGCAATGGACTGTAAAATATTCAAAATTTTACAGTTCTAACAGTGGCTCCATCTGGGGATGAATGATAGTAAGATCATTTTAAGGATCCAAATTTCTGGGTGAGCAGAGCAAACTCAAGGTGATGGATCATGTGAGCATGCAAAATGAATGGAAATGAATGTGAACCTACACTACTGTACATGGAAAAATTATTTTGAAAGAAGGAAAATAAGGATTGTCCATGTACTAGCAAGTCCTATTCCTTTTATTTCCTAGACTACTGTGCATGGAAGATAAAATTTTGAGAGGATTGCTAAGGATTGTCCATGCACTGGCAACCCTTAATCCTCTGTGTTGTTCAAGAGAAAAAATGTTTCAGAAATTTCCCATGTACAGGCAATTCCTGATCTTCACCAGCCACATTCTATAAATAGTATGAATCTTCTCCTTTCTTTTCGACAAGAAGAAAAGGTCCCAGCCACAAAGCTTCAAATTTCCCATGCTTTCCCTTCTCCTGACACCTTGTGTTCCACATCAGTACCAAATCACTTTCTCCAAACTTTCTATCCTTTGCTTTTTTATCAAATAGATATTTCATCTGTGTCTGTAACTTCATGTTTTGGTTTTGGGCAACTCTCCTGATTTCATCCAGCTCGGCTAGCTGTTGCATTCTTTCCTCCATAGGTTCTAGAAAATCCAAATCTTTTTCAAGGAAAAACTTGTAGACTGGTAACGAATTCTGAAAGGAATCTTGGCCTGTGTTCCATACACCAATTTGAATGGGGACTTTCCAATTGCCTTTTTTACTGTAATCCTATCAGCCCAAACAACTAGCTTTAATTTTGAATCCCAAGCTTTCTTATTCTGACCTAACATCCTCCTTATAATCTTCAGAAGACTCTTATTGCTAGACTCAACTTGACAATTGGCTTGTGGATGATAAGGGGCTGCATAAGAAATGGTAATACCATATGTGCTACAAATTTTTTTGAATTCATCTGATCTAAAACACATCCCATTGTTAGTGATTAATCTTATTGGTGTACCAAATCTAGTAATGATGTTGTCCATTAGAAAATTTGTCACAACTCTACTTGTATCCTGTTTAGTTGAGATTGCTTCTACCCATTTGGTAAAATAATCAGTGGCCACTAGTATCCACCTATGTCCGCCACTTGATTTTTCTTGTATCTCTCCAATGAAATCAATTCCCCATTGATGAAAAGGGGCATCACCCTACAAGGGTCGAAGTAGAAAAGCTCCCTAATACTTCAGTTTTCCAGAATTTTTTTGGCAAGCCTCATATTTTCTTACATATGTAAAAGAATCATTAAAAACCTTTGGCTAGTAATACCCTATCCTAAGAATTTTATGCACAATTGTCTTTACTAAGTAATGTCCTCCACAAACTCCTTCATGCATTTCACTTAAGACATCCCTGGCTTGTGATTCATCCAGACATAACAATAATATACCATCCCTATTCTTCCAAAATAGATCTCCATCCATGAAAACATACTTAGATTCTTGCAACTTTAGAGTTCTTTTTTGGCTGTCACTCAATCCCTCTGGACACCTCATGTATTTAAGGTAATGCATGATATATGTATACCATGGAGTATGCTCAATGCTCGCAATTGCAATCTCTTCTTCTACATTGAAAATTTGGTTTGCTTCAATATTTGCTTCTGCCATCAACTTAGCCAAGCCCTGACCTCTTACTAGTTTAGTAATTTGTATCTCCATGTCAAACTCTTGGATTTTGTTAATCCATTTGCATCTTTTTCCTGTTACTTCAGACTATGTCAGAATATCCTTGACAGCTACATGAGGGACATAAGCAACCACCTTTTCCCCAACAAAATAGGGCTTGAAAGCTTTTACAACTTTCACTAGTGCAAATGCTTGTTTTTCCATTATATCATACTTTAATTCAGACCCCTATAATGACTTAATGAAGAAAGACACAGGCTGTTCATGACCATCCTCATTCTTCTGCAACATGATAGCAACAATAGTGTGCATTGAGGTGAATGAAAATATCTAAAAAGGTTTTGTAAAATCTGGAGATTTAAGGACAGGAGCCTCCTTGATGGCCCGTTTGATGGATACAAAAGCTTCGAAGGCTTCTATAGTCCACTCAATTTTCTGTCCTTTCTTCAACATTTTTGATATGGGCTTAATGATCTCAGTAAAATTAGAAACAAATCTCCTAATAAAATTAATCTATCCAAAGAATGATTGTATAGCCTTAACAGTTTTAGGGACAAGAATTTTATCAATGGCCTCAACCCTTTCAGGATCTATCCTAATCCCTTCTTTTGAGACAATATGTCCCAAGAGCTTACCCTCTGTGACTGCAAAATGACATTTCTTAGGGTTCAAGCTAATACCATATTCAAGAGCTTTTATAAATACATTTTCCATATTTTGAACATGATCTTCACCCTTCTTTGAGTAAGCATTGAGGTCATCCTGATACACCACCATGATAACATTGATCAAATCTGCAAATGCCACATCCATAGCTCTTTGGAAGGTTGCCCCTACATTTGTGAAACCAAATGGCATTCTTATGTATACATATGTTTTCCAAGGAGTTGTAAATGTTGTCTTATATTGCTCAGATTCTTTGACCATAACCTGGTTATACCCTGAAAACCCATCCATCATAGACAACAGTTCACACCATGTTACCTTGTGCAATATAGCCTCCATATTGGGTAAAGGATAATTATCTTTGAGGGATGCCATGTTTAGATTTCTAAAATCTACAGACAACCTGATATCTCCATTCTTCTTTCTCACAAGGACTAAGTTTGAGACCCACGTAGAATGCCCGATTGGTTTGATGATTCCCCCATCTCTGAGCTTTGCCAATTCTTCTTGCATTTTAGGCTCCAATGTTGTAATTATGGGTCTTTGCTTTTGTTTGAATGGCTTAGCATTTGGCTTCAATGGTATTTCATGCAAAAACAAATCCTCCCTATATGCCTTTAGATCTTCATAAGACCAAGCAAACACATGTTTATATTTTATCAGCAATTCTATCAACATTTTTCTAATTGTAGGGCTTATCTTCTTCCCTATGTACACCCTTTTTGGTGCCATCTCAGTTCCCAAGTTAATTTCTTTAATATCCTCCCTTCTAACTAGTGTTTGCTTCAGGAGAGACCAATCATTTCCATCATACACCCTCTCCAATGCCACTAAGCCTTTAGGAAGCTTATTTGTTTTGAGCTGTAAAATCTCTTTCCCAAATACCATTTGTTTCCTATCCACCTCTTCAACAAAGGCGTTGAAGTCAATTTCTTGGGCCTCATACTGATCTATACAGTGGAGGAATTTCAAAAGATCAGCATCATCATTGAAGACCTGCCAACTATATATGTTATCAAGCACATCAGGCCTTGTCTTGAATTCAATTTTTGATACCCCAGCCAATGTAATATCATCTCTTTTCAGTGCTACATTTGCTAGAAAATCAGCCATTATGTTCTTTGATCTATCTATCCACTCAATTGAGAAGGAATCAAAAAATTCAATTGTATCCCATACAACATTTCTGTATTGCTTCAGGCTTTTGTGCTTTGCTGCATATTTTGACTTAATTTGTGAAACAACTAACTCTAAATCCCCAAGAACAACCAGCAACTTGATTTTATGTTTCATAGCTATATTCAGTCCTGTTAATAAAGCTTCATATTCGGCCACATTGTTTGTACATTCAAATGTTAACAGGAATGAATACTTAAAGGTAATACCTTCAAGTGAAACAAATACTATCCCTGCTCCATTACCTTCTTGGCTACATGCTCCATCAAAGTACATCTTCCACACACCATTGTAGTTTTGTGCAGCATGTTTCTCAATTGGGTCAGTATTGACCAACTCTGGCTGGGCTAGTTCTATATTAAAACTCCCAAGATCAACATCACAAAAATAATTGATTTGATTTTGTGGCACACAGTCAACAAACTGGTTCATTCTTGGTTCTCTGTACAACTTCACTTCCTGACCATTAACTGGAATTGTTGCATATGACAAATCAAACTAGACATTTCCACCAATAGCTGCCATCCACTGTCTTGATAAAAGCATACCAAACTGAGGAGGGGTGTCTATTACTGTTATATTAATATTATAGGCCACTTGAGAATAAGTGGCTAGCTTGACTTCAACATCTTTCATTATACCTACCACAGGAACAGGTCGGTTATCCATTGCATAGCATTTCCCCTCATATGTATCCACCCACATGCCTAGTTGTTTCATCACTCCTACTGGCATAATATTCATAGCAACACCAGAGTCTATCATGCAATTCCTTAGCAGTTTATTATTTATGAGTAATGTAGTGAAAAAAGGATCAACTTGTGGGGGAAATTCATTACTAAGGCACACCTCTGGGATATTCACATTCTCTTGCTTATTTTTAGTGGCCATCTTGCTTTCAAAATTTATATGTTTTTCATTCCCATGTGTTATTAATTGAACTGCATTGTCTTTGTATTCTTTAATTTTCATCATCTCAAGTAGTGGTATAGACATCTTTACTTGAGATAAAGCCTGAGTGAAGTCAAAAGAAGAACCCTCCACTTTAACCACTTTCTTTTGCTCTAACGTTTCTCCTTTGTTTTCTTCTTTTTCTCTTTTACTTGGCTTATTAGACTTTAGTATTTCTTTGTGTAATTCCTTCACTTCCTCCTTTTGGACATGCTTTTGTTCACTTTTATCATGTTGTTTATTTTCAGCCTTTTTCACAGTTCCTTGTGTCGCCTTTTTCTCTTTCATAAAGATTCCCCTAGGGACACATTCATTCTCATTTATTGTCCTATTTCTCAACCAGTACTTACTCTTTGCTTCTTCAACTGCAGCAACAGTTAATCTCTCTATCTCCTCTTCAGTAAGTTTCCTCATACTGCATTGAGTAGGTATTTCAACAGAATGTGGCTCTATATAATCTTCTTTAGAGTAAGAAAGGATCTATTGTTCAAACATGTGGACATTGTATTTCTGATTTGAAACATCATACTCATAACCTTCATACTCTGAAGATGAGTACCTCTCTTCCACATGGTGACAAGTGTTTGAAGTCAAATACACTTTGTGATCTTGATTTCTGGGTGAGCAGACCAAACTCAAGGTGATGGATCATGTGAGCATACGAAATGAATGGCAATGAATGTGACCCTACACTACTATACATGGAAAAATTATTTTGAAAGAAGGAAAATCAGGATTGTCCATGTACTAGCAAGTCCTGTTCCCTTTATTTCCTAGACTACTGCGCATGGAAGATAAAATTTTGAGAGGATTTCTAAGGATTGTCCATTCACTGGAAACCCTTAATCCTCTGTGTTGTTCAAGAGAAAAAATGTTTCAAAAATTTCCCATGTACAGGCAATTCCTGATCTTCACCATCCATATTCTGTAAATAGTATGAATCTTCTCCTTTCATTTCGACAACAACAAAAGGTCCCAGCCACAAAGCTTCAAATTTCCCATGCTTGACCTTCTCCTGACACCTTGCATTCCACATTAGTACCAAATCACTTTCTCCAAAATTTATATCCTTTTCTTTTTTATCAAATAGATATTTCATCTCTGTCTGTAGCTTCATGTTTTGGTTTTGGGCAACTCTCCTAATTTCATCCAACTCAGCTAGCTGCTCCATTCTTTCCTCCATAGGTTCTGGAACATCCAAATCTTCTTGAAGGACAAACTTGTAGATTGGTAATAAATTTTGCAAAGGCATCCTGGCCTGTGTTCCATACACCAATTCAAATGGGGACTTTCCAATTGCCTTTTTTACTGTAATCATATCAGCCCAAACAACCAACTTTAATTTTGAATCCCAAGCTTTCTTATTCTGACCTAACATCCTCATTATAATCTTCAAAAGACTCTTATTGCTAGACTCAGCTTGACCATTGGCTTGTGGATGATAAGGGGATGCATAAGAAATGGTAATACCATATGTGTTACAAATTTTTTTGAATTCATCTGATCTAAAACACATCCCATTGTCAATGATTAATCTTATTGGTGTACCAAATCTAGTAATGATGATTTCCATTAGAAAATTTGTCACAACTCTACTTGTAGCCTATTTAGTTGGGATTGCTTCTACCCATTTGGTAAAATAATCAGTGGCCACCAGTATCCACCTATGTCCACCACTTGATTTTTCTTGTATCTCTCCAATGAAATCAATTCCCCATTGATGAAAAGGGGCATCAGCCTGCAAGGGTCGAAGTGGCAAAGCTCCCTGATACTTCAATTTTCCAGAATTTTTTTGGCAAGCCTCACATTTTCTTACATATGTAAAAGAATCATTAAAAACCTTTGGCCAATAATACCCTACCCTGAGAATTTTATGCGCAGTTGTCTTTGTTGAGTAATGTCCTCCACAAACTCCTTCATGCATTTTACTTAAGACATGCCTGGCTTGTGATTCATCCAGACATAACAATAGTATACCATCCCTATTCTTCCAAAACAGATCTCCATCCATGAAAACATACTTAGATGCCTGCAACTTCAGAGTTCTTTTCTAGATGTCACTCAATCCCTCTGAACACTTCATGTATTTAAGGTAATGCATGATATCTGTATACCATGGAGTATGCTCAATGCTCGCAATTGCAGTCTCTTCTTCTACATTGCAAATTTGGTTTGCTTCAATATTTGCTTCTGCCATCAACTTAGCCAAGCAATGACCTCTTACTAGTTTAGTAATTTGTATCTCCATGTCAAACTCTTGGATTTTGTTAATCCATTTGCATCTTTTTCCTGTTACTTCAGACTATGTCAGAATATCCTTGATAGCTGCATGAGGGACATAAGAAACCACCTTTGCCCCCACAAGATATGGCCTGAAAGCTTTTACAACTTTCACTAGTGCAAATGCCTGTTTTTCCATTATATCATACTTTAATTTAGACCCCAATAATGACTTACTCAAGAAAGACATAGGTTGTTCATGACCATCCTCATTCTTCTATAACATGACAGCAGCAATAGTGTGCATTGAGGCAAATGAAAATATCTAAAAAGGTTTTGTAAAATCTAGAGATTTAAGGACAGGAGACTCCTTGATGGCCCGTTTGATGGATACAAAAGCTTCAAAGGCTTCCGCAGTCCACTCAATTTTCTATCCTTTCTTCAACATTTTTTATATGGGCTTAATGATCTTAGAAAAATTAGAAACAAATCTCCTAACAAAATTAATCTGTCCAAAGAATGACTGTATAGCCTTAACAGTTTTAGGGACAAGAATTTTATCAATGGCCTCAACCCCTTCAGGATCTATCCTAATCCCTTCTTTTGAGATAATATGTCCCAAGAGCTTACCCTCTGTGACTACAAAATGACATTTCTTAGGGTTCAAGCTAATACCATATTCAAGAGCTTTTATAAATACCTTTTCTAGATGTTGAACATGATCTTCAGCCTTCTTTGAGTAAGCATTGAGTTCATCCTGATACACCACCATGATAACATTGATCAAATTTGCAAATGCCACATCCATAGCTCTTTGGAAGGTTGCCCCTACATTTTTGAGACCAAATGGCATTCTTATGTATACATATGTTCCCCAAGGAGTTGTAAATGTTGTCTTATATTGCTTAGATTCTTTGACCATAACCTGGTTATACCCTAAAAACCCATCCATCATAGACAACAGTTCACACCCTGTTACCTTGTGCAATATAGCCTCCATATTGGGTAAATGATAATTATCTTTGAGGGATGCCATGTTTAGATTTCTAAAATCTACACACAGGCTGAGATCTCCATTCTTCTTTCTCACAGGGACCAAGTTTGAGACCCACATAGAATGCCTGATTGGTTTAATGATTCCCCCATCTCTGAGCTTTGCCAATTCTTCTTGTATTTTAGGCTCCAATGTTGAATTTATGGGTCTTTGCTTTTGTCTGAATGGATTAGCATCTAGCTTCAATGGTATTTCATGCTGAAATAAATCCTCCCTATATGCCTTTAGATCTTCATAAGACCAAGCAAACACATGTTTATATTTTCTCAGCAATTGTATCAACATTTTTCTAATTGTAGGGCTTATCTTCTTCCCTATGTACACCTTTTTGGGTACCATCTCAATTCCCAAGTTAATTTATTCAATATCCTCCCTTCTAACTAGTGTTTGCTTCAGTAGAGACCGATAATTTCCATCATACACCCTCTCCAATGCCACTAAGCCTTTAGGAAGCTTATTTTTTTTGAGCTGTAAAATCTCTTTCCCAAATACCGTTTGTTTCCCATCCACCTCTTCAACAAAGGCATTGAAGTCAATTATTGGGCCTCATACTGATCTATACAGTGGAGGAATTTCAAAAGATCAGCATCATCATTGAAGACCTGCCAACTATATATGTTATCAGGCACATCAGGCCTTGTCTTGAATTCAATATGTGATACCCCAGCCAATGTAATATCATCTCTTTTCAGTGCTACATTTGCTAGAAAATCACCCATTATGTTCTTTGATCTATCTATCTACTCAATTGAGAAGGAATCAAACAATTCAATTGTATCCCATACAAAAAATTTGTATTGCTTCAGTCTTTTGTGCTTTGCTGCATATTTTGACTTAATTTATGAAACAACCAACTCTGAATCCCCAAGAACAACCAACAACTTTATTTTATGTTTCACAGCTATATTCAGTCCTGTTAATAAAGCTTCATATTTCGCCACATTGTTTGTACATTCAAATGTTAACAGGAATGAATACTTAAAGGTAATACCTTCAGGTGAAACAAATACTATCCTTGCCCCATTACCTTCTTGGCTGCAGGCTCCATCAAAGTACATCTTCCACACACCGTTGTAGTTTTGTGCAGCATGTTTCTCCACTGTTCATCAACATTCCTTCTTCTTGCATTCTTTGGGCTACAACACAATAATCTGGGGAATGTGGCTTATCACAGACTTCACAGAAATAATTGTTATTCACCATATAGGTTCCCTTCTTCCTCAATGGATCAGGAGTTTCTTTGTTTCTAGGCCTATCTGTTATAGGTTTTCCATCCTTCCAGTTTGTATTATAGGGCATGCCATGTAACCTCGGCCTTTCATTCCTGTATGTGTTTTCCTATTTGTATTGATAATTATTTGTTTGTTGAGGAGCCCTATGATTTTCTCTTTTATCAATTATCCCAGCAGCCCTCCTATTGTTTTCAATTGTTAATGTTGTCTTCTGAGCTTCAGCCAAGTCTCTTGGGAACTTGTTTCTTAGTTCATACCCTGTTTTAGGATCGAACGCATTCAAATATACACTCAATGCCACAGAGTCTAGTAATTTTGATCCAGGAGGAATCTTGTTCTGTAGTTTATTGAATCTTCGGTTGAAATCATAAATTGAGTCATTTTGATTTTTCTGAATTCACATCAATTCATGAAGAGTAGCATCAGGTGCACTTTGATTCCCATATTGCTCGAGGAATCGATCCTGAAATATTTGGAGGGAATCAATAGAGGCTGTTGTTAGGCTGTTGAACCAATCTCTGGCCTCTTCAGTAAGCGACATCATGAATAACCTCATATGTAAATCTTCATAGGGTACATCCAAATCTTGAATGAAGGCATTGAAACTCCTTAAATGGTCTTCAACAGAAATTGCACTACTCCCTGTAAAATTAGGCACTAGACCTCTCCAACTTCCATCCATGGGGTAAGGGTATAATTCAAATCCCGCCAAATCAAATTGTTTGATCATGATGGTATACTGATGAGGATTAGGGTTAGGTGGGTACTAATACATTGGGTTATTATATTGTGTATTATGATGTGGCATATAATGCTGACCATGAGGTGGTTGAACATTTGTATATTGTGTGGGAATATGGGGTGGATGATTTGGCTGTCTGTATTGATTCCCTACTTGATGGTGAGGAACCCTTGGTGGCTCAGAAGGCCTTGCACCATGATTACCCTATTTATGAGGTGGTACATATTTTGGGGGGCAACCAGCTGTATGAGTAATGTTCTGAGCTTTCTGCAATTTGAATTCTCTTATTGCTTGTATCATCTGGGCCTTCTCCCATTCTTCTCTCTCCTTTCTTTGAGATTCAAACTGTGTTTTTACTTCTTCATAAGTTAAAGATTCATAATCTTCTTGAGGAGTTTCTTGATCATTGGGTCCATTCTGATTACCTTCCATTTTTTGATCATATACATGCTAAATTTTGATTCGTTCAGCCTCGAGTTCAGCCCTAAACTCAGCCTGTTTCTGAGGATCGTAAAAGGGATTTCTTTTATCTTCTGGGGTACAAGGTTCTGCACTTGAATTATCTTTCCATGTATCATAACAGTCATATGTTTCACAATGTGGTATTGATGCTTTGTCTTTGTTCGTCATGCACATGTCTTCATTTATCATTTTACCCTTATCAACTTTATCATCCTTATATGTCCATTTACTACTACCAATAGGGGCTCCAGTATGACCTCCCCTATATTGAGATCTTCTTCCATTCATGTTGAAACGTTTTTATCAAAGTCGCCACTCACTTTCTTAAAAGTGAGAAAATGTTTGTTACTTGTTATCCCAGTGGAGTCTATATGAATTTTTGACTCTATGATTAAGGTCCTGATTCTGAATGTATTCCCCAGTAGAGTCACCAATTTGTTAGCTCTTGAAAATGTAGGTAAGACTACCTCAAGAGGTTGCCACTCTCTTGGTACGTTTTAGGGTAACAGACAAGGTTAAATGGCTTAAACCTTCTACTCTTCAGGTGTTGTTGGACCTAGGCGGGTGTACCTATATGAATTGGGCAGACTTGACTTATGATCTTCTCTCTTGCAATGATTTTTCCACGATGGCAGATGGAAGTGGACAAAATGAAATCAAATTTGGTTTAAATTGTATACCAATATTCAAGACTAAATCCTAATATGCTCAGTTAACAGATGTAGAAAAGAATTGAATGAAACTGAATGATGAAATTGTGGAGACTAGTGCCTTATAGGGTGTGAGAAGTCAAGAGAAATATGAAACAAGTACTTCGTTCTGGCAAACATTCAAGTTGTTCAACATATGATTTAGTTTATAGCTTGTATAAACATGCAAGGTTATGATTACCGAGTTCTTCTTAGTGATCCAAATGATATTCCTTAATTACTATGATCAATTTAAAGGATTTAATCTTTACTAGAAAGAACCAATCAATTGACCAGACAGATGCAGCAAATGCACATTGAAAAACTAGATATAAACTTGTTACACCAATTTAAATAACCAGAAAACACCACATTGGAGACAACTTCAATAATGCTTTCAACGAACACCATAAACAACTAATACCAGAAACAATTGCACCATATTATTAGATTTCAATTGATATCTCCATGATTTTAAACATGCAACATAGTCTCATATTGGCGAAACATTGTATTATCTTGTATATCTTCTATCCTCTATCCTACTCTGCTTATATCTTCTTTGTTTCATTTCTGAAATGGATATTTATACATTGAGAATACGAAAGGACGCATCCTTTCAGAAATTGAAAATACCATATGTTTACGTAACAAAAATATTAGAGGATAATTAAGCTCTATTTAGCCACAAGTGAGTTTTAGCAAGATGATCCAAATAATCCCAGCGTTTGTATGTATCCGCATCTCCAACTACGTTACGGATCGTGATTTCCATCTTTATCATCTTCTCATTTTGTTCGCTCACTTCTTCTAGCATTGTATCCTCCACAAAAGCTATCCTCATGACTTCATTTAGTAATGAATCACTCTCATTCTTCCATCTGGCAGCTTCCTTGAGTTCCCCTTTGTCATCAGAGAATGCAATCAATGTTTTATTGGTAGTGTTTATCAACCCCTGTTCATCCCCTTGCAGTTCATTGTAGAAGTTTCGATGTCGATTTATAATATGATTTGCAGCTTCAATTGCTGCAATGTTAGAAGCATCTCTTTGGTCTATTTCATGAAACTTATCCATAATCCGTCCATCCATCCTTTCATGCTCCTTTAATGCAGCAAGGGTATGTGAATGTTTGCCCAAAAGTTTATTCAACCAAGGAGTTAAACTATCCTACCTTTTCTTGATTATTGCTACAATTGCATCATGTTTTCCCTAGGAATAAGCACTTGATCCTTCCCAATGCTCTTTCAACGGAGAGCTTTCACTTTGAGTAAGCATCCTGGGCGTCTTCATAGTGATTCCTACCAAATCTTTTAATCTATCATTTTCCCTCAACATCCTTTCATTATTTGATTTATACATCTCTCTTTCCTTTATCAACATCTAAATTTGGGCTTTGTTCAGCTTTGCAATATTTACTCCAATTTCTGTAGTAGCCACAAGATCAGCCTCTCCAACCTTTAGATTCATGACATGGCCAAATGCCTTTTCTATATCAATAACTACTAATTTCTTGTGGGGTGGGTATAAGGCCCAAATCATCAATGACCCTTCATCAGTATTGTATTTTGATCCAGCATACACCTCTATTACACTTTCTTTGTCAAGCTTATGTGTAGAATTACTGTCCCTCAAGAAACTATCAAAGACAAGGGCTGAATTGAGATCTATCCCAGGAAAGATCATGACACCAGCATTTTGCAACATTTTCCTCCCCTTTTCAGGGGTCATATTTGTCATTTCATCATCCACACATTTCCTCAATTTGTTCAACAATTGTTCTTCATTTCTTGTAGTGACATCATCAACCTTTTCTCTTATTTCCTTCCCCTTATGTTTATACAAAAATGCTTTGAATTCTGGGGAGTTTATGAACTCATCATCTAAAACAAATGATCTATACTCAATATTCCTTGCATCTGCATCACCAATTTCAACACTCAGCTCTCTAGTTGGGAAAACATACTACTGAGTTCTCAATCTGGATGCCTTTTTTGGTTGGCCTTGAGGCACATTATCTTGTGGTGTCTCTTCCCCTGAAGAAAATTGCTCTGCATCATGCAGCCTTTGGTTATATCTTTCAAGCACTACTTCAGCTTCTTTCTCCTCAAGATTCTGAATCATATCATCAAAGTTATAGGGCACATGGTGATACCCTCCAAAGTTTATCTTCATTTTGGCAGAATTGATATATCCTTCTAGGTCAAAGTTCTTCCTTGGTGATTCTCTCTTCATATTATACTGAAGCAATTTGTCAAGGATCAAATTATATCCTTCTTTGGCCAATATAGTAAAGTCACCAAAACACAATGTACTAGGCATGAAAGCCTGCTTCCCAAAAGAGCTGAAATTCATTACATTACAGTCATCCATCTGCCTGACAATCTCCAGATATGCAATCCTGTTTGGGACTATTTTTGGTAGAATGAAAGGGGCATCTTCAAACCCATAAACTCTTATCATTATATCTCCTTCTAAAAAATGCCAATCTCCCCAATTATGATCAATTGGCCCATTGAAATATTTTGGCCAAAGAAATCTCTTTATCTCATTAGATAATGAATAATTGTAGGGATAATTATACAATCTGTATAATGTTTTCACAAAATATTCCTCAAAATGAATGAAACTAGCATTAGCAAACCTGCTATCCCAAATAGCAGTCCACAATTGAACAGGTAATGCTTCACCATCTTTACCAAGCTAAGAAATTCTCATTTCTGGAGGCCATACTCCCAACTCCTGTCCAAAATAGAATACCAGATGCATCAACAATGAATAATTCCTAAGATAAAAAGTAGATGATCCACTTTTTACAGCGATCAGTCCTGAATCAAGCCCCTTAGAAATGTACGAGGCATAGTCAAATGGCCGAGAATTATGATACTAGATATCTGTTGTGATAATCATGGGCACAATTGACATATACTCTGGGGCATCCATTCCCAATACCTGACACACTGAAAAATAGGTGTATTTCATATAGGGTTCAAACGAGTCCACATGATAAGGGGGTCCCTCACTATCCTGTAGAGGATCTAGCTTGCTACCTTGTTTAACTCTATGAATTGGCAACCTCCAACCCTTATAGATTGTATCTATTCTCTAGAATTCCTTCTCCAATTCCTCGTGTATGATCTCCTCATTGCAAAACCCTTCTAAATTGAAAACCTATCCAATTGCCTCTTTTGATAAAAATATTTGTGGCTTTCCAGATGGGTCACATATAGCTTTGTGCCCTAGGTCATAATGGTTAGCTAACAATTTTACCAGTTCATCATTCACAAACACGTTAGGGCACACCAATTTTCCCAAATTCAGCTTCCATGGATTGTAGACTAGTTCAAAACGGTTTCTCCTATGATAATGGAAATTGAACAATTCATACCCACTTATGGTAGTCCAGACGTCACCTATGAATTTGCATTTGTCATCTAGTTTATCAAATTCTGCCCTATGTTGTGCGGACCTTCTGGCTTTAGGCCCTAAACCAGATAGTTGGTCAATGAGGTCTTGGTTTAATCTTCGTTCAGTGCCCTCATGTTCAGTATCAATTTTCTATTTCTTCCCTTTTGATTGACTACTTTCACCCTGTTTTCTACTTTTAATTTTTTGAGAACTAGGGAACTCCATTTCTTCAGAGTTACAAAAGCTAAAATTTGAAAAGCTATGATGCAGTTACTTACAGTATCTTGTTAGAATTCTTTAGACTGAAAGTTGACCTGGTTCTCCATTTGCTTTACTGGCTCCTCTACTATCAATTCGACACTGATGCATTTGATTGAATTTTCCCTGTTATATCCCATCATGCCATTAATGTGTCGGTTGAAGCACAAATGAAGAGTTATTTGAAACTGGCACTGTCGCATCAAGTGTCTTTTCGATGAGAAAATTTCAAATCTGGGGCAATATATATTTTGCAATGTTCATTAGATCTTTCGCTGTAGCATCCTGTAGTCTCCTCAAAACCTTCAAGTCTCGCCGATAGGTATCAATTTAGTTTCACATGTCACTGTGACAATCCCAAGTCGGGGAGATGTTTCATAGATCACACTGCATCTTACCGAGATGCACCTCGTGGTAATTTTTTGATCGCTGAGATGTAATCACCCTTTCACCGATGAAACCACACCTCGGCATGACTTTGAAAATTCAAAAAGATTCATACCGATATCAATTGTCTTACCAAACCCTTTTCTCCAATTTTTTTCATTCGGTGAGACTCTCCCTGAAGTACCTCATCAATGTAATTTTCACTTTCAGCAGAACTCATGCCGAAGACTTCTTCTCTTGCCGATGCTCATCTCTATCGGTGTGACATTTGAGTCGGCAAGACTACATAGCTTCTTCCCGATAGCCTTCTAATGGAACCCCTTTCTACTTTATCTGCAAGACCTATTTCCTTCGGCAAGACCTCACTCTGATGATCTTTTGTTTAGCTAATACATCACTCCATGTGCTAGTTGGTGAGACATATATGAGTTCATTATGACTCATCCCGATAGTAATTCTCTTGCCGATATGACTTTTCTATCGCTGAAAAAAAAGATGTGTCATGCCGATAGCCTGCAAAAGTATATATTAGTAATAATGTCAAATGGATTGGGGAGACCTTCATTTTGTCTTGCTGATATGGGTGATACAATGAAATATCAAATACTAGATGAATTCTAATGGATCATATGACAAAATATGAGCATGACGCCGTGAGGAAGGAGTTTTTTGCTTATTATGAGGGCTTATTTTGGAAACTCATGAATGCAATGGACTGTAAAATATTCAAAATTTTATAGTTCTAACAGGTGGATTGAGAAGAAATAGACATGGGAACTGGTCCCAAGACTAGTAAACGAGAATGTGATAGGAACTAAATGGGTTTTTAGGAACAATTTTAATGAGAATGGAGAATTTATCTGAAACAAGATTAGGCTTGTGTGTAAAGGATACTCACAAGTGGAAGGAATATATTTTAAAGATATTTTTTCTCCAGTAGCAAGAATACTAGAAGGATGTAAAGGAATTTTGAATGGTGAGTTAGAAGAAGAGGTGTACATTGAACAACCAAAGGGTTTTCAATTATTAGAAGATTATAATATGGTCTCCAGGTTGAAGAAAGCATTATATGGACTTAATAAAGCTCCTAGAGCTAGGTATGCAAGATTGGATAGGTACCTATTGTAGTAGGGATTCAAAAAGGGTAGTATAGATAACAATCTTTACTTCAAATTTAAGGGAGATAAAATCCTAATTGTATTTGAATATGTTGATGACATAATCTTTGGAGGAAATGAGGAAATTTGTAAAAGGTTTGTTGAGGAGATATAAAATAAGCTTTAAATGTCAATGTTTGGGGAGATGAATTTCTTCACTGGGCTACAAATTAGTCAATTAGAAAGAGGCATATTCATTATGCAATAAAAATATATTAAGGAATTGATAAAGAAGTTTGGAATGGAGGATTCTAAACCAATATGCACTTCCATGGTTACTAGTTGTAAATTGAAAAAAAAATGATGAATCTCCTAAGACAGATTAGACCAAGTATAGATCCATGATTGGTGGATTACTATATCTAACTATAGCTAGACTAGATATATGCATGCAGTATGTCTTATGGAAATATTTCAAGAAGATCCTAGAGAATCACATGTGGTGATAGTCAAAAGGATATTCAGATACTTGAAGAGAACTCTATACTATGGTCTATGGTATTCTAAGCATATTGAATTTTCTTTAAGTGCTTACATAGATGCATATTTTGCAAGTTGTGTGGATGACAGATGAAGTACAAGTGGAGGTTCTTTCTTTCTTGGAAACATATTGGTTTCTTGGATAATTAAGAAGTAGGATTCAGTATCATTGTCTATTGCAAAGGTGGAATATATTTCTATAGCATCATGCTACACAGAGGTGTTGTGGATGAAGTAGACATTGAAAGATATCAAAGTATTATATGATGAACCTATCTCCATCTTGTGTGATAATACAAGTGCTATCAACATTTCAAAAAATCTGGTAATGCATTCAAGAATAAAACATATCTCTATCTGGTATCACTTTCTAAGAGAGAAAGTTGTTGAGAATGAAGTAAATTTGGAGTGTGTTCCTACAAAGGATAAAATAGTAGATATTTTCAAAAAGTATCTTCCAAAAGATACATTTGAGTATCTCAAAAATAATCTAGGGTTATTTCCCCTCCTTTCAACTATATGTATAAGTTGATTCATTTATGCATGGGTGCAATTCAAGATGAAATCTTTGTCCTAGATTGATGAAGGATACCTCTTAGGGGGAGTAGGTAGTGGTGTTATTTGGTTGGTGTAGTCAGGGGAGCATATATTATGCCTAAGAGTGAGAGAGAGAAGTGAAGTGTGTGTTGGAACACAACAATCTACTAAGAGGGGGGTGAATCAGTAGATACTAAAATGTTAGCCTTCTTTTCTTAAGTGCAGACACAATTCTAAAATCTAGATGTGCAAATTAAAACATAAAAGATATGACAAGAATATACACATAAAAGATCAACACATAACAATAGATATACATGGAAAACCCAAGATGGGAAAAACCACGGTGAGAAAATGTTGCTAAGAGCTACTATCCTAATCCAGCCTCACAAAGAAATTCTTCTATTAAAGCCTTTAAAGGAACCAACCCTAAGGAGACACCAATCCCCTAAACTAAGAACCAACTCAGTTTATCTGATGGAACCAACCTATCAAATTTACAATCTAAGTGATTATTGCAATTTTTTCATTAAGAACACAATTCCCTGTTACAGCTACTCTACAACTACTCAACTATATGGTGTTGCTTCAACAACTCATTCCTCTACACTACACCCACTAGATCACCACTGTTCTTCTCTTTCTTCTTTAGTGCATTCTCGACCCATCTTAATTCACAACCATACACCTTTGTAGCTCTCCTTTGCTATTTTGTGTATTCTCTTTCAATCTTGGTTGCTTGGAATCACTTCTACACCTTGCACTGTACACAATCCTCGTCTCTCTCCACTTAGTTACTCTACTTCAACAAAATTTCCATGTATGTTTGAGTAAAGATGAGTGATGATCATTTCATCAGGATTCTTCACAATCATTTGAATATTCTGTTAGGGTTCAAGACAATATTTTTTACTCTCTTTCTCTAGCATCAAGCCACACAACATTAATTCTCGTGTAGAGAATTTTTTATTCTCTCTATCAAACCCTAAGATGAGATATCCAATCAATGAATCCATTGGATCATTAGATATGATCTTGATCCTTGCCTCTATAGCCATTTATTCTACCATTTTGTGCATCAAATCTCATTACAACTATCGGTGAGGTAGGAAAATAATTTAATTCTCATCTCCATGGTGGTTTGCAAGATGAAACCCTGTTTACACAGAGTTAGCAATTTGCAATCAATGTATTCAAATCTAGGTTCTCGATCTATTGCCTTCATGTCACAATCCCATGTTCTCTATTCATCGTCACAACTTTAAATCATGACTATCTAATAAGTGGTCATTTAAATATCCTTTCTTGATCTTATCCTTCATAACCATCATGCATCACCATACCACTTATGATATTCACATTTATTTCCATGATGCAATGACCATTGTTTGATTGCTTTCCTTTAATCTCTGTCATCCATCGCATATCACTATTTTACATATGCCTCCACCTTGCCTTATCACAATGCAATGATCACCATTGGATCACTTATTGAACAATATAAACTGTCGCCCACTATCCCATTAACACTAACAATGAGACCACAACATCTCCATAGGAAGGCAAGCTTAAGCCATGTGTCCTCTCATGTCATACTCCACTACAACTCAAATCTCATCACATCACTAAAATATTTTGTGTCCCAAGGATGTGTAAGTGTGATTCACTAACAGTCAATGATGCAATAACCTTCAGACACCTATCCTTGTTGTTGTAAGGAAAATCAGATGCGGAAACAATTCTCCTAATGTCAATACCTCAGGAAAGAATGTAGATATACTTTTAAAATTTTACAACTACAGTCCAATTAAGATGCACTATGAAATAGGTAATAGAAACAGAGTATTTGACAATCACACAAGAACACCAGATATACATGGGAAAACCCTTACGGGAGAAAAACCCACCACACCAAGAGAAATCACTTTGTATTATAGTAATAAGGATTACATACAATTTCCAGACTTATCTTTCTGGTGTCTGTTTACAACAACATTCACTATGAACAAACTTGTACAGGAACTTCTGGTTATAGTCTATATAGAACATAAATCATTTACTAATCATACATCATCTGTCAATCAACCAACCATCGAACTATCGAACAACCGAGCATCTACAACTATAGACTATATCCATGGCATTCCCTATCCATTGAGCATCCTCACAGAACCATCACAATGAACCAACTACTAACTATTCACATTCGGCTCCTCCTATTTGTCCATGAGACTCCACATAGGACGGTCAATCGGTCAACAGAATTTGCACTGTGTTAGTGTCTCACCAATCCAACTTAGACTTCATATTGATATCGCCAAGAGTCACCGTAGTTGCCAAGATGTTCTATCAAGCTTTCAGTGTTACGCCGAAACACCAAGCAGTCGCCTAGACCTATCACTTTCGCCAGGAGATCATAGCGAGTCATAAAAGATTACACCGAAGTCATAAGGACATGAGCATTCCATTCAGAAAGAGTATCGAGCTTTGATGAGACTTCATATCGATGTCACAAGTCACTCCGAAGAAACATTTTGTCGGTAGGACATATCGTTCTCACCAAGACCTCACGCCGAGTCATCAAAGATTACACCGAAGTCACAAGTCATATCGAGCTCCAAAGAATAGTCGCCAAGACTTTTTTCTATCACTAAGAGGTTTCTTCGAGATCATAGAAGTTACTCCAAAGTCATCATCTGTCACCAAGACATATGTCTTTCGCCGAGAGATCTTATCGAACTCCAAGACTTACCCCAAAGGCTCCAACATAAAGTACTATCGGCAAGACATGTCGATATCACCAAGAGGTCTCATAGAGAAACATTAAGTTACATCGAAAGTATACAACTATTGGCAAGATCGAACACCTTCGCTGAGACATCTCTTCGAAACCCTTTGTGTTACACTAATGACTAACACTTGAGCCTTCGTCAGTGAGACATTTCAATGTCGCTAGGACATCTTATTGAAACCATTGTGTTATCCCAAAGACCTCAATGTGAATCCTGTCAGTGAGACATTAACTTTCGTGGAGACTTCTTACTGAGTAGTCATAGGTTATCCCGAAGCCCGTGGTGGCCAAGAGTCTCCCCGATAACGATTGAATGGCCTGTCGGCCAGAGGTGTCCACGCGGTAAGAGATCACAATGACTGCTCTATGTTACAGCGATAGACTCCTGCAAGGTCACAGTGACCTGTGCAAAACATGATGATACAAACTGCTTGTTGGCCATACATGAGAGCTATCAGACTGACTTGGCTCCTAAAGAGGTTTTGACCTGTATTGATTGAGGCATATTTCCAACAATCTCCCACTTGACGAAGATCATACAGGCACCTCCAGAGCATAATTAAAACTTACTGAAAATCATGGGCACTAAGGCCCATTGAACTAGCACACCACCTGAACTTGTCTGTGCTCACCGGCTTTGTCAATGAATCTGCAACATTCTCCAGAGTATCAACCTTTTCCAAACTGAGCTTTCCATCCTCTACCATATCTCGTACAAATTGATACTGCACATCAATTTGTTTCGTCCTAGCATGGAAAGTAGGGTTCTTTTCTAGACAAATTGCACTCTGACTATCATAGAAAATAGTTATTTCCCCTGCATCAAAACCAATGTTAGAACACAAATTTTTCAACCAAAATGCTTCTTTACAAGCATGAGTAGCTACCATGTATTCAGCCTCCGTAGTGGACAAAGTGACTACAGCCTGCCGCTTGCTCATCCAACTCACTTCACCACTATTCATCATGAATATGTATCCACTGGTGGACCTCCTACTATCAATGTCCCCTGCCCAATCAGAATCTACATATCCATGAATACTGAGAGTCCTCTGTGATTCAACCAAGTTCCCATGGTAACACAAAGCAAAATCTGAAGTGCCCTTCAAATATTTGAAAACTCTCTTTACAGCATCCCAATGTGTTCTACCTGGATTAGCCATAAATCGACTAAGAACTCCCACTATTTGGGCAATGTCTAGCCTTGTATAGACCATTGCATACATGAGACTGCCAACTACACAAGAATACAGTACATTGGTCATTTCCTCCATCTCAGTAGGAGATTTTGGATAGTCCTCAATAGATAGCTTCGTTCCCTGCATAACTAGAACCACTAGCTGTTTGCAATCATTCATACAAAATCTCTCAAGAACAGTCTTGACATACTTACTCTGACTAAGCCAAAGCTTTCTATTCTTCCTATCCCTGGTTATCTCCATCCCCAGAATATCTTAAGATCATAAATCATTAGCTTACTATTGCCTATGAACAACATATCATCAACATGGAGAGCAATAACAAGTACTCGATCACTTTCATCTTTATAATATACACATTGATCAGATTTTGATCTTACAAATCCCAAAGACAATACAAAAGTATCAAATTTTTGGTACCACATTCTAGGTGACTGCTTTAACCCATACAAAGACTTCTTTAATTTGCATACCAGTTTTTCTTTACCTTTTTCAACAAAGTGCTCAAGTTGGGACATATAGATTTCTTCTTCAAGATCACCATGAAGAAATGTCGTCTTCACATCCATCTGTTTGACCTCTAAGTCATACGCTGTTGCAAGTGACAAAAGAAATCTGATAGATGTCAGCTTTGCTATAGGAGAAAATATTTCCCCATAATCGATTCCCTCTACCTGGGAATAACCCTTTGCAACCAGTCTCGCCTTGTACTTTTCTACACTGCCATCCAGACCAATCTTTTTCTTAAACACCCATTTGCAGCCCACAGGTTTTTTGCCTTCAGGCAAGGGCACCAAACTCCAAGTTTCATTCTTCTCTAGTGATGCCATCTCTTCTTCCATGGCTTCTAACCAAGAGTCTAATTCAGACATTTTAAATGCCTCTTTTACAGTCCTAGGCTCATCAGTGTTAGAAATTAAAGCATAGGCACAAGTAGAATCAATCAATGAGAACCCATACCTATCTGGTTGTTTTCTTTCTCGGGTTGACCTCCTCACTTGCTGAGGCTGAGGTTCTTCTTCTTCAAAACTTTCAAAATTGCTTGAGCTCTCCTCAGTTTCAGGTACATTTTGAATTTTCAATTCCTCTTTCTCTGGTGTAGGAGGAATTAATGCTACATCCTTATTGTTTTTTGACTTTGTCTCTGACTGTAGATCCAAGGTGGAAGGTTTCAGCTCACGAAAGATTACACTCCTGCTATATACAACCTTCTTTGTAATAGGATTCCAAAGCTTGTATCCTTTAATGTTAGCACTATAGCCAACAAAAATACACTTGATAGCCTTGTTCTCCAACTTAGATCTTTTTACATCCGACACATGTGCATATGCCTCACAGCTAAAGACTCAAATATTTCTAAGAGAGGGCTTCTTACCAGACCACACTTCCAAAGGTGTTTTCTCAATGAGAGCAGAATTTGGAGACCGATTAATCAAGTAACATGTAGTAGTAGTAGCCTCAACCCAAAACTTCTCCTCCAAGCCAGCACTATTAAGCATACTTTGTGCTCTCTCCATCACTGTCCTATTGAACCTTTCTGCAACTCCATTCTGCTATGGAGTATAAGGTGTAGTCTTGTGTCTTTTAATCCCATGGTCTTTATAGTATCTTTCAAATTCATCAAAACAGAATTCATCGCCATTATCAGTCCTTAAGCATTTTATTGTTTTACCAGTCTAATTTTCTACAAGATTTTTAAATTCTTTAAATCGACTGAACACTTCTAATTTACTTTTCAAAAAATAAACAAAATCCCTTCTTGAATAATCATCAATGAACGACACATAGTATCTTGATTTAGACAAAGAAGGAACATCCACTGGACCAAATACATCTAAATGAATATAATCTAGCAAACCAAAATATTTATGAGGACTGTCATAAAATGAAACAAGATGCTGCTTTCCATATATACAGTGTTCATAGAATTCAAATTCCAGATTACAATCATCAAGCCCCTCAACCAAGTTTTTGTTCGTCAAGGTTTTTAAACTTTTTTCTCCTATGTGGCCTAACCTATGATGCCAAAGCATAGTCTTCTCTGCAGGAAGTTTTACTTCCATTGAGTTTGCATAATTGGGGATAGTTCCCTTTTTACCTCCATGAATAGCTTTCAGTGACTTTCTAGAGACACTGTTACATTGAATAGCCTATGCATCCAGTTTGTATAAGGTACCAATTCGAGCACCTCTAGCCAACACCATTGAACCTCTAGTCATCTTGCAGCCACTTCCAAAGAACAAGACTTGTACTCCAGTATCATTAAGCTTACTTACATACAACAAATTTTGAGCCAGACCTGGTATGTGCATAACATCATTAATTCCCTTTACTCTACCATCAGGAAATTGTATTATGACTCTTCCACGGCCAACTATCTCCAAAGTAGAATCACTTTCCAAGTAAACCTTTCCACCATCATATTCTTCATACTTCGTGAACCATTCTCTATGACTTGTCATATGGAAATATGCTCCAGAATCAATCAACTAGACATCATCCGATGCCTGTGTGGCCAAGGCAGCAATGAAGGCGTCTGCATCACTATGAGAAGAGTCATTGTCAGAAGAATACTTCTTCTTCTTCTTCTTCTCCTCTTTACAATCCTTTTGGACATGACTAGGTTGCCCACAGTTCCAACATTTCACCTTGGACTTCTTTCCAGGAGACTTTGATCTCCCCTCTAATTTTGATTTGGACTTCTTGTCCTTCTTCTTGCCTTTCTCTTTCGGTCTTCCTCTAATAGCAAGAGCTTCCTTTGCCATCTCAGAATATTTTCTTCTCATCTCTTTTGATAACAAAGAACCAACAACATCTTCCATCTTGAAACTGGATGTTGTACTCCCAATAGCCATCACCAGATGATCCCATGAGTCTGGTAAAGAACACAATAGAAGCATATAGCGATCCTCTTCTTCAGTCTTCACACCAATAGATGTCAATTGAGCAATCACCATATTAAATGTGTTCAAATGATCAGCTATAGACCCTCCTTCCTGGATTCTCAAAGAATACAACTTCTTCCTCAGGAACAGTTTATTCACCAAAGATTTCCCCTGATAAATAGACGCCAGTCTATTCCAAAAAGAAGAGGCAGTCTTCTCCTCATGCACATTTAGAAGGACTGAATCTACCAAACAGAGCCTTATCAACCCCTTAGACTTCCTATCTGCAAGGTCCCAATCCTCTTGCTTCATGCCTGTAGGTTTAGTTCCAGACACAACAATCCATAGATCACGATCAACTAGAAGATCCTCCATCTTGAGTTTCCACAACTCAAAGTTACTGCCATTGAATTTCTCTATTTCAATCTTTCCAGACGTGCTAGCCATCTCAACCTATAATCAGAAATAACAAACTCTACAAGACTCCCACTGAACAGAATTAACACAAAAAAACCAATGTACCCACAAGGATAACACAACTGGCCAAGCTCTAATACCACTTGTAAGGAAAATCAGATGCGAAAACAATTCTCCTAACATCAATACCTTAGGAAAGAATGTAGATATACTTTTAAAATTTTACAACTACAATCCAATTAAGATGCACTATGAAACAGATAACAGAAATAGAGTATTTGACAATCACACAAGAACACCAGATATACATGGGAAAACCCTTACGGGAGAAAAACCCACCACACCAAGAGAAATCACTTTGTATTACAGTAATAAGGATTACATACAATTTCCAGACTTATCTTTCTGGTGTCTGTTTACAACAACATTCACCATGAAAAAACTTGTACAGGAACTTCTGGTTACCGTCTATACAGAACAGAAATCATTTACTGATCATACATCATCCATCAATCAAACAACCATCGAACTATCGAACCAACGAGCATCTGCAACTGTAGACTATATCCATGGCATTCCTTGTCCATTGAGCTTCCTCACAGAACTGTCACAATGAACCAACTACTAACTGCTCACATTTGGTTCCTCCTATTCATCCACGAGACTCCACATAGGACGGTCAATCGGTCAACAGAATTCGCACTGTGTTGGCATCTCGGTGAGACACTAACAGTGTCTCACCGATGCCACTTAGACTTCATATCAATATCACCAAGAGTCACTGTAGTCACCAAGATGTTCTATCAAGCTTTCAATGTTACGCCGAAACACCAAGCAGTCGCCCAGACCTATCGCTTTCTCCAGGAGATCATAGCGAGTCATCAAATATTACACCGAAGTCACAAGGACATGAGCATTCCATTCGACAAGAGTATCGAGCTTCAGTGAGACTTCATATCGATGTCACAAGTCACTCTGAAGAAACATTCTGTCGGCATGACATATCGTTCTCACCAGGACCTCACGCCGAGTCATCAAAGATTACACCAAAGTCACAAGTCATATCGAGCTCCAAAGAATAGTCACCAAGACTTTTGTCTATTGCTAAGAGGTTTCTCCGAGATCACAGAAGTTACTCTGAAGTCATCATCTGTCACCAATACATATGTCTTTCACCGAGAGATCTTATCGAACTCCAAGACTTACCCCGAAGGCTCGAACATAAAGTACTGTTGGCAAGACATGTTGATATCGCCAAGAGGTCTCATAGAGCAACATTAAGTTACACCAAAAGTATACAACTATCGACAAGACCGAACACCGTCGCTAAGACATCTCTTCGAAACCCTTTATGTTACACTGATGACTAACACTTGAGCCCCCATTGGTGAGACATTTCAATGTCGCTGGGACATCTTATCGAAACCATTGTGTTATCCCGAAGACCTTAATGTGAATCCTGTCGATGAGACATTAACTTTCGCAGAGAATTCTTACCGAGTAGTCATAGGTTATCCCGAAGCCTGTGGTCATCAAGAGTCTCCCTGATAATGATTGAATGGCTTGTCAGCCAGAGGTGTCCACACGGTAAGAGATCACAGTGACTGCTCTATGTTACAGTGATCGACTCCAAAGAGTAACCGTTCGGCAAGACTACTGCAAGGTCACAACGACCTGTGCAAAACATGATGATACAAACTGCTTTTCGGCCAGACATGAGAGCTGTCACACCGACTTGGCTCCTAGCAAGGTTTCAACCTATATTGATTGAGGCATATTTCCAACAGTTGTCATCACCTTCCATTATCATCACTCATTGCCCAAATATTCAAACTCTTCACTTCATAATAGTGATGTGAAGTGATGATGCCATGTGTTTGTTGGACCCATCAAAGTCTATTCTCTTTTATTGTGTTTCATCTGATCATCACTTGTTAGATCTCATCCAATCCCCACTTCTCCATAAGGTTCAACCGAGACCCACCATAAACATAGCAAGTTGGTGGGCACCATCTAATCAACTCAATCGCAATCATTGAATGACTTCCATCACTCATATTTTAACTACAAACCAACTTCTAAATACTTTTCATGATGTGTGAGATCTAGTGATAGTTGTTAGATCTACTAACTTTGAATGCACACTATTTTATCGCTAAGGGCTCATACTGACGAAACCAACTAGATGACTAGGTGAAGGGGCCAATAACCTAACAAACTTAAAGGGCATAAGTTATAACTTAAATGATTGGTTACTACCAATACACAGTCAATGTGAAAACATAAAACCTACTGATTTCCATGACTGTACACACCTAGGGTTTAAGTGATAAACCCTAATTTTATCTGAGGGAAAAATTAATTCTTTTTTGAGGTCATCCTTCACCCTTTGAACTTGTAGAATACATTTTTGAGATGCTCTCAAAAAAACCATCTTGAATCTGGACTTAGATTTTTTTCTTGAGCACTGAAAGAATTCATTGCAATATCATGATAAAATTGCATGACAATAATGCAATATTTTGAGCAACATTTGCAACATACATTCCACCTTCCAGAACCAAATTCACAATACACCATCTTTCTCAGACATCAATGATAACATTCTGACATCAATGCTGACACTCCCTTCATGCAAGATCAATTCCATTTCACACTTGATCCCCTTTTGACATCAACGACAACAATATGCTAACAATCTCCCCCTTTGTCATTGATGGAAAAGCTAAATGCTCATACCAAATGGTTGAATGGTCTAATACCAATTGAAATCAATTAAAATTTATAACATTTGATCTCTATACTAATTTGATTTACTAAGCAATCCACTCACCTTTCTCCTCTTGCTCAATTGAGCATTTTCTTACTTTTCTCCCCCTACTTATAATCTTTATCATGATCATGCTCCAATTTTGAAAATTTGTTCATAATTATCCCCCTTTGACATCAATGGTAAAGGGAAGACTCCCCCTAACACAATACCACCCCTTTGACAAGAAATTCAAAGAGAAAGTGGGAATCATGGTTGTGCAAACATCAAGTTGTTAGAAATTTGTAAAGCCATTGTTACCTAACTTGATCTATCCTTTCATTTCTAAGGATAAATAAACTACCAATGGAGCTCCCCATAGATCGATACCCTTGTTAAAAGGTGCAAGAAAACTGAGAGGGGGGGTGAATCAGTTGTCACAAAATTCAAACTTCAATACTTATCGATTCTGCAACCACACTATTATGTTATTAAGTATGATCATGAAACACAATGAACACCAAATTTTTACATGGAAAACCCAATGAGGGAAAAAACACAGTGAGAATTAACTCACAATATAAAATGATTATAAAATTGAATATAGAGGCTCACTGCCAAGGGCTCACTACCCAGAAGAGGACACAATGTCCAAATACAAAGGCTCACTACCTACAGAAAGGACTCACTATCCAACAGGGACGCTCACTGCCTACTAAAAGGACTCATTATCCAACAAGGAGGGTGGTGCAGGAGCACCTATTTGATCACATGCCTCCATGAGGCCATATTGAGTAATTTATTCCATTCTTATGTTTTGAGATTTTAATAATCCCAAGAGGCCACCTTTGTGGTGTTATAGGTCATAGGATGTTGTTCATTTCTCATATATTGTAAAAATTGTCAAAAGTGCAAAACTAGGTAGATGAAATGTCATTAAGGTGTTTTGTCAACACACTAATCAAAAGGTGGTTGCAAATAGTTGGTTTGGGTTGAAAATGTATAAATAAACCCTTCAAAACTCGAATTGGGGGTTGGAGACATTATTTTTGAAGTTAAATGAATGGCAACCTCAAGTTTGGTATGCATTTTCTGATTTTTACATTGTTACCAGATTGAAGTTGTGATTTGTATGGCCTGGTATGGACTCAAATGATAGAGTATCAGATATTGATGGAAATATCTCTATTTCTAGTTTCCAATTCTTTTTGTCTCATTGAATTTCATCGAGTTTTGTGGAAGATATGATTATTTTGGTGAGACTATCTTTTCTAACAATATTGTGCAGAATTTACAGTCTAAAGAAGTGTGATGGTACGGAATTTAAAGTATATATTTTGGATCTAAAACCAATTGGATTTTGTTTCCATGTGAATCTACTTTCATTTTCTTCAACTCTCATCAAAATTAATTAAGAATTGAATGAGTTATGAATATTTTTGTGAGGGCAGGTCTGAACCCTACCTAGGGTTTGCAGTTTTGGGAAAAATACAATAACTTTCATTTCAACCGTTGGATCTTCATAAGAATTGGAGGAAAAGACTATAACTATGTTTTATTTAATCTCACCAGAGGGATTGGATTCATTATTCATTTTTTTAGAAGTTATTAATGACTGTTCATGAGAATAAATTGTGGGCTGCCATGGCTATGTTTTCAATGTGATATAGAATGACTAAGAACATGTGTCATATAATTATTGTTTTGGATTATTATTGAAGGTTTGTGAGATGTGTTGTGAATCCTCATAGCTCTGCATCAAATTGGTATCAGAGCCTAGAAAAGATATGGGCTGGTGAAGTTTTTTGGTTTTGTGTTGGTGTTTGTGGTTGTGTGTTGTACAGGTTGAGGAAGGAACCTGATTGCCTAGGTGTGGCAAAGTAAAGTGGAAGCAAGGAGAGACTTGCTTGTGGAGATGGATTTGTTGAGAAGATTGGAAAGATATTTGCAGGCTGAGGATTCAAGAAAGAAGGAAAGAGAGGAAAAAGAGTTGAGAAAGAAGGAAAGAAAGAAAAGGATAAGGCAAGAGAAGATGGACAAAGAGATTGTTGAGTTGAAGGGAGAATTGAAAAGACTTGAAGAAGAGTTCCAAGAATCCATGATGAAGATGGAACAAATGATGAAACAAGATACAAGTTGGCATTTGACATTGAAAAGGAAGATGGTTTTGCCTATAAAGAAGATTATGAAGAAACAAAGAAAACAAAAGAAGGCAGCAAATTCAGTCAAAGATGAAGAAGAAGATTTATGGGCACAATATGTAGCTATTGAAGAAGAATGGAATAGTAAGGTTGGTGATGGAAAATTCAAACAAGAGGAATAAGAACTCATCAAGGTAGAAGAAAGCAAGTAAATTGAGGTTGAAAGTGAATTGGTTTCCAGATTGGATAAGTTGGTTATGGGTGAAGAGGAATTTGAAGTACAAGAAGACAAGGAGGAGACCTCAAGGTCTCTATATTTTGTTTCTAATTTTTCCTTGGACTATGTATGTGCAGGTTATGAAGGAAAAAGTGAAGTGTTTGATGATATGATAGAGTTTTGGGACTTCCAAGTTGCAGGGATGCTTGATAGAAGAAGGCATAAGAAGAACAAAGGGAAGAAAAGACAAAATCTGATTGAAAATACAAAGGACAAGGTGCAAAGTAACTGGAAGACTAGGAAGAAGATAATTCAAAGGGGCTTGAATTCTTTTGCCCTCAGGAGTTTGGTGCAGGAGCACCTATTTGATCACATGCCTCCATGAGGCCATATTGAGTAATTTGTTCCATTCTTATGTTTTGAGATTTTAATAAGCCCAAGAGGCCACCTTTGTGGTGTTATAGGTCATAGGATGTTGTTCATTTCTCATATATTGTAAAAATTGTCAAAAGTGCAAAACTAGGTAGATGAAATGTCATTAAGGTGTTTTGTCAACACACTAATCAAAAGGTGGTTGAAAATAGTTGGTTTGGGTTGAAAATGTATAAATAAACCCTTCAAAACTCGAATTGGGGGTTGGAGACATTATTTTTGAAGTTAAATGAATGGCAACCTCAAGTTTGGTATGCATTTTCTGATTTTTACATTGTTACCAGATTGAAGTTGTGATTTGTACGGCCTGGTATGGACTCAAATGATAGAGTATCATATATTGATGGAAATATCTCTATTTCTAGTTTCCAATTCTTTTTGTCTCATTGAATTTCATCAAGTTTTGTGGAAGATATGATTATTTTGGTGAGACTACATTTTCTAACAATATTGTGCAGAATTTACAGTCTAAAGAAGTGTGATGGTACGGAATTTAAAGTCTATATTTTGGATCTAAAACCAATTTTATTTTGTTTCCATGTGAATCTAATTTCATTTTCTTCAACTCTCATCAAAATTAATTAAGAATTGAATGAGTTATGAATATTTTTGTGAGGGCAGGTCTGAACCCTACCTAGGGTTTGCAGTTTTGGGAAAAATACAATAGCTTTCATTTCAACCATTGGATCTTCATAAGAATTGGAGGAAAAGACTATAACTATGTTTTATTTAATCTAACCAGAGGGATTGGATTCATTATTCATTTTTTAGAAGTTATTAATGACTGTTCATGAGAATAAATTGTGGGCTGCCATGGCTATGTTTTCAATGTGATATAGAATGACTAAGAACATGTGTCATATAATTATTGTTTTGGATTATTATTGAAGGTTTGTGAGATGTGTTGTGAATCCTCATAGCTCTGCATCAGAGGGTCAATGCCTATTGATACAAAAGTGAAAAAAGGATCCACCACAACAATTAACACACATCCACAACCTTGATCAAAGGATTGTAGAAACCTTCAGCTCGCTGCCTTTAGGAATCTAACACAATGAAGAACTACTGCCTCAACTCACTTTCACACACTTCTACTCTTTTGATTTGTGGCTTACTTCATCACTTTGCGTCACTCACTCCAAATATTTGCAATATGTCTTGAATTTATACCATCTTCAACCTTAGAAACATTCTCCAAGGTTATCCACATAAACTTCATTTCATAAATTCAAATTAGGTTGGAAACTCAACATTCTTGCGATGGAAAAGAATGAGAGTGGACCAATAAAAAAATTATCCAAGACCAAAAGATAATGTCTTAGATCAACCACACACTTCCTTAATTAAATTTTAATTCTTCATATGAAGTGTAAACACCAGGTTAGCCAAACCTAATGAAAACACAAACAAACATTGATGTACACTTTTCCTGAAAAGAAGATGACATGCAGATGACACAACACACTTCATTATGCACAAGAGCACATCTCAAATTCCTTCAAATACATCCGCAACAAGTGCAACAATCTTCGAACACTAAACTTCTTCCACCAATCCATTTGAACTATGCAAACACATACAACAACTCTTGAAACATGACTTCTAGATCGCCAAACCACATGCATCTTTTCCAAAACCAAGATAACATTATTATAAGACATATACCAAATCCACAAGATCCAAAATAGAATAGCAATGGATTGTGGAGCAGAAAAATTTCTTCCAATCCATAAAAGACCAACTCTTCCAAAACAGTTCACACACCGGTGAACGTAACTTTCACATACCATCACACCAAAATCTAGAACTCAAGAAATATAACCACAAGATTATCATTAGGAACCTTTTAGATTTTCATAAGCATAGGATCAACATAGGAGAAACGTGGAGCACATACTGAAGTACACTCTAAACACATTCATCACTTTGAATTCTTTTTATTAATTTTCTCAAAAGAACTTGAAAACTCATCATTTCAGCACATCTGCAACATCATGAAGATAGCTCCATATACTCACAACATCTCAGCAACATCTCAACTATACATGTACAATTTGCAACATACTGAGCTGTGTTGACATCAATGACAATATTAATGACAACACCACCAAACTTGCTCATACTTGCAACAATCTCCCCCTTTGTCATTGATGGAAACACATGATGTGAAAAACCATCAAAGACAACATCTCACACAATATTATGGGAGAACACCTTCTCTTCCTCTGTAACTATTTTTCACATGACTTTCTCTCCCCCTTTAACATCAATGGAAAAGATCAAAGAATTTGATCACTCCCCCTTAGGAGTGCACCCACTCAACTCATATTGCAACAATGAAAACCTTTTCTACTCCCCCTGCGGAGTAGACCCATTCATCAGTCTAGATAAATGAAGAATTTGTGAATTCACTGGACTAATGCACCTTCATGTGCACCTAGTTCGAAGGGCCAATGAACCCCAACCTCTCCCTAAGATGCTCAAAAATATCCTTCAGAAGATCCTTAGTAAATATATCTACAATTTGTTCCTTTGTTGTCACATACTCCAATTTGACTTCATTCTCCAACACATTTTCTCTCAAGAAATGATATTTGATAGATATGTGTTTTATTCTTGAATTCATAACCAAATTATTTGAAATGTTTATAGCACTTGTGTTATCATAGAAAATAGGAATAGGATCATTGCATATTACTCCAATGTCTTTCAGAGTTTGCTTCATCCACAAAACCTATATGCAACAGGATGCTGGAGTGATATATTATGCTTCTGCAATGGATAAAGAAATTGAGTCTTGTTTCTTACTCAACCAACAAACCAATCTACTTCCAAGAAATAAAGCACCTCCACTGGTACTCTTTCATTCATCCACACAATCAACCCAATCTGCATTGGTATAAGAACTCAAGGTAAAGTTAGCACCCTTAGGATACCATAAGCCATAATTTGGTGTACCTTTAAGATATCTAAATATCCTCTTTACAGTTGTAAAATGTGCCTCTTTAGGATCTACTTGAAATTTGGAAACTAGACATACTGCATGCATAATATCTGGTCTGGTAGTAGTAAGATGCAACAGTCCACCAATCATAGATCTGTATTTGCTTTGATCAATTTTAGTAGATTCATCATCTTTGCTTAACTTACATCTGGTTATCATAGGAGTACTAACTGGTTTGGAGTCATCCATTCCAAACTCCTTCAACAACTCTTTTACATACTTAGATTGTGAAATGAATATCCCTTTATCAGTTTGATTCACTTGAAGACCAAGAAAGAAATTCAACTCACCAATCATGGACATCTCAAATTCTTTTTGTATTTCTTTAGAAAATATCTTACGCATGCCTTCATTTCCACCAAAGATGATATCATCAACATATACAACTACTATCAAAATTTTGTTACCTTGCACTTTGAAGTAAAGATTGATGTCAGCAGAGCCATTGCTAAATCCTTGCTTTGTCAAGTATCTATCCAATCTTGCATACCAAGATCTGGGAGCTTGCTTCATTCCATACAAGTCCTTCTTCAATTTACAAACCATGTCTAGTTTGCTAGATAATTGAAACCCTTCAGGTTGTTCCATGTATACTTCTTCCTCTAACTCACCATTCAAAAATGTTGACTTGACATCTATCTGATACACTTTGAAATCCTTGTGGGCAGAAAATGCCAAAAAATTTCTAATAGCTTCCATTCTAGCTACAAGGGAAAATGTTTCTTCAAAGTCTATGCCTTCAACTTGTGAATATCCCTTGCATACAAGTCTGTCCTTATTCCTTACAACTTCTCAATTTTCATTCAGCTTATTCTGAAACACCCATTTTGAACCAATTACATTCTTATTCACAGGTCTAGGGACTAATTCCCATGCCTGATTCTTTTCTATTTGCTACAACTTTTCTTTCATATATTTCATCTAACTCTCATCTTCACATGCTTCACTCACAAACTTAGGTTCAATTTTAGAAAGTGAACACATATTTACCTCAGTTACAACTTTACTTCTTGTATTCACACCTTCACTCTTATCTCCAATCATCTATTCCTTTGGATGATTCTTTTGTACATACTTAGGATTCTTAATAGCAAGTTCTGATTCATTCTCTTCTTCTTCTTCTTCTTCTTTAGTCTGATCTTCTTTCTCTTCTTCTTCTGTTTCCTTATTCCCCTTAGGTACTTATCCATAGATAGGATCATCAAGTTTGAATTCACTTATCTCAATAGGTCTACGTATGTCTTCATCAACTTTTACATTATCACTTTCAACAATCCTCATGTTGGCATATGGCTATGAGAGATCATTTTTGGCTACTTGTGTTGTCATTGATGGCAACAGGAGTTAGTAGTATGATCCACAGTATTAGCATTGTTTATACTGGAAAGGAAACTAAGACTCTGTAATCTACCGACATAAAGAATGAAGAACAAGACATTCGGTTGGCAAGTTGATCTGATCACTTTACTGGATCATTATTTCACGGCGTGGATCTCCAAGAAATTTTTCTTAGCATTTACACTATCCTCTAATGAGTTTTGTGATATAGTATTAAGTCAGAGTTCGAGTTAAGAGATTAGGTAGCATGATTCATGGTTTATTTTCCATTGTAGCCGACATGTTTCATATGGCGTATCGTGGATATAGGTGGAATATGTATTTTTCTATTTCCTATGCTTCAAATCTTGGTTTGGGTCCCTACTAAATTCTAGCTGACTTGTGTGGGTACGCATCAATTCTAATTAGAAATTTGAGCTGACATAAGCAAAAATATTATATTTTTGTTATGAGGCTGACATACATTGAATTTATGATTAGCGAGTATATAAAGGAGATCGATAAACCATCTTGTGTGTGATAATGCAAGTCATGGTAGTAGATATAATGTAGTAGTGAAGGAGTATCAAGAAAAGAGAAAAAAGAGAAGATTAGTTGTTTGAGGGTAGAATAGTTTTGGTATGTGAAGCAGTGCAGAGTAGAAGTGTGATTTGGTCAAGAGATCTAGAATCTGATCAAGAGCTTTAGTGGAACTGAATTCTAACATTTGTAGATGCTATTCTCTCAGTTCAAAATTTTGTTTTAATCTTAATTTTGCTAGTAAGGTAGTGAGCCTTTCCTATTAAGCAGTGAGCTCTAGGAAGTGCACCTAAATGCAAGTGCATTCCTCTTCTTTCTATTTTAATTTTAATAGAGTAAACATTGTGGATTAATCTCCACTGTGGTTTTTCCCCTAATAGGGTTTCCACATAAAAATATCTGATGTTATGGTGTTCATTAATGTGACTACATTATTTCATTTGTTATGTGCTTCAAATGCTATATGAAGTTTAATTATTGCTGTTAATTGTTTTAGATTTGTTTTGGAAATTAAAATTAGTGAAAGCTGATTCACCCCCCTCTCAATGTTCCCAATGTCCAGCACCTCAATCTCTTATTGAAGCATCTATATGCTTTGCTAGTAGTAGAGTACCCAAGAAAAATTCCTTCATCACATCTAGCATCAAACTTTCCAAGATTTTCATTATCTCTTTTAATGTAACATCTGCTTCCAAATACCTTGAAGTACTTCACAGTACGAGTCTTACCAATCCATAACTCAAAAGGAGTCTTTGTGTTGTTGCCTCTAATTTGAACTCTATTAAGAACATAAACAATAGTGTGTATCGCCTCTCTCCAATACACATCCATTACATTTGATTCTTTCATCATGGTTCTTGAAGCTTCCTGTATAGTCCTATTTTTCCTCTCAACTACCTCATTTTGTTTAGGGGTTCTTGGAGTAGAAAACTATCTCTTTATGCCATACTATTCACAAAATGTATTAAACTCACTAGAAGTGAATTCTCCACCTTTGTCAGATCTCAAACATTTGATTTTCAAATTTACTTCATTTTCCACTCTTGCTTTGAACACTTTAAATCTATCCAAAGCTTGAGTCTTTTCCCTAAGAAAAGAAACCCATGTCATTCTAGTATTATCATCAATAACTTGTCACCATTCAAGCTTCCTATTCTAGTTGGACCATAGAGATCAATGTGAATTAACTCCAACATTCTGGTAGTAGAGTGCTCTTTTCCCTTAAAGTTGCATCTTGTCTATTTCCCTAATTAACAACTTCTACAAATGGTATTAGCAGGCCTTTTGATTCTAGGAAAACCTCAGACAATATCTTTTGAACTGATTTTGACTAGATTATCAAAATTTACATGTCCCATTCTCTGGTGCCATAACCAACTTTCACTGACTTGAGATACAAGACATTGACCATCAACTCCCTTGATTTGATAGATGTTTCCATGAGTTCTCCTTCCAGTAGCAACCATATCTCCATTTCTAGATCCTTTTTTGATTTCATAGGTATTATTCTGAAACACAAGTTTAAAACCATTGCTACACATTTGTCTAACACTCAAAAGGTTATGCCTCAAACCCTTCACATAATATACATCATTAGTGTTGTGTACCCCATTAAAAATAATTGAACCTTTTCCACAAATATTAGCTTCTGAATCATCACCAAACATGACTAAGCCTCCATCATACTTTTCAAGTTTAGTGAACTTACTTTTATCTCCAGTCATGTGATTAGAACATCCACTGTCAATCACCCAGTAGTCTTTATCTTGTCTTGCATGAAAGTTGGTGACCAAAGTACTTTCCATCTTATTCTTGCTTGCACATCTTTCAAGGTTAGAAGATATATATTTGTTTCCCAAATCTAAAAAGAACATTCACTATCGTCAACCTCATTTTTAGATTCATCATTAGAGATTTTGGCTTCTTCTTTAACATAATACAACTTCTTGTATTTCTTATCATTTCTATCCTTATCTTTATGATCCTTGTTCTTCTTATGTATAGCTCTATTTAGACATCTTGAAGCATAATGACCAATACTACCAAAATTGAAACATTTAAAGGGAAAAATTCCTTTATACTTTCTAGTACCTTTCTTCAACTTCTTGGTGAAGTTCACTTCCAACTCATCAAAACCATCACTCTCTGGATCATCTTCAATCTTCATTTCCTTAAATGTTGTCTCTCTTTCCTAAACTTTCTCATCTCAAATGCTTGCAAGGTGCCAAACAACTATTCTTTAGTATACTTAATAGGATCATACATCTCTTCAATAACTGAGATCTTATCATTGTAGCAATTTGGTAGGGTGATCAAGATCTTCTCAATAATGTCTTCATCGGTTAGCTTTCCCCCTTGATTCTTAACTTCATTTGCTGCCAGCTCAACCCTCTAGAAATAGCTTGTAAACTCTTCACCTTTGTCCATTTTCAAATTCTCAAATCTACGCTTTGCCACAAGCTTCTTTGTCAACTTTACTCTTTCATTTCCTTCATAAAGTTCCTCCAAATTCTTCCAAACATCATAAGCAGTATCCAAAGAAAGAACCTTAGTTCGCTCAATTTTAGATAAAGCACTGTAAATAGCATACCTCTTTTTCTCATTCTCCTCATAAGTAGAAACCTCATCTACAGTAGCAGGGCCATTCGCTGAAGGAGTATACTTCATCTCAACAGCCTTCCAAGTCTTATAACCAAGAGAAACAATATATCCTCTCATCTACACTTTACAATCACTATAATCAAATCCATTGAACATATGGATCACCAACTTATGTGCCATTGGATCTTCCTTAAGTGGTTAAGCTCTACACCAAGGAACCAAAGCTTTGATACCAATTGTTAAAAGGTGCAACACAACTGAGAGGGGGGGTGAATCAATTGTCACAAAATTCAAACTTCAATACTTATCAATTCCACAACCACACTATTTTGTTATTAAGTATGAGCATGAAACACAAATAACAGAAAATAAATCAACACAATGAGCACCAAATTTTTATGTGGAAAACCGAATGAGGGAAAAACCATGGTGAGGATTAACTCACAATATAAAAGGATTATAAAACCAAATACAAAGGCTCGCTGCCTAGAAGAGGACTCACTGTCCAACAAGGAGGCTCACTATCTACTGAAAGGAATCACTATCCAACAAGGAGGCTCACTTCCTACTGATACAAAAGAGAACAAAGGATCCACCACAACAATTAACACACATATGTAGCCTTGATCAAAGGATTGTAGAAACCTTTAGCTCATTGCCTTCAGGAATCTAACACAATGAAGAACTGCCACCTCAACTCACTTTCACACACTTCTGCTCTTTTGATTTGTGGCTTACTTCATCACTTTGCATCACTCACTCCAAATCTTCACAATCTATCTTTCGTTTATACCATCTTCAACCTTAGAAACTTTCTCCAAGGTTGGCCACATAAACTTCATTTCATAAATTCAAATTAGGTCGAAAACTCAACATTCTCGTGGTGGAAAAGAATGAGAGTGAACTAATTAAACATTTTTCCAAGACCAAAATATAATGTCTCAGATCAACCACACGCTTCCTTAATTAAATTTTAATTCTTCATATGAAGTGTAAACACCAGGTCAGCCAAACCTAATGAAAACACAAATGAACATTGATGTACACTTTTCCCAACAAGAAGATGACACACGAATGACACAAAACACTTCATTATGCATGAGAACACATCTCAGATTCCTTTAGATACATCCAAAACAAGTGCAACAATCTTCAAACACTGAACTTCTTCCACCAGTCCATCCAGACTATGCAAACACATACAACAACTCTTGAAACATGACTTCTGGATTTCCAAACCACATGCATCTTTTCCAGAACCAAGATAACATTATTATAAGACATATACCATATCCACAAGATCTGAAATAGAATAGAGGAGGACTGTGGAGCATAAATATTTCTCCCAGTCCATAGAAGACTAACTCTACCAAAACAGTTCACACACTGGTGAACGTAACTTTCACATACCATCACACCAGAAGCTAGAACTTAGGAGATATCACCACAATATTATCATTAGAAACCTTTCAGATCCTCACAATCATAGTATCAACATAGGATAAATGTGGAGCACATACTAGAGCACACTATAAACACATTCATAACTTTGACTTCTCTTCTTTATTAATTTTCTCAAAAGCACTTGAAAACTCATCATTTCAGCACATCTGCAATGTCATGAAGATAGCTCCATGTACTCACAACATCTCAGCAACATCTCAACTATACATGTATAGTCTACAACATACTAAACTGTGTTGACATCAATGACAACATTAATGACAACACTACCAAACTTGCTCATACTTGCAACAACCCTATCGCTAATAGTTAGTGAGATGATGTGGGAGCAATGACTCCCAACTTCTACCTTAGATATTCAAATTGTTCCTTTGGGAGAGGCTTGGTAAAAATGTAAGCTACTTGGTCTTTGGTTGGAACATACTCCATTCTGACTTCCTTATCTACAAACTTCTCTCTAATGAAGTAATATTTGATGGATATGTGCTTTTTTCTAGAGTACATCACTAGATTCTTTGAGATGTTTATAGCACTTGAATTATCACAAAGAATTGAGATAGGTTATTTGTACTCTACCTTGATGTCCTTAAGTGTATGCTTCATCCATAAGACTTGAGTACAACATGTTTATTCTACCACATGATCTACTTTTGCAGTGGAAAGAGTGACTGATCCTTGCATCTTGTTCAGCCAAGAAACTAACTTATTTCCTAAGAAGAAAGTTCCTCCATTGGTTCTTTTCTTGTCATCCACACTTCCTACCTAATCAGTATTTGTATATGTTAAGGAAAAATCCTTTCTCTTTGGGTATCATAACCCATAATCAATAGTACTCTTGATGTATCTAAATATTCTTTTTACTACGTTGAAATGAGATTCTTTTGGTCCAGCTTGGAATCTTGCCACTAAACATACTACTTGCATAATATCTAGTCTTGACGTAGTTAAATACAACAAGCTACCAATCATTGACCTATATAATGTCTAATTTTCCTTAGGTGATTCATCTAATTTTCTTAACTTACATCTATTTATCATGGGGGTACTAACTGGTCTACTATCTTCCATGCCAAACTTCTTAAGCATTTCCTTAGCATATTTAATTTAAGATATGAATATCCCATTATTAGTTTGCACAATTTTTAAGCCGAGGAAGAATGAAAAATCTCCTAACATTAACATCTCAAAATCATCTTACATGTGTGTAGCAAATATTTTACACATTTTGTCATTGCTACCACCAAAAATGTTGTCATCAACATACACAACAATAATAATCATGTGCTCACCTTCTGATTTGAAGTAAAAATTATTTTCCATGCATCCTTTCTTGAATCCTTGTTGCAAGTACTAGTCTAATCTAGAATACTACACTCTTGGTGCTTTCTTAAGACCATGCAATGCTTTCCTCAATCTACAAACATAATCATCATCCTCTGATAGCTGAAAAGCTTCTAGTTGTTCAATGTAGACTTCCTCTTCTAGGTTTCCATTCAAGAATGCAAATTTAGCATCCATCTAATATACTTTGAATCCTTTATAAACTAAAAATGCAAGAAACATTCTTATTTCTTTTAATCTTTCCATAGGTGTAAATGTTTCTTCAAAATAAATACCCTCAACTTATGCATAACCTTTTCACACAAGTCTTGCTTTGTTCCTCACAACATCTCCATCCTCATTTATCTTGTTTCTAAACACCTATTTTGTGCCAATTACATTTTTTCTTGGGGGTCTAGGAATCAATTACCATGTTTTTTTCTTTTCAATCTGATTTAACTCTTCTTCCATAGCTTCTATCCAAATCTCACCCTTGTTGACTTTAGAGAAACTTTTTGGTTCAATTTGAGATAGGAGAGCAAAATTTACTTGTTCTTTGTTCTTTGCAAATCTTCTCCTTGTCTGAACTCCATTTTTATCCCCAATTATTTGATCTTTTGGATGATCTTTTTTAACATACTTTGCAGGGGCCTTCTCAACATCTACTTCCTCAGATTCTTCTTCATCATTTTCCACATTATCTTCATAATCTGCATCATCTTCAAAACTATCTTACTCAAATTTGATATGTTTTATACTTTCATCAATCTTGACATTGATACTTTCCATAATCTTGTCCAGTCTTTTTTTATAGCATTTATATGTTTTTCTTTGGGTGGAATAACCTAAAAATATTCCTTCATCACTTCTTGATTCAAACCTCCCTAATTTTTCATCTTATCTTTTAATGTAGCACTTACTACCAAACACTTTGAAGTACTTCACAGATGCAGGTATGCCATACCATAACTCATAGGGAGTGCTATCACTATGCACTTTTATTTTAACTTTGTTTAGAATGTATACTATAGTATGTAATGCTTCTCTCCAAAACATATCAGTTAATCTAGCCTCTTTTAACATTGTTCTAGCCATATCTTGTACAAATCTATTCTTTCTTTCTACAACTCCATTCTAATGTGAAGTTCTTGGAACTGATTATTGTAAGGAAAATTAGATGCAAAAAAAAATTCTCCTAACATCAATACCTCAGGAAAGAATGCAGATATACTTTTAAATTTTACAATTACAATCCAATTAAGATGCACTATGAAACAGATAACAGAAACAGAGTATTTGATAATCACACATGAACACTAGATATACGTGGGAAAACCCTTACAGGAGAAAAACCAACCACACCAAGAGAAATCACTTTGTATTACAGTAATGGATATTACATACAAATGACAGACTTATCTTTCTGGTGTATGTTTATAGCAGCATTCACCATGAACAAACTTGTACAGGAACCTTCAAGTTATAGTCAACACAGAATAGAATTCACTCTGATACAATTCAAACTATTCACACACAATTTTTGATCGAACCAATTGAATCACTACAAAGATTACAAACTATATTCATGTTATTCCTAGCTGTTGAGCTTCCTCACAGAACTGTCACAACGAACAGACTCCCAACGGTTCCAATTCGGCTCCTCTGATTGGCCGAATACCAGCCACGTAGATAGTCATCGCTCAGTCAGAAGAAACAAACTTTGTTGGCATCTCAGTGAGACACTAACAGTGTCTTGCCAATGCCACAAGACCTTCATATCGATGTCACCAAGAGTTTTTTCCATCGGCAGGAGGTCTCACGGAGCTAACAACATGTATCGGCTTCAGTTTTCCTTTCGGCAAGAGTATCGCTCTCACCAGGACATCCCAACGAGCCTCCTTGTGTTATACCGAGCTCAAGAGACTATCACTAAGACTTCCTTATGTTGCCAGGAGATCATACTGAGTTTCATATGTTATACCGATACAAGTTTTCTCGTCGCCCAGATAATCATCTTTCGCTAAGACCATATATCAAGTCATCAAAGTTACTCTGAAACCCCCAGACATACCGAGCACCAAGTAGAAGTCGAAAAGACTCATTAATATTGCCGAGAGTTCTTATCGAACACATTTGGGTTACCCCGATAGCCATCGACTATCGGCAAGACATCCATCAGTCACTAAGAGATCTCCCCGAGATCATTTGTGTTACACCGAACATCGAATGGTCGGCAAGACTTAACAATCTCGCCAAGACCTTTCCTCGATCGCTTTGAGTTACTCCGATGAACGTTTGGATGTGTCCCTGTCAGCATGACCTTCACTTTTCGCTAAGACCTCACACTAGGATCTTTATGTTATGATGAAGACATCATATGTATTCCTGTCGGTGAGACATTCACTATTCGCTAGGACTTCTCCCCGAGTGTTGAAGTCACTCTGAAGCCCCCGGTCGCTATGAGTCTCCCTGACGCCCGATTGAATGGCCTATCAGCCAGAGGTCTCCACGCGATAAGAGGTCATAGCGAATACACTATGTCACAGCAAAGGCTCCAAAGAAAACGTTCGGCAAGACTTCTGCAAGGTCACAACGACCTATACCAAACATGATGTTACCAATCTGCTAGTCGGCTAGACATGATGGATGTCATACCGACTTTGCTCCAGTGGAGGTTTCAACCTGTGATGTTTGAGGCACATATTTCCAACAATTATTATCTCTTGATTCCATGTACCTCACAATATTCAACAAATTCACTTGATATGAACTCCCCTCCTCTATCCAACCTTAAGCATTTGATCCTTCTACCTATCTCCTTCTCAACCATCTTTTTGAATATCTTAAATCTCTCAAATGCTTGTGACTTGTCTCTCAAGAATGTGACCCATGTCATTCTTGTTAGTCATCAATAAGCAACATAAAGTATCTTTCTCCTTTTAGTCCCCTTGTTCTTGTCAGTCCACACAAATAAGTATGAACCAACTGTAAAGGCTTAGTGGTTGAATATTCCTTAGTTGGGAAACTAGCCTTTGTTTTCTTTCCCTGTTAGTACTCTTTACATATGATGTTTGTAGGCTTAGTTACTTTAGGAATGTGTCTAACTAGACCTCTTGGACATAATTCCACCAAATTATCAAAGTTTATATGGCCTAATCTCCTATTCCATAACCAACTTTCATCTGCTTGTCCTATCAAGCAACTTTGACCTTTTACGTCAGAAAGGTTGTAAATATTTTTGTCAGTTGTCAATCCTTCTACAAATATCTTTCCATTCTTTCTAATTTTTTAACCTTATGAATCAAATGTGACTTTATAACCATTTTCACACATTTGGATTTCACTAATAGATTATGTTTCAATCCTTCAACATATAAGACATCTTTTGTGGGGTTTTTACCATCTAGGATTAAGATGGCTTTACCACATATGTTGACTATAGTGTTATCACCCAAACTCACAAATCCTCCATTACATTTCTTGAGTTTGATGAATTTACTCTTATTTCCATTCATGTGTTTGGATCAGCCACTATCTATCATTCATATATTTTTCTTTTTGGCATGTAGGGCTATCAGTGCAATCATTTATTGTGTGGAGATTTCTCCCTTTTCTTTCCAAACTTTCTTAGTTTTATTTTCTATCTTTTCTAACTTCTCCTCATTTTTAGATTCTTTGTTTGACTTAGGAGGTAAAACTTTCTTTTTCTTGTTCTTAACATTTGGTCTTGTAAGAAATTTTCTTTATTTTTTAGCTATATGACCAAAGTTATTACAGTTATAACAAACTACACTCATATCAAGTAAAGGAGCAAATGAATTTTTGCTTTCAAAATTTTCACTCCTTTTGGGAATGATTCTATAATCTCTAGACCTATGACTAAACTAATTGCATGAATAGAAATACCCATAGAAATATGAAGAATACCTAGTCATAGCATGTAGTGCTAGATGAGGGGTTCTTTTGTGCATTTTCCTTTTGGTGTCTCTCACCCTAGTGAATCCATCATCATCAATTCTTCTATTTTTTTTCTTCTTCTAATGATGATTAGGATCTGATTAGTTTTCCTTCTTTTCTACAACAAGCTTCTTTTCTTCTTTAATTTTCTATCTTTGCAGATTTCTCATTACAATCACTTCCTTTGCAGTCACTTTCCTTGACAGATTTAGACTTTTCTTCTACTCTTTCATATAATTTTGTAGAAGCATCAACAAAATAGCTTTTCCCTTTCTCCAATCCTAGGCCAAATTTTTCTTTGTTCATAGGTTCTCAACACTCAAAAACTCATCTAAATATTTGAGCCATTTTTTCAGTTTGAGTACTTTCTCTATTTGTTCTTTTTCCTTCTCCAAATCTCTTCTTAGAGCAGAAATCTCTCCTTCAAGCTTCATCCATCAATCAAATTTAGATTGCAGCTTAGATTGTATTACATCTTCTGCTCTCTTGGCTACTTCTATTTGAAGCTTCAAGTCCACCACATTCTAGGTAAATTCTTCTAGTTCCTTGCTTAGTTTATCATAATCCTTTTGTGCAAGTTTCTTCTACTACATGTTTTCCCTTTTCAGCTACTCAATCTCATCTCTGAGATCATCAATCTATCTCAAGCACATATAAGTTCTCCTTCTAGGCCAACCACTCCTTCACCTTCCTCATGAATATCTTTTTCCTTTTCATTTCTCTGCTCCTCAAACTCTTTTTCCATGAAGAGAAACTCATTTTCTCTTACAAAAAAAGAAAAATTTTGTTCATCATCTAAGCTATTGCAATCATCTAATACATCACTATCTTCTTGGATGTATAGGCTTTTCCTTTTCTTCTAAAAATTCCTTTTCTAGGGTAGTAGGGTTTCTTCATATTATCGTTCAACTCTTGTTTAGAGTTTCCTTTCTTATTGTAGGGACATTTGGTAGCCAAATGACCTACTTTACCACATTCAAAGAATTTAAAGGGATACTTACCTTTGTATTTTCTAGATCATCTTCTTAGTCTCTTGATGAAATTATTTTCTTCTTCATCAATCTCTTCACACTCGGATGGAGTCATCTCTATCTTGTCTTTCTTGGGGAGTACATCCTTCTCTTTGTTAATAGTATTGAAGGTAGCTTCTTTCCTAGATGGTTCATCTCTCATCCTCATCTCATAGGTTGTGAATATACCATGTACCTCATTTAGATTTATTTAATCTATTTCTCTTGTTTCCTCAATTGTTGAGATCTTAGAATCATACTTGTGTGTCATTGATATTAGAACCTTCATTACAACATCTTTCAACTCTTCTCCATACCCTTTGATAGAGTTCACTATACCGTTAACTCTAAGAAGATATCCTACAATCTTCTCTTCCTCTATCATTCTTAGACCTTCAAATCTAGCCTTCAGTATTTGAAGTTTTTCCAATTTTACCTTATCATCTTCTTCATAGATTTTTTTTAGTGTATCCCAAACATCTTGTGTTGAACATCTGAAATATTGAGAGGGGGGGTGAATCAATATTCCATAAAACCATTAAAATAAAATCTATCTAAAAATTATCACAATTCTGATTGAATTGGCAAGAGAGAACATAGAAACAAATCAATGCAACAATACACATGAACACTAGGATTTTTACCTGGAAAACCCAAAAAGGGAAAAACCACGGTGAGGGTTAATTCACAATATATTATATTTGAATACAAGATATTACAAGGCTCACTTCCAGGACTCACTATCCTTGAAAGGCTCATATCTTGAATAAAAAAATATGGCTAACCACCAAGATACAAAGATTGTGGCTCACTTCTAAGAGTATGAACTAATATAATACACATTTAGTGTGTAGGGTTTAGTTCTAATGAGGCTTTGAATAAGAAGAACTACCTCTCATAATAGTCACTCAATAATTCTATTCTGATCCTCAACTGATAAAGAATTTAGACTAGCATCTCCACTTATCCCTTGATCCTCTTCACACTTCACCATACTTCTCTTCCTACTCCTTCCATATTCACATCTTACACTTCTTCACCATACACCACACCCTTTCCCTCACACACACTTTCTTTCTTCAAAAAATATTATATATATACAAGTATATCCTATTCATCAATTAGGTCGACCTAATTAGATGAAAGAAAAATAATCAAAACACTCTTGTCAGCACCATATATGGTTTAATTTTTTTTTCCATGTAGTGCATTATATCAAGTCAGCTAACATCCATAAAGTATAACTAGTCTACTTAGTATATTGCATACATTAGGCCAGACAAAACTAGAACTTAATTCATAGAAAACTCCAAACCAACATACAATCCTCAAAGAAGACACCTTCCAGATCTAAGATTACATTAATAAAGGCTACCATCAGAACCACAACATTGGAATGTTCTCGTGAATAAAATGTAGAGTCTCCCACACTGATATGTTGAGTAGAGAACAACAATAAAATACAAGGCTAAACTCTTTCAATGATAACTTTCTACTCACAACCCAAAAATTCTCAAGATCTAGGATATAGCTATCTGAATGAGACATGATAACATGGTTAATATATTAGAGTCATATCTTTTCTTAAGGTGATTTCGGGACTCAAAAACCAACACATTGGTTCATCACAAAAGAACACTACCAATAGAGAACAACTTCTAATAAACTAAGTAAACTTCCAATATAGTTGTCATAATGTTGACATCAATGAAAACACAGGAACAACCAACAAAAATCATGTGTACTTCATGCTCATGTTGCAAGGCTCAATAATTCCAAAAATATCCCCCTTTGGCATTAATGGCAACATGCATGCCAAAAACATTTTTCAATATAAGGTAATTGAATACTCCCCTTATCAAAATTATTCTTCTCAAAAAAATATTTTTCTTCTTCCTATCTCTATCTCTTCCCCTTTGACATCAATGGAAAAGGATGGGGTCCAGTATATATATATATATAAAGACTTAACCAAAAGGATATGAACACAAAATAGTTGAATCGACCTAAAGATGAGGAACCTTTGAGATTCTCTAGGGTACCCTTCCATAAGGCTTTGCCTTCTTCCCATGTACCTTTTACATTTACAATAGTCTTGTGTATTATTTCAAGCTTAGTCAAAGACTCTATACCATCTACTAAAGTATTGGGACTAAGATTAATCTCTGATAAGCTACCAATACTGTCAAGAGTACTAGATACCAAAATGTGCCTAAGTTTAACCATGTATATGAGTGCCACAAAATTCTTAATCACTTTTGTTCTTTGGTCTTATATGGAAAATAATTTGACCTAAAGTTGCATAATGTAGGACCATATTTTATTATCTCTATCTTCTACCAAGCTGTATATATCTGCTTGAGTGCTCATTCTGGTTTCACTATTCCTTATCTCATCTCTTATGTCCAGTGTACTGCTAGACCAATTTAGGAAAAAAGAAAGCAGTTCCTAAGCCTCTTCTTCACAAAATTGTACACTCTTCAATTTATTCATTACTTGGTGATGTGCATTTGCACATTTATTTTTGATATCTTCTAGATTTTCTTCAACATACCTGATTCTAGCATGCATTTCTAGTTCAGAGATATATACCTTCAAAGAATCAATCATGTTCCTAAGATTTTCCACAACTGAAATAGATGAATCAAAGTTAGCACCAGGAATAACCTTCTGCAATTCTTCCAAAGATCCTTGAATGTTTATGCTTTCATGCTCATGTTGGTATCTCTCTAATTCACTTCCTTCTGCGACTTCTTGTCTAACAACACTCTTTCTCTTCTTCCCTATTTTGGTTGCACTACCAGATGTACCTTCTACATTGGGATTCTTAGGGCTTCCCAAAATAATTCTTGCATAATGATCAATCTTAGCCTCTGACACTTCATAGTATAACTCATATATCCACACCAATCTTGATTCAACTGCTTCCATATGATAGAAATCTATAGAAACTAGGAAATTGGTATTTCTAGAGTACCTCTCAGTAACACTTTCTAGTATCCTTGATCTTTTGTTCATCCTCATTTTAAATGTTCCAAAGAATGCAACAAGAGAAACCTCTTAAGAATTACAAATTCCAAGATTTATCATTAAATTCCTAATCTGATGGGCAATAGGTTTTGTATTTGTCCATTCTATTCTTCCTATTTTTAGTAATTCTTTCAAGAAGTAAAAGAATAAGTAGACAATCAAATTTCTGTATCAGAATTTATTCTTCTTGCTCTTCTTGATTTCCTTTAATTTCTTCAAAAGATGTACTCGAAGTAGCTCACATAGGTCATAATCCATACCTCTTCTAAACATATCAATAGAAATGTGTACAATAGCAATAGAAACTATGAGGTCATTGTTAGGTAGACAAACTTTATGACCAATAACCATCATAGCATACTTGATGACTAGATCTCCAATTGTTCTCAAAATAAGCTCTTTTCCTTCGAGGGTTGCACTAGTCACCTCAATTATCTCTTTCTCATTTACAACCTTTCATTTGGGAACTTTTCTAGAGGAACACAAACTAGTTACATCTCTGATTGCTTCTCCAGTAATCAAATGTGCTTCATCAATCCACAAAGATTCATTATGAATTTTTCTCAAAACTATTCAAATATACTTCCTGTCAAACTCAAACAAGGGGGGTTTCCACCAAACATCCAATTTATTCTCAACTAACACTTTGTAGGCATCATGGTTTTCTTCCAATTCATTCATCCATAGAACACTTAACTAAATTGGTGACATTTCCTCTATCTTACTATAGACGAATGCATAGATATCTTTAGTGGGAAACACTCTAGGAGGAATGCAAGATAATGCACCAACTGACTCTTCCGATAGATTTTCCAAATATTTCCTCATTTAATTGACATTCAATCTCTCCAAAATATTCACAACCTTTGAATTATCCATAGCAATAAAAGTGAAAGATTATGCAAGCAAGAATACCTCTATAATTGCCAATAAGGAATAGATAGATATCTAGCTTTTGGAGCATGCTTGATTCCACTTCAATCTCTTTTTCTCTTCAAACCCTGAAACATTGAATTGCTTTGACTTCTCTAAAATTCCTTTGCATGCTTCTTTGAAAATACATATGACTCATGAAATATCTGAATTTATTTCTTTCATTCCAAATGATTTTGCAATAAATGCTTCAAATTGCAGGTAGATCACCTTGAAAATTATGTGTGCCTCCATTCTTTCAAATTCTATAGAATTCATTCTTCACACATGTGACTAAAAAATTCCTTAAATTTGTTACCACATTAAATGTACTTATTCCATGATGTGACATAAGTATCAATGAGGGGGTTTATTAATTTTTTTGATAATTTCTCCCTCTTAGTCATTGCTAGACTCAAAAATTGATGGTCATATCTGCACTAGAAGTTGGTGCAAATAAGACTGATGATTCTGATTCAACTTGCTTGAATTATCCTTTTTTTCTCCATATCCTTTTCCTCTCTTTTCTCACTTGTTCCTGATCAATTATTTGTTCATTCTTCTTCACCAGATAGTTATCTTTTCTCCTTCTGCAATTATTAGTAGGATGTTTTGAATTGTTGTACTTAAAACAAACAAAATTCTTCCTTCCATTCTTTCTTTTATTCAATCTATTTTTGCACTGACTAGCTTTATTTCCAACCTTCTTGCACTTAAAACATTTTCCAAAGAATGATAAAGTATCATTCATTTTACTTTTGCAATCCTTTACCTTGTAACAAAATTTCTTGCAGAAATGACAAACACCATTGAAAGAAAAATACCTTTGAGCATTAGGTTGTCTGATGGGAGTTCTTCTAGAATTTTTTCTTAAGTTCTTGATTCATCCATCTTTTCACTAAGTCTTCTTGTCAAAATATTGCTTCACTATTGGACTATGACCTTCTTCAAACCCTAAACCACTTTATCCATTGCTAATCTTTGAGAAATAATCAACTCATCAAGCATTAGAGAGCTTACTTTAAATTTATCCTCAAAACTTCTTTCCTTTTCCAGATCTGATCTTGATTTCTACTTCTCGCTCAAGCTTAACACATTCATCCAATTTCTCTTGAATTTCAACTTGCTAATAGCCTTCAACTCTTTTTGCTTCTTCCAGGTTGTTGTAATAGTCCAATGATCTCATTGTGTTCCCTTCTCAATTGATCAAAAGAATCTTCATACCTTCTCTTTAAATCTTTGATACAATCACTCGCTTCATTTAACTTATTATTCATATCTTCAATTTCTTTTGAGTATCTAGCAGAAATCACTTCCGAAGGAAAAAATTTCTTATATTCAAGTTCTAGGACCTTCCTCAAGTCGTTAGGCTCCTTCAGAGGAACCAAGCTCTAATATCAATTTTCAAAGGTGTTATATATAGAGTTTTAGGTTCTAGATCATGCAACAATAGAAGATTTGTTTAATAGTGTTTGGCCAGTGCAAAAACTTGTCTGGGAGAAATGGAATTGCTCCACATTTCTCCATGTTGAAGTTTCTTGTTCTCCATATTTGGAAATGTGCTAGCATTTCCTTTATGTATTTTCCCCTTGATGGTCTGGTATTTAGCTATTTCATAAGCTTGGTTCATTAGTTGTATCTCAGTGACAGTTTGACTGGTTACATAGGATGATAATCTTCTCAGTTGAATATGTTTGCTCTAGTAATTTTGAGTATTATATTGGTTTTGTAATATTCTAGAATGTTGTGCAATGTTTCTAAGTGGTTCGTAGGTTGATTCTAGACCTAGTGAAGCATGAATGCGGTTGCTTGTTAGCGTTAATGTTAGTTTGGTTGATCTAATGTGTTAGCATTGCTTGTGGATATGCTTATTTTTTTGTGGAAGCATGTTGATGTAGATTTGGGTCTTGGTTAAAACTTAGTGTGGTCCGCCTTCACTTCTTTCCATTGTGGAAGTGTTTTGGTGTTGACCTATTTGGTGGTTGCATGTTTTAGGTGTAGACATTTCATTGTGGCTAACTTGGAGAAGATTTTTGAGGTTGCAAAGGATATATGGGTATGTGCAGGATCCTGATGGGCCAAAAAGTGGCAATATGATGGATATGTGGCTGATGACTATTTTTTTACACAAAATTCATGAAACGAAAAGGGTTTTTAAAGGAGATTCTTAGTTTTCTACCAATATAAATTATTCTTTACTTTGAATTTAATAAGTAATTATTATTCATTTTCTATTCAAATTACGACTAAAGTTCTGATTGATAGGCTGATTGAAAAACATCTATAGCTTTCAAACGGTATCACATTTTTTGAATCCAAAACATGCGTCACATTCTATGCTCTGCATACTATAGGATTGAAAAAAGAAAAATTGAATTTCATGAATTTTTGACCAAGTTAAGGTGGTTAGACATATGAGTTTTTATATTTTTTTAAAATTTGTAATAAAAAATTCATAATTAATTATTTACTTGGAAAAAAATATAAAAAAATATGCATCACATCGGGGCATGAGTCCTCTACTTATATCTAAAATCTTATAAAAAAATATTATCATTTTATTGTGGTTAGGGTGGTTAGACACCTACTTATTTTTCCACGAAATTTAAGTACCCTTGCATTGAAATTTCAAATTTTCACCAAACAGATTTTTTTTTTTAAACAAACCTAGTAGTTTAGAAACTACACTCAATTTTCTACATATTCTATTCTTACATATTTTTGAAATAATATAGATAACTTATTCAAATTTTTACATCAATTTTCCTAACTCTGATTTTTCTAAATTTTTTGCCACTTAAGTGCCTATTTTTCCCATGATGATCCTGCACATACCCATATATGAAAGGTTAATTTTTGGAGATGTGAGTGGTGTAATTTGTGGTGAAAAATGATGTAGGTGTGATCAAGTTTTGTGATGTAAGCATGAGAATGAATTCATAATACTACCAAAAGCAGTGAGTAGAAGGTGTCTACATTTTAGTGTGCCTAAAGTTGTTGAAGCCAGTGAGCTAAAGTTTGCAGATGGTGAAGAGTTGTTGTGGTGGATTCTTTATGGTGGATTCTCCTATTTCTCTAAGGTAGTGAACCTCCTTGTCACAATTCCATTCTATTCTCTTATATTCAAGAATAAGTGATCTTCCTTGGCAATGAGCCTTTCTTTCTTTTATATAGTGAGTCCTTTGGGTAGTTATCCCGTCTAGTAGTGAGCCTTTTGTAATCAGTGTTGATATTAATAAATATGTGCGTTAATCCCCACTGTGGTTTTTCCATGATTAGGGTTTTCCACATAAAATATGGTGTTCTATTGTGTAAGTATTTTTGATAAAAAAAAGAGGAGTAAACACTTTTAACTTGGAGCTATGAACTGATGAGGTCACAAGTAGGGGACCTCATCCCCAACATAAACACTCAAAAATTACACCCCACTAGGGTTTGAACCTTTATGGCAAGAATAACAACACAAGAACTTAACCATCACACCATGTCATTATTGGATTCTATTTTGTAAGGTTGTTGATGTGTTGATGTTTCATTTTTTACATTCATGCTAATGCTAAATAAATATTTTAAGATTAATGAGGGTTTGAAGGTTTTAATGAACAACTCATTCACCCCCCTCTTAGTTATCTTGTGTTTCTAACAAGAGGTAGAGGTCCTTTTTTTAGAGGAAAGGGGACAATAGAATAAGTGGTGGTAGCATTAGTACCAACAGGTGGAGGGGGATACAAGATGCCCTAGGGAGGATGCCTTGATGATGTTGGACTATGGGTGGTACTCCAAGAGAGACCATGACCAATGAGAGAGGGATGGTTATAGGGTGGAGTGAGATAGACTTAGTGTCCAACTGATATAGAAGATATTTCAAATGGAATAGAGAGAACAAGAGTGCCATGTTGAGATTTCCTAGTGGTAATAGGTTGAGGCACAACTAGCCCAAGTTTTTGTAGAGGGATGTTGAGAGGGTACAAAGGAAATAGATGGAGGTTGTAGGATAAGGAAAAATGATCCCTATGGCCTAACATGTATATGATATCATGATTTTGGAGAGAGAGGCCACACATTACAAGACTTTTTATGTGGTGGTAGTACCAGCTAGTAGGAGACAACCTAAATACTTAGCAAGGAGTATAAATACAATAGGGTTAGGTAGTTATGATGGTGGATCAGTGATGAATCCCTCACAAGTAGGGCCTTAGAGCATAAAAGGATAGTATCCTAAGGGTTTAGAAGGATAGGTATCCCAACAACAAATGGTTCCTCTTCAGTAGGTGGATCCTCCCCATCCTCCTTCTCTAGGTTAGGAGGAGAAAGGGAGCTCTATGTAGCTCATACCTATTGGACTATGTTTCCATTGATGTCAAAAGGGGATCAGAGGAGAAGTGTGCTAATCCTATGCAAAAGAATATAATGTTGTCATTGATGTCAAAAGTGAAAATCAAGCCAAGGAGTTTGTTGGCATGATGAAAAAGGATGTGTGTGAGAGTAGTGGATCAGATGGAAAATTCAACCTGGGTTTCTCGAGAGCTTTCCAGAAAGGTATTTTGTAGGTCCTAATGCCAATGGAGATGTTAGCATTCAATTGTTCATGCTCTCGGTCTAGGGTTTATCAGTTAAACCCTAAGTGTGTAGGAGTTTACAGTGACAATGTTAAAATAGTTTCTATTTTGTTGGTGACTTGGTATTATAGGTTGCAAGTCACATAAGTTATAACTTACGTCATTGATGTTCGTGAAGTGACCAGCCCCATTGCCTAGGTTGGTGGTGTCTACATGTCCATTGAGCACAAAAAGAAGAAAAATTCAACTAAGTCATATCTTGGGTGGCATTTTTCTATGTTTGTGTAACTTACCACTTCAAGGCTTCTGACTAAGTATAGCTTTGGTGGTGTTTTTGGCATGTGGTTGAACTTGAGTGGTGTTTTTCTATGTTTCGCTAACTCCCCACCTTATAGCGTTGGTGGTGTTTTGTCTAGTTTGATGAACTTATGAAGATTGTGCTTTAAGGTTGGCGGTGTTTTCAGGAACATGTCCAACTTACCACTCAATAAAGAAAAGTGAAGTGTGGACCCCGCATAGTCAAGCAAGTAGTAGATCAAAGGGTCATGGGTGCAAAAAGTTCTTCTAATTTATTGTTGACTGGTTGTAGTAGGTTGCAAGTAGCTTAAGTTGTGACTTAAGCCTTTGATGTCATCTGGGGAACTGGCCCCTTCACCTTGCATTTATTGGCCTAGAAAATATTTGGTGAGTCTAATATTTCCTAAGTATTGATAAAATATTTGTCTTCATGAGATCAACAATGATGGTTAAGGCTTGAAGATCTAATAGTTCTTGCAAGCACCATTGTGTTTGTGGTGGGTCTCGATTAAGTCCTGCGGGGTCTGTGGGGAGCAGTTGAGATTAAATAGTGTTGAAGATCAATGGTGCTCATAGTGCATGGTGGGACCTACAAAGGTAGTAGTTGCAACTAGTGGAAAGTGATGTCATGATGGACATATGGCAGAAGCTCATGCACCCCACTAGAATTCTGGTGGGGACCAATCAAGACCCACAAGGTCAGCAAGGAATGGTGTAGATTATCCCTTGTTGATCAGATGGTGCTCATTGCAGATTTTGACGGAACCAGATAGTGGAAGATGAAGTATATATAGTTATCAATGTCTACAATCAAGAAGATCCAATGATGCTTTTCAATTCTGCTGAGCTTCTAGAGGATCTTGGATAAGACTCGTGGGGTCAGCAAAAATCAATGGAGATTAATCCATGGTGGATGGATATTGACCATTGGTGAAGATGGTGGGAATTGATAGGAAGAAGAAAAGGTGATGATAGTGGATGATGATGTAGGTTGATAGGTGGTGAAGAGAGATTGCTCAACAAACCAACTCACAACATTATTGTGAGTTGCATGGAGATGATGTGGATGACAAATGGCAATATCCTGCAAACCCCTTAAGGTTTTTGTGGGTCCGTTGTCTCAGCTCGTGATTTTAGTGGGATTTTGAGACATGTCTTGGTGGACCCTGAGTATGGAAAGCAATGTATGAAGGAGATCAATGGCGTAGATTATTTGATGAATAATCTATCAATGATCATTATTTGGTGGAGATTGATGAAGTTGGATTAAAAACTCTTTAATCTGATGGTCTAGACTTAGAGGCAAGTGATGTGATGTACAACATAGATCATGAGGTGAAGATTTGACATCATGGATTTAATATTGGTGCCCTAAGTGAGAATGAGATATGCCCAAGTAAAGCAACATGCATGAGTTGAAGATCAACAACACATGTTTAAAGAAGATGATCTAACAATCATGTTTTAAAGGTGCCAAGATGAATGGAGAGCTAGAGGATCGTGGCGTGAAGATAAGTGATCAACAACCCATATTTAAAAATGAAAAGCTACAATGTCTAAGTATGTGTAAATAGGGTTTTGACTAGTATTTGACACAAAATAAGGAATTAATTGGTCCAACTACACCCAACAACCAATTGAATGAAGATTTTATCTTCAAGGTGGTAGAACAAACTATAGAAGTGATCAACATTGGATTAGATCAAATGAATAGAAGAACTCATTTAATACATATCTAATTCTAGGGTTTCATGGGTTGATATTCTTAGCAAATACTCTATCTGAATTAAATGGTGTGAGGCTCAATATAGAGGTTTTGCAATAAAGGTTTGTGAAAATCCCTAACTGGTGATCAAGATCAAAATCAGATCTAATAGTAAAGAGAATACATTAAATGCATATCTAATCTTAGGATTTGACAAAGAATGAATAAAGGAAAATTCTTTGTAATAGAATTATAGTTGGGCGGCTCAATGCAATATATGGCAATATCTGGTATACTCTATCAGATATCTTAATTATGAGCTAGAAAGTGGTTTGTGTGGCTCAAGGTAAAGGTAGCTTGCTGGTGAATTTTGCAAGAAAAGGAAACCCTAGTAGAATATTTGAGAGGATCTGAACGTGGTGTGAATCTCGAGGAAGATATTGCAAATTGGTGGAGTTAAGCAAAAAAAAGAAGGCAATATGAGTATGGTTGAAAATAATTGTATCTACTATGTGTGTGAAGTTAGCCAATGCATAGAGTGCTAAATAGAAGTATGCATTATTGAGTGTGCAACAATTGTGCAAATAGTTGTAGTGTGACTACAAGAAGGAGAGAGTAGTAGAGCAGTCAGAGAATGCACATGCAAGGAAGTTTTAGACTATAATACAAAATATCATCTAAGTTTGCACTCAACAAAGTACTGATGTATGAGACATCGCAAAAAGGGAAAGAAGAGTAGAGAAGATATAGGATAGTGATTATTCTATGTGCAAAGGAGAGTGTGGAGTAGGGGTTTGTTGTTGAGAGTGCATTTATAGAAGTAGAGTGTGAGTTGCAAAAAGTGCAACAATATACTAAATGTAATGATGCATGTTCAAATTTTGTAGAACCAAGTCTTATGCATACTTGCGTTTATTATCATAGAGGTGGTTTCCTCATTATACTAAGTTGTAGCTCATATTAGGGTGTTGCTGCATCCTTGGAGTTGTAGCTCCTAAAATAGGGTGTTTTTTCATCCTTGAATTTGTTGCTTCTAAATTAGGTAGTTGACACTTCCTTGGGTTGTAGCCCTAAAATATTGTAACAAATATTTTATTTTTTGATTGAGTAGTAGACTCAAGTAGCCTTAGTCACCATGGTTTTCCCATTCTGGGTTTTCCACATACATATGGTGTTATGTGATGCTTTGTGTGTATGTATATTTATGTCACTGCATGTTAGTATCTACACATTAAGTGGTTAAGGAATTAATATACACATATGTTTTGAAGGACAATTTTTTTAGTATCTATTGATTCACCCCCCTCTTAGTAGATCATTTTGTTCCAAAAATTGGTATCAAAGGCCTAGGTTACCTAGGAGAAGCTTAATCAGCTCAGGTAGATCTTCGATAAGGTGAACACACTATGGCTAATAGGGAAAGCTCATCTGTAGGAGTACCTCTCTTTAGTGGATGAGATTATATATGGCAGAGCGTCAAAATGAAGTTACATTTGGGATCCATAGGGTTTGATGTGTGGATTTTAGTGGAATATGGATGTACAACTTTTGCTACACCTCTAACTACTGAGGATGAAAAGATGGCATATGTGAACAACGCTAAAGGCATGGATGTAATTCTCTGTGGGTTGTCAAGTTCCATATTTGTCAAAGTCATGCATTTTCAGAGTGCACAAGAAGTGTGGAACAAGTTGAAGAGGATGTATGGAGAAAGTGATGTTGAGGTGTAGTCATTGATTCAAAAATATGAAAGTGAATCTAAAAGTATTGAGACAAGTGAAGATCAAAAATATGCAAGTTGGCTCTCAAGTGAAGCTACAACAAGAGGTGATGAAGAAGAAACATCTACTTCAGGATCAGAGGAGACTGATGAAAAAAAAGTTGATTTCATCAGGATATTGAGAAAAGGCTCTAGAAAATGTAGAGGTAAATCTGCTTATCTTGCTTCTAAATGCATTCATGATGAAAAATACGATTCTAGGAAAGAAAGTGGTTGTAAGCAAGTGAATAAGAAGAATCTACACACAAATGAAGAAAGTGGGTCATCTGATGAAAATGGTAGATTAGATGATGAAGATGGAAGTCTCGGTGGGTTTGACCCATTTGGAATAACTTCTAATGAAGAAATTGAAAGGTTTCATAAAGAAGAGACTGATAAGCTAACCAAGAGTCTCAAAGATTCTAATAAGATGGTGATCAGATTGAAGACTGAGGTGGAAGAGGAAAGAAGAGAAAAAGATATAGTTCAAATTGAACTATAGTCTAAATCAGAAGAGTGCATAAAGTTGAAAGAAGTAGAGTCCTTGAGAAAATATTTAGAAAAAGCCAAGGAGAAAATTGATAAAGGCATGAACTTGAAGGGTGGATCTGAGTTACTTGATGAACTGGTTAGATCACAAAATCCATCAAAACCTAAAGAGAAGGTTGGCCTTAGATTTGAGAAAGGAATGAGTTCCTCTACTAGTGCTTGTGCAAACTTATATGACAGATTTAGAGCAGAAGAAAGTGGTTGCACAAAGAAAGAGGAAGCCTGCACAAGTTGTCCCAAAGAAAATACCTTTGGGAATAGAAGATCAAGAAAAGACACTTTTGAGATGAAGAAGAAAAGAGATCTATTGCAAACAAGAAAAGGAATAATTATTCAATTCTTGCTTACTAGAGGAAGATGATCGCAACAAAGAAGAATATGAAGAAATCAATTCCAAGGTATCAAAGAAAAATACAAAACATTATGGGAATTGATGCAAATGGAACCCCAAGGATGAGATATACAAAGAAGTAAAATCAAAGAAGGCCTACTCATCCTATTTAGAGGAACACTATCACCAAGTACTCCTCATGCTTTAATGGTTACTGCTATGCTTGTAATTAGTATGGTCATAGAGCTAGAGATTGTAGGGCTGCACCTAGTAGGAGCAAAAAACATATGCATATAAATTTATTTTCTCATATTGTAGACATGGGTGTGATGTTTTTTAACTACCACAATTTTGGTTACTTTATGAAACATTGTAACATGAATCATGTAAGACCAAAAGCACATAGTGAGAAAAGGAATATGTCCCCCAAGGTGAACAATGGTTCACATATTCCTGAGAGGAAGGTTGGTCAGATAGAGAAAAAGGAAAAGAAGGCCTAGAAAGAGAAAGACTAGCAGGAAGCACTCCATGAGGTTTCTTTTTCCTCACATCACTAATTTGTAGTGTTAGGGCATGAGTCCAGGGGGAACTAAATTGATATTTCATCCATCCCTAGAAATGAAGAAAGAGATCAAGTTAGGTAAAACATGGTTTAAAAATTTCTAGTGACTTGATGGTTGCAAATTTATGGTCACATTCTTGCTCTTTGAAATGCTCATTAGAGGGTAAGAACATCAATAGATAGTGGATAGTTAGTTGCAGAAATTGATATCAACTTTTGGTATCAGTTATTAAAGAAAAAGTGGTGTAAATTCTCCATTAAGAGAAATAATCCTTGTCTACAAGGAGAAGATATATGTATTAGGGAGAGTTTTTTTGTGAATATTGTTTTTAAATTGGTACCAGACAATTACAAATTGGTTCAAAACAGGTCGGTTGGTACAGGGACCCTAAAATGAAGCTAGTGTAGAATGGAGCAAGGTCTAAGGGGGAGATACTATTGGTATCAAATCAGTTTTATACTTGATATAGTGTATTCTAGGATATCAATTGGTACACAGCATAAAGTGAATGCATTCACAATTGGTATCAAAATGATAATTAGTATCAGGGCATGATATCACCAATTGGTATAGATGAAATATGATTCAATTGCTATAGAGCATGAATCAGCATATCTACAATTGGTATCAGAATTGATTGGTGTTGTGCATGCAATGGCACTTCAACTGGCATCAATTTTTTTTAAATTGGCACAAAGAAGTTGAAGAATATGGTATTGCCATTGTAGTAAAAAGGTTGAATGCAACAATTGGCATGAGAGAAAAAAATTGTTTTCAATTGGTATCAATCAATGGGTGAGAAAAGTCCCTTTTCTAGTGCTAAGAAATGTGAAGGATACAAAAATATAGTGAATTGAGATAAAGAAGAGATGAAAGGTTGTGCAAATGCTCAAAAAAATTGAGCATAGGGGAGAAGAAGTGAGCAATGCTCAAAATAATTGAGCATAAGAGAGAAAGTTGTGAAGATTCTCATAAGGATAAGCAAAGGAGAAGAAATGTCAAAGGAGGATATTAGAGAATAGCTAGACCCTTTTCACTTCTTATCAAAGGTGGAGAATACTTTCAAGCCGAGTGATCCCTTTTCCATTGATGTCAAAGGGGTAGAAAAGTCATGCAAATGCTCAAAGAGGAGCATTGGAGAAAATTTCAATAGAAGGAGAAAGTAAAGATGATACTCGTAGAAATGTTGAAATAGTAATTGGTATCATTGAGCATTTAAGGTTTCTCCATCAATGACAAAGGGGGAGATTTTTGGACTATGTTGTCATTGATGTCAAAAGGGGATGAAAGGAGAAGTGTGCTAATCCCATGCATGAGCATATAATGTTGTCATTAATGTCAAAAGTGAAAATTAGGCAAAAGAGTTTGTTGGCATGATGAAAAATGATGTGAGAGTAGTGGATCTAATGGAAGATTCGATTTGGGTTTCTTGAGAACTTTCCAAAAAGGTATTTTGTAGGTCCTGATGCCAATGGAGATGTTAGCATTCAATTGTTCATGCTCTCGATCTAGGGTTTATCAGTTAAACCCTACATCCGCAGGAGTTTATAGTCACAACATTCAAATAGTTTATATTGTGTCAGTGACTTGGTACTACAAGTTACAGGTCACATATGTTATAACTTATGCCATTGATGTCTGTGAAGTGACCGACCCCATTGCCTAGGTTGGCAGTGTCTACATGTCCATTGAGCACTAGAAGAAAAGAAAAATTTAGCTAAGTCATATCTTGGGAAACATTTTTCTATGTTTCTCTAACTTACCACTTCAATAATTTTGATTAATATAGCTCTAGCGATGTATTTGGCACATGGCCGAACTTGATCAATGTTTTGCTATGTTTTTCTCACTCCCTACCTTGTAGTGTTGGTAGTGTTTTTCCTAGTTTGATGAACTTATGAAGATTGTGCTTTAAGGTTGGCAGTGTTTTCAAGAACATGTCTAACTTACCACTCAACAAAGAAAAGTGTAGTGTGGACCCCACATAGTCAAGTAGGTAGCAAATCAAAGGGTCATGGGTGAAAATTTTTCTTCTAATTCATTGTTGACTGGTTGTAGTAGGTTGTAGGTAGCTTAAGTTGTGACTTAAGCCTTTGATGTCATTTGGGGAACTGACCCCTTCACCTTGCATTTATTAGTCGAGCAAATATTTGGTGAGTCTAATATTTCCTAAGTATTGAGAAAATATTTGTCTTCATGAGATTGACAATGATGGTTAAGGCTTCAATATCTAACAATGCACACAAGCACCATTGTGTTTGTGGTGGGTCTTGATTAAGTCCTGTGGAGTCTATGAGGAGTGGCTGAGATTAAACAATGTTGAAGATCGGCGGTGCTCATAATGCATGGTGGGACCTATGAAAGCAATAGTTATAACTAGTAGAAAGTGATTTCAAAGTGGACAGATGGAAAAAGCCTATGCACCCCACTAGAATTCTAGTGGGGCCTAATCAAGACCAATGGGGTCAGCGGGGAATGGTGTAGATTATCCCTTGTTGATCAAACGATGATTTTTGAAGATTCTGATGGGACCAAATGGTGGAAGATGGCGTATGCATAGTGATCAATGGTTGTGATCAAGAAGATCCAACGGTGCTTGTTAATTCCACAGAGCTTTTGGAGGATCCCGACTAAGTCCCATGGGCTCAATGGAAAGTGGTGGATATTGATCATTGATGAAGATGGTGGGACCCAATAGGAAGAAGTGAAGGTGATGATAGTGGATGATGATGTAGGTCGATAGGTGGTGAAGAGTGATTTCTCTACAGATCAACTAACATTGTTGTTGTGAGTTGCGTGGAGATGATGTTGATGATAAATGGAAATAGCCTGCAAACCCTACAAGGTTTGTGTGGCTTAGTTGTCTAAGCTCAAGAGGTTAGTGGGCTTTGGAAACATGCCTTGGTGGATCCCACATATGGCAAGCGGTGTATAAAGGAGATCGATGGCATAGATTGTTTGACAAATGATCCAACATTGATCATTAGTCGGTGGAGATTGATGAAGCTAGATTAAAGACTCTTTAATATGATGATCTAGACTTAGACGCAAGTGATGCAATGGAAGGTATAGATCATGAGGTGAAGAGCTAACATCACATATTTAATCTTGGTGCCCTGGTGTAGGGGCACCTTGGGGTCTTCATGCCTCAATGAGGCTTTGGTTAGATTTTTTTTGTTTGTCAAGTTCTTTGTGATGTAATAAGGTCCTAAGCACCATTTTCAATGAGTTTTCATAAGATTTCAAGATTGGTCATGAGTTTTGTTGATTGTAATGGGTCTCCTCCTCACCTTGTAAACTTGGTGTTGTAACTATGGGTTAATTTTGGGTTTGATTAAGGTTAGTAAATCAATACAAATCAAGAAACCCAAAGCAATTACAAAGTACAAAGGAAGTAAACAAAATAATGATTATACCAGCTAATCGCTGAGACCTCCATGATTCACCTTTGTAACACCTTCTAACTTGATGGTTGATGTATTGCCCTCAGATCAAACATGCGAGCAATCTAGAAATAAATGTCTAAGTCCTACACCAAGCTTTGAAGGATTTGATCAAAGTCTATGTCTATGCCTAAATGACTAAAAATGACTCAAACAAATCTAAGTTTTAATATGCAAGAATAATGTAATTCATGTGCGTAATCTAAAAATGAGAGCAAAATAGCATTTTATAGAAAATTCCATTTTGAACAGACGGACGAGATTGTCTTTTGATAGAGACCTAAAATCAGAGGCTCAGATTAAATTTGATAATCCCTAATTAGGGTTAGGGTAAAATCCTTAAACGAGTGGTTGAGATTTCATCTGAGAGAATCGAATCGGCGGTGGAGAATAAATGAGATAATTAATTTGAAAATAAAGATTTTCGAAAATCAAGAAGATAAAGACTGCCTGATTTGTGAGATTTGAAAAATCAAGAAGATAAAGACTGCCTGATTTGTGAGATTCAAAAAATCAAGAAGATAAGAGATGAACTGAAGATCAGATTTGGAAAATCAAGAATCTGCCTGATTACTTGATTTTTAGAAGATTAGTTACCATTTTGAATTAAATTAATTCAAAATATGGATTTTGTGAAATAATAAATAATTGATTTTCCAATTATTTACCAAAATGGACTATCAGTTAAGAATGTGATGAAATTTTAAATAATTTCATTTATTTAAAATGAGGGAAATATTCATTTTGACAATTAAATAATTAAATATAATTATTTAATTTAGAAGATATGACTAATAATTAAATAAATTAATAAATTCATTTAATTATGAGGATTAGTGACATATTAAATAAATAAATGAAATTCATTTATTTAATAATCAGGAAGAAATAAATGAATTAATATAATTAAACAAATTTAGAAATTTATTTAATTAGGGGAAGACTTAGACAATTAATGACGTATTTAATAAATAAATAAAATTTATTTATTTAATAATCATGAAGAATAAAAGGACATGAATTAATTAAATAATTATGAATTATTTAATCAATAGTCGAATGTGGACCAAGGACATAATTAAATGTCATAATTATGCTAGGACGAAAGTGGTAAAAATAGAGCTTGCAGGCCTAGGTTATTTTTAAGTGTCTACATTTTGCCCCTCTTTGTCATAATGTAGCATGTCGCATTGTGACAAAGAAAATAAGTAGAAAATATGCCCCAGTGCAAAATAAGATGAGGAAGATGACGAGGAGGGTTACGGTATGCCCCCTCAAGAGGACAGACAGGTTCCACGAACATGGGTGTTCTCTCAAAATTAATGAGAAGACTAGAATATGAAGAGAAAAAGAAATGTTAGTGCAAAAGATATGGATGATGATATGGATGCAATGCCTATATGAGATGGGTGAGAGAAGATGACAATACTAAAGAAGATGCATGTTAGTTCCTAGACCAAATCCTTCAAAACTTTATCATAGGACTTTTAGATTTATTGCTCTTAATCATCATTGGGCGGACTGTTGTGATGGCAAACAAACATCATGATATGACATAGATTAAGGTGTGCAAGGTCGTACCATCACATAAGACAAGCAGTCACAGACAAGGATGATCATGACTCAAACTAAGAGCTTGATTGCCCCAATCTTTTTGTCATAATCAACCACAAGTAGAAAAAGACAAGGACAATTAATGAAACGTCGTTGCTTCTCTAAATCCTGTTTCCAGGACATCCTTGAGAAACTAGCAACATGATTGCCAAAATATAAAATAGAGCCCTTATCATGATACGTCACTATTTTTCTAAATCCTTGAATCAGGACCTCGCTAAGAAACTAGTAATCATGTGTGTCAATCGTCATGATAGGTCGCTACTTCTCTAAATCCTATTATTGGGATCTCGCTGAAAACTAATAACATGATAAAAAGCCAAAATACAAGTGCCAAGTGTTTTCCAAGTGCTTCTAGATATCCATTGTTCTGATGTCAAGATGTAAGGTTTGATAATGATGAGATGCCAAAGTGTCAAAGCTTTGATGATGCTCAAATGACAAATGTCAAAAATTGCCGAATTCAGGAAGGACACATCCTGAATAATGTTGATGTCAAGAGGAATGATCCCTAAATGTCAAAAGGGATCCCTCAAAATTCCATGTGATAGTGACGATGACGATGCCTAGGAAGGACACATCCTAAGGCATAAATGATAGATTTGGTTCTTTAGAAGGACACATCTGAAGAATACTGATGTCAAGAGGAGTGATCCTTAGATGTCAAAAGGATCCCTCAAAATGTCGAATGACAGTGACGATGCCTAGGAAGGACACATCCTAAGGCATGAATGACAAAGGTTATATTTCAGAAGGACATATCTGAACGCTAACCAAGAGTTGACAATTTGACAGGGTATGATGATTTGACTTGTTTTGACCGAGTTTGACTTGTGTTTGACTATATGTCGATATTGTCATGATGATATGATTGACCTAGTGATGAGATTGTCATATTGAATAAATGATTGCCATAATTTGCTTTATGAGCTTTATCTGTTTGGGAATGATTTTCTTTGTCTTGAAGACCTTTTGACATGTGTGCCAGTGTGATGCCATGAACCCTAATGGACTGACCTAGTGTGGCCTCGGGGGCTCATCGACATCTGGCCTTGCCTACGTCATGCACTCAAAGACCTCGTAGTTCGACATGACCAATGACTTTGTATTGATGAGATTGCATCATGATTTTATTTTGAAAAACCTAAGAGGACTGACCTAATGTCTTGGGGACTCGAATATGAGTCTTGCCTATGTAGCAAATGCGCAGAGACAACGTAGTTCGGATAGACGAAAAAGACTTGACTGATTGTCATGACAGATTTGAGAAGAGATGATTTTGTGTTTGACATCTTGTTGTGGTTTTCTTCATGACATTTTTCAATTTTTAGGTCTTTCTTCAGGACATTTTGCGATGTTTTTGGTTTTTTTTTCCTTTTTTTTAGGACTTTTTACAATGTTTTTGTCTTTTTTCAGGGTTTTTTTATGAAATTTTTGTCTTTTTTAGGACTTTTTTGCCAATTGTCGAAACCATGTGTGAGATCCACTATAGTTACATGATAATTTTTTTTCCCCCATTCAAGTCCAAGACTTAGCCAATTGTAAGGGACATGAAAGTGATGTTGCTGGTGTACCAGATGGACAGTCATTAGGACTTGATGTCAACCATTTATCAAACATGACAGGAAGGGTATAATGTGGTGACGATTGGCGTGATAATGGTGGGAGATGCATTTCACCCTAGGCCAAGGTAGAAAAAGTTACAGTAGATGGCAGAGCAATGATTGATTATGCATGGCGCCTGTTTTCTAGGTTTTCACCATGGTACTTATCCAAAGTGCCTATTTGCCAGGTTTTCACTGTTGGACGAACCATTTTTCTTTACTATTTTTGTCATTTTTCTGATTTTTTTTTTTGGTGTTTCCAAGATGCCTATTTGCCAGGTTTTCATCAAGGCAATGATTTTTATCCTTTTTCAATTTTTTTTTTTGTATTTTACGATTTTCAACTCAATCTCCTGATGCTATGTGTAGAACTTTTAGAGATGTTAATTGTTGATAGGCTCTATCAATTGTTCTCCATCTAGAGTCACCAATTGATAGGCTCTAGAAGCAAAAGAAGATCGATGATATAAAGACCCAACCAGTTTGGTTCAAACTTTCCTGGCTTTTCTCTGTCAGCTTGGTTCTTAGGGTTCTGCATGAGAACTAGGTCGCCAATGTCAAACTTCTTGACCATAACATTCTTTTTGTATCTATGACAGAGACGGTTTTGATATGCTTGTAGATGGTTTAGGGAATTTTTCCTTCTTTCCTCTACCATCTCTAGCTCATGCAGGTGCGATTGTTTATACTCCTCTTCATTAGTTAAACCCTTCAGGGAGACTCGTAACGAAGGAATTTCAACCTCAATGGGAAAGATAGCCTCAGTGCCAAAGACCAAGGCAAATGGAGTGGCTCCTGTAGGCGTACAAATGCTAGTGCGGTAAGCCCACAGAGCAGGGTTGAGTTGTATATGCCAGTCACGACCAACGTCATTGACAGTCTTTTTGAGGATTTTAACAATGGTTTTATTTGATGCCTTAGCTTGACCATTTCCTTGTGGGTAATATGGAGATGAAAAATGGTGTTGGATGTGAAATCACTCACATAACTCGCGAACGTCTTGGTTTTTCAACGGACGTCCATTGCCAGTGATGATGGATTGCAGAAGGCCATACTGGAAAATGATGTAGTTAAGAACAAACTTGGATATTTACTTGTCGGTTAGGTATGTCAGAGGGATTGATTCAATCCACTTTTTAAAATACTTAGTGGCAATGATGATGAATTTGTGGCCATTGGACGAGTTCGGATGGATCTTACCCACGAGGTCAAGTCAATATTGAGCGAAGGGCCAAGGAGAGGTGATCGGCTGAAGTTCCTGTGCTGGAGCATGGATCAAATCACTATGAATCTGGAATTTGTGACAAGCCCTAACATATTCTATTGCATCTTTTTCAACGGTCGGCCAATAGTACCCAAGTCATGTTACTTTCTTGGCTAGGGTAGGACCACTCGAATGAGACCTGCATATACCATCATGTACTTCGCATAAGGTTGTACATGCTTCATTGGTGTCGAGACATCTAAGGAGGGTGTCGTCAAAGCTATGACAGTAAAGGGTGTCACTGATGATGGCATACCTTGCGATTTTTGGATGAAGGACTTCCTTTGGTTATTGGACAGGTTAGGTGGAAGGGTTTGATACTTAAGGTAGTCATAAATATCTTGGTACCAGGGAGAGTCAGGACCAACAAGTTTACAAACCATTTCTGACTCTGGAATGTCATAGGCAGGAACCAACAATTGTTCTATTAGGAATTCCAGCTTAGGCCTGTTGCTTGGTATGTCGAGGAGAGAGCCTATTGTAGCCATTGCATATGCTACCTTGTTCTATGCTCTTGGAACTTGTTCAAAAGGTACCATATGAAAGTATGTGTGAAATCTGTCAACCATCCATTTGTAGGGCATAAAATTCTCATCTTTTGTGTCATAGTCATCATTAACCTGGTTGATGATGAACTAAGAATCCCCATAGACATGTAGTGCTCTAATTTTCCATTTTATTGCCATTCTTAGTCCTGTAACTAATGCCTCGTATTCTGCCACATTGTTTGTGCATGGGAAGGCAATGCGGAAGGACTTAGGAATGGAGTCTCCTTGAGGGGTGATGAATAGAATTCCTGCCCCTGAGCCATGATTTGTGTGTGATCCATCAAAGTAGAGTCGCCAAGGTGCCTTAGGTTCCGTATGGAATATCGACTCATTTGGAAAATCTGCCACTAATGGGTGATCACTTTGCAAAGGTGCGTCTGCCAACTGGTCCGCTATGACTTGTCCTTTTATTGCATTTCTTTCTACATATTGAATGTTATATTTGCTTAGGATCATGACCCATTTTGCTAGACGTCATGTTAATGTTTCCCGACTTAGCAAATATTTGAGGGGGTCGATCTTTTCTACTAGTTGTGTCTAATGGCTTAACATATAATGTCTTAGCTTTTGTGCTACAAAAACCATGGCTAGGAAAGCTCGTTCAATTGGTGTGTAGTTCAATTCATACCTGACCAATGTCTGACTGATGTAATATATAGCTCTTTCTTTTTCTTCTTAGTCATTTTGTGCTAGTAATGCCCCCAATGTTGAACTAGTTGTCGAGATGTATAGGATCAATGGCTTTCTGTGAATGGGAGGAATGAGGACTAGCGCTGACAGTAGGTAATCTTTGATTTTCTGAAAGGCTTCTTGAAATTTATCTATCCACACAAAGGGGATATCCTTGCGCAATAGATATTGGAATGGGTGACACTTGTCTACCAATTGGGCTATGAAATGCCGAATAGATTGTACCCTACCTTGTAGAGTTCTGAGCTCACTGATTCCTCTGGGTGGAGGCATGTCTATGATGGCTTTGACTTTTGCTGGATCAACCTCAATGCCTCTTCGAGAAACTATGTATCCCAAGAGTTTACCCGATGTGACACCGAAGACACATTTCTTAGGATTTAGCCGAACTTTGTATTCTTCCAGTCTCTTGAAAATTGTGTCTAGGACCTTCAGATGATCTTTCCTGGTTATTGGTTTGGCCAATAAGTCATCTACATAATCTTCCATTATTTTATGCATCATGTCATGGAAGATTATGGTCATAGCCCTTTGATATGTGGCGCCTGCATTTTTGAGACCGAATGGCATGACATTCCAACAGTATGTACCCCATGGGAAAGTAAATGTCAGTTTGTGTTGGTCTTCAGCAGCAATGAAAATCTGATTATAGCCAGAGAAACCATCCATGAGGGACATCTCATATCCTACTATGAGGTCAACTATGATATCAATGTTCAGTAAAGGAAAGTCATCTTTTGGGCATGCTTTATTTAGGTCTCTAAAATTTGTACAGACGCGGATCAGCCCATTTGGCTTTGTTACTGGCAGTAGGTTAGATATCCATTCGGCGTAGTCAATAGACCGTATGAATCCAGCATCTAGCAGTTTCTTTAACTCGGCCTTGACCAATAGAGCAACTTGAGGATGCATTTTGTGTAAAATCTGCTTGACTAGTTTGGCATTAGGCAATAGTGGTAGATGGTGCAGAACCAGTTCTGGGTCTAATCCTGGCATGTCAGCATAGCACCATGCGAAGTTGATTTTACATTCTGCAAAGAATTTATGAAATTTTGGTCTCTCTTCTTCAGTCAATGATGTAGCAAAGATGACCATTTTGGGATCTTCTATAGTTGATATATTATCCTCTATGTGTCTTCTATAAGCATAGCCGATTTCTCTTGTTGTACAAGAAGAAAGTCCAGTCCTCCATCTTTGGGCGCCTTGGAGAGGTTTTCACCTACAAATACTTCCTTTTTTTAACTATTTTTTCATCAAAAGGTGCCTTTTGGTTTTCACCTAGAGACATTTCATTTTTTATTTTATTTTTATTTTTAATTTTGTGACTGGAGGACGGAGTAGTCTCGTCGAAGTATGTCGTGCAATCTAAATCAATGGAAAATCTTGACTTATGATCACCACTAGATATGCCCTCACGTAATCCCATAAATTTTGCAATTGCCTCATCATTCTGAAATGTATCCAGGACTAGCGGGCCTTGTTGGTCCCAATCCACTAACTGAGGATAAACTAAGGAAATGCCATCGTCAGTGTTGGTGAATTGAGGGGAGGATGCGGAAAGCATGCAGATAGATTCAATGATGTTTTAAATGAGATTATCATTGTCCAACTTGACATCGGACTCTATCCAATATTCCCCTTCACTAGTCTCATATTCATTGGAAAAATAAGGGTTGAAGGACTTAGAGTCTTGGTTTTCAGTGTCGTCTGGTACTTCAAATGGATTGGAGTGAAGGGATTTAGATGGTGGATCTTGTATGTCATGAGGAGTGGTGATGGAAGTTTGACTATTTGGTGCCTATTCAATTTTAAATGTTTTCCAAAATCTTTGTTCAGAGGTCAGTTCCCCTGTTTTGACAAAAAAATCGAGGCAATAGTCACTTAAGGATCATTCTGAGCCAAACTCCCACCCTTGGGAGTTAGTTTCGGTGAGGGTTTCCTTAGTGGTCTCGACACTTTTCAAAGCATGTACTTACTCACTTGAAAGTCCAATGGTACGTCGATCATCATTGTCGAGTGATCCAAACCCCAATCCAAGATACTTTGGAATTTGGAAAGGTTCTATGGGCTCTCTTCATCCAGTTTTATTTCTGCCTAGGCCACTAGTACCATCATAGCCTTTAGCCTTCATTATGTCATAACCCTTGCCATATTTTTGAACTGGTAATGGGGGTAGTGCGACAGTATCCTTATAGATCCATCCTGTGATATCATCAAGGTCCTCGTTACTCATGTCTCCCCATTTTATAAAAATTGTTTTTGGTGGAACTTTGAAAGTTTCCTTGGGTTCCATTCTAAAACATGGCCGACCATATACCTTTGGAGACTTGGGTATTGTTATTATGATGTATGATGTATGTAGTTTGAACTCCCCATAGCCGAGGTCCTGGATTTTGACAATGGATTCAGCCTTAGGGTTTGTTGAAGGTGGTGGTGTGGCGTAAGACGTGGATGGAGCAGATGTGGAAGATGATGTGAGTGCGGATGGGTCAATGTATTTGGATGATGAGGAGCCAGGTGCTTCTCGGTTAATAGGCACTCAGTTTTTAGAAATACCCCTTAGGTTGGTACAATATTGGAAAGGGTTGGGGTCCCCATATATGGTTATTTTTGTGCCATCAAATGGAAACTTTAGGCATTGGTGATATGTGGATGGAACGGATTTTAAGGCATGAATCCATGGAAGGCCAAGCAAGATGTTATATGGTAATTCCAAATCTAGGACCTGGCAGGTTGTGTCTATAATGACTGGTCCCACTCTAATAGGGAGGGAGATAACACCACGTGAAGAGCGTTCTTCATCATCATATGCTTTGATCACTATAATCTTTGTCGGTTCCACGCATGCATTAGAGAATCCTAGAGCCTTAACTAGTTTGAGGGAGCATATGTTCAATCCTGCTCGGCCATCTACTAAAACTCGTCTAACTTTGTGCTTGTGGACAAAAGTTTCTATGTACAATGCATCATTGTGGTTGGTCTTAGGTGATGAGTAGTCTTGATCTGAGAAGGTGACATGGTGAGGCATAGTGAGGTATCCCACCATGGTCTCAAATTGATTGGCATCAATGTCCTTGGGAACTGATGACTCTTGAAGGGTTTTATCTAGTATATCCTTGTGCGCAGGAGAGATACGAAGCAACTCAAGTATAGAGATTTGTGCAGGAGTCTTGCCCAACTGGTCGATAAGGTTGAACTGACTTTTGGGTTGCCACTACTTTGTGGTCAGGATAGGTTTTGGTTGTTTAGCAGATGGTCCAGGTATGGTGATTTTGGGTTTTCTAGCAGGTGGTGGACCAACTATGGTGACCTTGCCATTTCGAGTAGTAGCATTGCACTGAGGTGCTCTCTTGACCGTAATGGTATTGATATATTCGTTGTCAGTTCGAACATTATTTATAATAGGTCCAATAGAATAGTCATACTTGGCTCGGGTGAAGTTAGCTTGATTATTATTTATCTATGGACCTGATGTGGAAGCATTATGAGAACCATGGTCCTACAGTGGATTTTTATGAATAGTATGGTCTGAATTGGAGGAAAATTGTGATCCCCCTACCTCAATGATATGACTTTCGATAAGATCTTGTACTATGTTTTTCAGTTGTCGACAATTAGAGGTTTTATGTCCTTTTTCCCGATGGTATTCGCAAAATGCATTATCATTCCACCATGCTGGTTTAAATTGTCCTGGGTCGTATGGTTTGGGTTCTTCAAGTGTGATGACCCCATTCTAGAGGAATTTCTTGAGGACTTCTTGAATGGGTTCACCCAAGGAAGTGTATGTGCGACCCCTAGGAAATTATCTCATCTGACGGTATTGTCCCTGGTTATTTTGGCTTCTTTGGTTGTTTGAAGGGACATTGGTAGGGGGTGTCAATGTTGTTGTTGGTTTGTTTTGTTGTTGAACCCCTTTTAGGGCCAGTACAGGACCCACAGTGTTTGCAGTCTTGGTGTCAACAACACCGTCATTTGTAACATGTTTATTTTTAACCCAGTATTTATTCTTGTCGGTAGGAGGATTGATATTTGTGTTTTGGGGACCATACCTTAACTCTCCCTTTGCGATAAGGGCTTTCTCAATCTGGACCCCTTTTTCGACTAGGTCCGTGAAGGTTGTGCATCAATGCACTTGCAATGCATATTTTAGGGGACCCAAAAGTGTTTGAACAAACATGTCCACCTTTCCCCTTTCAGGTATGTCAATGTGACACCAACTAGCTAGACTTCTCCATTTTTGAAAGAATGGGATGAATGTCTCACCAGCATCCTCTTGTGTGAGATTACACAAGCTAGTGATAGAGGTATCCATGTCAATGTTGTACGCGTAATTTTTTATGAATTTATGTTTAAACTCATCCCATGTTTGGATATCCTTTTGAGTGGAAAACCATTCAAGGGTAGGACCCGCCAGACTTTTAGAAAAAAGTCTCATCAAGTATGTTTGTTCATAGGCGATGTCCATACAATTGGTTGCAAATTCGAGAAACATGTTCAATGGGGTTTGTCTTGCCTCTATATTTTGTAAAATTGGGTGACACATATCCCAGAGGAAATGGTGGCATGTATAAGCTCATGTCGAATGGGTATACGTTTAGATCATATGATAGTTCTAATTTATTGCCTGCGATTTGTATGTTTTGGATAGTTTTCTCTAGACCCATCAATCTTGTTTGTAAGGCATCTATAACAGGGTCATTTGTGGTCCCGTACGTTAGATTTCTTGGTACACCATAGGTCCCCATTTGTTGTGCGTGGATATTGGTGTATTGTGGAGGGATGGACTATTGTGACATGTATGATGTGTTCAGATTGGCATGTTGTTGGTGTTGAAAAATTGGATTAGGTGTATTTTGGTGAGTATGAACTTGAGATGAGTAGGTTGGGATATGTCCCCCAGCCATTTGTGTCGTTACTTGGGGAATATGGTGACCATGAACTTGGCCACCTTGTGCAAATTGTTGGTTTTGCACAAGGGGAATGTTCGTACTTGTACCTTGGGAGGCAATGACATGTGACTACGTTGTCGTGTTAACGTTTTGTTGTTGTCCTTGGAAAGATACGTCTTTTTCCTCCTCCCGAAGGATTTTGTGAAATACCAATGAGCGGATATGTTGAAGGTGTGCTTATGGTAGTAGATGTAGCTGTCAAGGGGGGATTGTTGTGACTTGATGATGCGCATGTGGTATTTATTGTCATGGTAGAGAGAGGGTTTGAATAATTTTCCCACATTGCCGAGGAGCCAAAGGTGGTTCCAGCCGATTGTGACAGTATTGTGGATGTTGTGGGCATTGTGGCAGATTGTGATCCTCCAATGGATGTAGCGTTTATCATATTGGAGGTGTTTGGGATGTTGGAGGTAGCATGCACTGTCGTTGTGATGTCAAAAAAAGTATTGCTTGTAGTGTTTGGAGGTTGACCACTATTTGACATGTTATGTGCATTGTGGACATTAGGGTCGGGAGATGTTGGTCTTAACGTGTTAATGTTGAATCCTTGTGGTAACTTAGCTCCTTGACTTAAGAGTATGGCTAAGTATCTGTCTCTATCGTATAGGACCATTTGTTCCACGAATTGAGAGGCCTCTGGATCTTGTACCGCTACCTCTAGGTTTTCCTCAAGTATTTTCCCATATTCATCTTTACGCAAGAATGGTTCAAATGGGTTGTTTGATGAGGAAAGTGTTGTTGTGAGAGGTTGATTGTTTGTATTGCCAAATGGATCATCAAAAGTCCAGTTTGGGTCGTACGTGGGATTATTGATAGTGGAAGTGGGGTCTTGTCTAAAGTTTTCCATTTGTCGTTGTTGTTTTTGGAGTCTAGTTTCCACCATAAAATGAGATTGCTCAAATGAAAATGACAACTAAATGCAAAAATGACACTATGTAAGGTCTAGGTTTAAAATGACGACTAGGATGAATAATATTTTTGGATTTTTGGGAATAAAATATGTAATGCCCAAACTTATGATGTAATTTAAGACAAGGATACCTAAGCACTTCTAAGCTCAATATTTGTTTTCGATTTCGGTTACTAAAGGACTCTTTTGAAAAGGACAAGATGACAAGGACTAAATGACTAGTGAGTTTTCCTAACTAGACTGTTGAGTTGGAAAATCTCACAAAAGGGGCAATGACTGAAAAAGGGATTGATAATTTTGTCCAAGTGAACCTAATTTCAAAAGCAATGATGTTACAAATTGTGCTGAGATTTTCCTAATCCAAATTATGCGAGATGTAAAACCTAGGGACAAACTAATGCCTAATGTATGCAACTAACAAAAATGAAGGATGAAACCTATGGTCCAGAATGCAAACTAATGGTCAAAAATTTGAGCAATTTCAAAGTTAGTTTCTGATAGAATCTCCTTGGAAATAGTGTTTGACAAATGATTGACATGTAGACTTCATATTTGACTTTGTATGAAGTTTTACTTGTGACAGGTGAATGCGTCGTTTAAGACCACGAATGCATCACGGTTTTGCGAATGCTTTTCAGTTTGAGCGAATGCAGCTTGGGAACTGACAAATGTGACTTGGTTTGGCAGATGCGACTCTGTAAGTTTCACATGCATCGCGATGCATACAGATGTGGTGTTTGAAATGTCAAATGCGGTTTATCAGAGTGATTGCATCTCAGAAACTCGAATGCGGTTCAACAAATACGACAGTTTGTGACAATTGAGTTTCTTGTCATTTTGATGGAAAATTTGATCTATCTGATGTTGAATGTTTTGTTCAAAAATGTGAATGTGGTGAATCTAAAAAACACTTGACAAGCACAATATTTTGAATGTAAGCAAGCACACATAAGAAAAGTACAATCCTAAAAAGGCCAATAGGCCAAGGGTTTGTGTACTTGATACAGCCCACCGATATACCCTGGATTGGTGATAAACACCTTTCCTTCTTGAGAGTGGATAGCTTAGAATTTTGGTGGCATTGGCTCCCCTCCACGGCTCATTAACGTCATTCGAGCACACCAAATTTGGATTCTTTGTGTAATGAATTCCATAGATTTGCTATCTCTACTCAAAGGGATCTATAGTGAGTGTCTTCGGGCATGATACTGTACCCTACACTATATCAAGCAACGGCCAGAGAACGGTTGGAAACTAAGACAAAAGGTGTTTAATATGGGCATTCTGTTTGTAGGGCATGATCCATGCGGTGAGATTCCCCTTTTGGATCCATCTTGTCGGAACCACACACGTGATTCTTGGGATTTCCCCAAGAATCCACTTTTATATACCGGCTGGAAGTCCCTCGGTGTCAGGGTGCTACCAGTCCAAGTCGTCCTGGGTGAGTACTTTTTCCCACCAAAATAGGCCCAAGTTCTAGAGTTAGTAACCATTTCTCTTACACCCAGGATCGCTCAAAAGTGCAAGGGGAGAGGATAGTTCGATTACTAAATCATGAGGGTAATAACATATAAAAATGGGTCTTGTTGTCTGATCACTGAGTTTTCACAAGGTGAGAGCATACTCACCTACCATTTTGCAAACACAGTCATGGAAACTAGAAGACATTGTTCTTTTTAATTGCACTAAAAGTAAGTGTGTACTAATCTAAGAAAAATATAGACACAATGTTTGTGTTTATTCTTTGACATTCGAACTTGCAAGACCACGTGTTAGAAGTTTAAATTTTTTCCTTTGACCCACGAAAAGTAGCCGCCAAATGCTGCAAATAAAAATTAGTACCACAAAAATCTAACTAGGCAGAATGCAGAAAAAATAGAATAAAAAGAACAACAAAAATAGAAAAAACCCGAAAGCAAATCAACAGAAAATATTACTAGTCGAATGCATCACGACAGAGCAAATGTGTCACTCTATATATTAAATGCGGCTCAGGAATTCAACTGCGGCTTTCCAGAATACGATTGTGGTACGACAGAGCGATTGCAGTGTTTGGGTGTGCGAATGCATCGCAACACATCAGATGCGTCACGATTTTAAAAAAACCATTGCGTCACTCCGTACCTGTACCTACAAAAATGACAAAAAACACACAAAACCATACGGAAAAAATGAAAAGAAACAAAGTCGGGTTCACCAATGTAACTATGGGTTAATTTTGGGTTCGATTAAGGTTAGTAAATCAATACAAATGAAGAAACCCAAAGCAATTACAAAGTACAAAGGAAGTAAACAAAAGAACAATTATACCAGCTAATCGCTGAGACCTCCATGATTCACCTTTGTAACACCTTCTAACTTGTTGGTTGACGTATTGCCCTCAGATCGAACATGCGAGCAATCTAGAAATAAATGTCTAAGTCCTACACCAAGCTTTGAAGGATTTGATCAAAGTATATGTCTATGCCTAAATGACTAAAAATGACTCAAACAAATCTAAGTTTTAATATGCAAGAATAATGTAATGCGTAAGTAGGAAAATGAGCATTTTATAGAAAATGCCATTTTGAACAGATAAGGCCAGATATCTTTGATAGAGACCTAAAATCGAGAGGAGAGCTCAGTTAAATTTGATAATTCCCCTAATTAGGGTTAAAATTTAAAAGTATAGCAGTGAATTGAGATTTCCATGCAGAGAATCCGAATCGTGGAGAATAAATGAGATAATTAATTTGAAAATAAAGATTTTCAAAAATCAAGAAGATAAAGACTACCTGATTTGTGAGATTTGAAAAATCAAGAAGATAAAGACTGCCTAATTTGTGAGATTCAAAAAATCAAGAAGATAAGAGATGGCCCGAAGATCGGTTGGAAAATCAGAATCTGCAGATTACTTGATTTTTGGGAATAGATTACCATTTTGAATTAAATTAATTCCATGAAATATGGATTTTAATGAAATAATAAATAATTGATTTTTCGGTATTTACCAAAATGTTGTCGGTTAAGAATGTGATGACATTTTGACTAATTTCATTTACATTTTAAAATGAAATATTCATTTTGACAATTAAATAATTAAATATAATTGGCCCAATTTAGAATATGACTAATAATTAAATAAATTAATAAATTCATTTAATTAGCGAGGATTTAACATATTAAATAATAAATAAGTGAAATTCATTTTACATTTATGTCGAGGAAGAAATATATAAATGAATTGCATATAATTAAACAATTTTGAAATTTTAATTATTTAATAAATAAATAAAATTTATTTATTTAATAATCATGAAGAATAAAAGGACATGAATTAATTAAATAATTATGAATTATTTAATCAATAGTCGAATGTGGACCAAGGATATAATTAAATGTCATAATTATGCTAGGACAAAAGTGGTAAAAATAGAGCTTGCAGGCCTAGGTCATTTTTAAGTGTCTACAGGTGCATCTAGACCAAATAAAGAATCAAGGTGCCATGATGCAACACAATAATTGAGGGGAGTTACCTTAGTGATTTGGTAGGTGTTAAGGTGTCTTTAACATCTTTTTCTTTTGTAATAAAGTTAGGTTTGAGGTGTGTAGTGTTAAGTTGTCTTAACTAGGCAACTTGGGGTAAAATGGAGTTTGTTAGTCCTCCAACAACCCTCTAATTAGAAATACAATTGAGGGACATTGGGAGGAGGTTGGAAATGTTTAAATAGGCCTCTCTTGTTTGAGGCTAGGTTGGTTGTTTAGTTGGGAATAAGTTTTGAATAAAAAGAACTCTATTTTCTCTGGTTTTCTATGTAAAATTGCTGCTAACTCATGTGGTATGGACAAGGTATGCTCTATACAAACACAAGGATATTATGGTTCGATAGGGGAGTGAGCTAGCTTCCTTTTGGCAGTGGTTTGGTCCAATTCCATAAAAATTGAGGGAGTTATCTTCATTCTTTTGAAAGTGATCAGAAACCCTTAAAAATTAGGGTTTGGTCACTAAGATGCTCACAAATCGCCATTCCCTAATGGTCAAGGTCTGATTTTTGGTGGAATTGCATAGTTTAACATTTATTTTATGTTTGTGGAGGTTGTGGAGAATGGAAGAGGGTTTGGAGTGACTTTTTGGATACCCTAGGCTTGGAATCCTCATGTAACAAGCCTAATTGTGGTGCAAAATTTGAGGTTGATGAGTTGTAAGTGCAAATTGTTAAGGAAGGTGTCTCATAGAACTTGAAATGGGTGTGTTGATGTTGTAGGAACCATGTTCATGGCTAAGGGGTGTTGGGGTGTGCCTAGATACATTGGTTCATGCTTGGATCATTCCAAATAGGCTTCCTTGTGGCGTTGCACATTGAACCATTTTCATAGTTTGGTTGAAGGTCATGCCCTAAGATCTTTGGGGTTTGAAATGGTTTGTATTAATAGTATGAAACTAGTGTCAATTATTTGGTTTGGGTCTTCAAAGAGGTTGTATTGATGAATTTCCTAGTTGATAGGGCTGCAAGGAAGATAAGCTTAGTGTTGTGTTGGGAGTATTTTGGTTGTTCCTAAAGCACAATTCCTATAGTTGGGTATTGATCAATCATGGGATGTTTTTTATTGTATTTCCAAGCATTGGATAGTGTCTACTTGTAGGAATTTTTGTTTGAGAGGAAGGTTGTTATGACTGTCCTATATTGGAAGATTACAAGAAGCCCTTAAGTCTATTTTGGAAGAGATGGAAAGTTGAAGGATTCTAGTTGCAGGTTTGTGTTATGTGTCATGTTTAGTCATGGAAAGAAGGTCTCAAACATCAGAGAATCAATGTGTAATGTCTACCTTTGAATACCCTTATTGAAGGGTAGGTTGTCTCCTTGATTGAGAAGTGGAATTAAAGGTTCCACTTAAAGATTATTTGAGAGAGTTGTGATAAGAGGATTGTTTTCCATTAAGTTCAAGTCTTCCCCTACTCACTCTACATCAGAGTGGTATCAGAGCCAAGTTCTAATTGGGAAATTTGTGAAGAGGTATTGTGAGTTGTGGAGAGTGAAGGAAGATGCCTCCAAAAGGTGGGACTATAGTTGCAAGGGAGATGAAGGCCTTGAGAGATAGAATAGAGGCCTTGGAGAGAAGGAAGGGGAATGTTGAGGAAGAGAGCACCTCAAAAGAGGAGGTAGAGGGTGGAGATGAAAGCCATCTGGAAGAGTAGATTCCTCCTAAACAGAGAAGGTTCATTGGAGCCTTGAAAACCATAAAAGAAAAAGCCACCAAAGTGAAGATGGACATTCCAATATATGGGGGAAAGATGAATGCTAAGGAACTACTAGAATGGGTGGATGCCTTGAACAACTACTTTGAATATAAGGAGATGGAAAAAGATAGGAAGGTTAAATTTGCAAAGACTAAATTTAATGGGGCTGCTTTGACTTGGTGGAATTACTACCAAGGAGGAAGAGTTAAAGAGGGCAAGAACATGATTACCTCATGGGACATAATGGTGAGTTGATTGAAGGCACAATTTCTTCCTAAAAATCATGAATTTCAAGTGTTTAGGAGGTTGCAAAGCCTAAAACAAAAGGACATGGATGTGGCAACCTATACTAAGGAGTTTCACAAACTTAGTATGAGGTCTGGCCATGTAGAGAATGACAAGGAGAAGGTGGCCAGATATTTGAATGGCTCAAGGTTTTCAATCCAAAATGAGATGAGTCTAGTGAATCCTAAGACAATGGAAGAGTGCTTCCAAGTAGCATGCAAGGAAGAGGAGAAATTGAAAAGAAAGTAGGAGCAGCAAGGAAGAGGTAGAGGCAGAAACTCCAAGGGAAGAGGTAATTTTGGTGGTAGAAACCAATCACAAAGACAACAAGGGGATTCAAGTGGAAAAGATGAAAAAATTCAAGAGTCAAGAGGAGGATTCAGAGGTGGGAGGTCTAATGGAAGGGGCAGGTTTAATGGAAGAGGTTCCAATTCATTCTCTGGAAGATGCTACTCTTGTAACCAATTTGGACACTTGACCTTCAAGTGCCTTGAGAAGCAAGCTTCAACCTCTCATAGTGGGGATAGGAGAAACCAATTGGTGCAAGAGGAGGATACTCAAAGTGTAACTTCACCTTCTAGACCTGTTGATCCTGAATTTGGAGAGAGCTTGATGGTGAGGAGAAAACTTCTCAAGGTACCAAGTACTAAGGATCCACCACAAAGAAAATCCTTGTTTAGGACTACACGCAAATCTCATGGGAAGGTATGCAAGGTAACTGTAGACTCAGGATCTACTAATAATTTAGTAGCCTTAGAGATGGTTGAAAAAATAAAATTGAAAAAGACTCCTCATCCCACACCATATAGGGTGTCTTGGTTCAACAAAGGTCAACATGTGCTTGTCAATGAGCAATGTTGGGTAGAATTCCAAATTGGGGAGTATAAGGATAAAATTTTGTGTGATGTTATTCCCTTGGATGCTTTCCACCTACTCTTAGGTTTCCCATGGTAGTATGATAGGAAATCCCAACATGATGGGCAGAAAAACACCTACATGATAACAAAAGATGGGCATTCTTTCACCATGAGTCCCTTACCGGATGAGGGTATAGATAAACAACTTGGGTCTAGCATTATGGTGGTAGGGGAGAAGGAGCTTTTGTAGACCTTAATGGAAAAGGGAGGTCTATGGTTTTCCTTGGTTGTTCAGCCAAAATGCAGGTCTATTTTGTCCTCAAACAAAGAAGAACCTATACCAAGTGAAGTTCAAACCTTGTTGGAGAAGTAAAAGGATATTGTGGTGGATGAATTTTCTAGTTCCTTGCCTCCAATCAGGGATATCAGTCACCATATTGACCTGATACAAGGTGCCACATTTCCTAATAAGGCTTCCTACAAGATGACACCAACCCAAAATGAAGAGATAACAAAACAAGTGCAAGAGTTGTTGGATAAGGGCCTAGTGAGGAAGAGTTTAAGCCCTTGTGTTGTTCCAACCGTGTTAGCTCCAAGGAAGGATGGTAAATGGAGATTATGCACTGATTCAAGAGCCATAAATAGGATAACCATTAGATATAGGTTTCCTATGCCAAGGATGGAGGATCTTATGGATTGCCTTGCAGAAGCTCGCTACTTTTCAAAGATTGATTTGAAAAGTGGGTATCACCAAATTAGGATTTGTGAAGGGGATGAATGGAAAACAACATTCAAGACCAATGAAGGTCTTTATGAGTGGATGGTGATGCCCTTTGGCTTGTCTAATTCCTGTAGTACCTTCATGAGGCTAATGAATGAGGTATTGAAACATTTTATTGGAAAATTTGTTGTCATTTATTTGGATGAAATTATTGTCTTTAGCAGGACCAAGGAGGAGCATTTAGAGCATCTTGGATAGGTCTTGAGAAGGCTTCATGAAGAAAAGTTATTGATCAACTTGCAAAAGTGTGAGTTTATGAAAGAAGAATTAGTCTACCTTGGGTTTGTCATCTCAAAGGGTAGTTTGAAAATGGATCCATCAAAGGTTGAGGCTATTCTTAATTGGCCAACACCTAAATCAGTGGGTGATGTGAGGATCTTTCATGGTCTATCAAGTTTCTATAGGAAGTTCATCAAGAGTTTCAACCACATTTATGTACCCGTCATAGATACAATC